>CAWUFW010000070.1:917500-1327500 GCA_963921515.1 Calotriton arnoldi
ACTAAAAGTGCCCCAAAAACTGCCAGCTCTGCCTTACTATACACACGCACTCTGCATATAACAAGGTAAAGCCTTCTTTCCCCTCAATTGATCATAAGGACATGGACAGATCACATAATCCCGTCTGCGTTCTGCAATACCATAAACAGGGAAAGGTAAAAGCTGACTTCAACACGTCAGCAGCATACGCTTAGCGTTTGATGTCGCTACCCAAAACAAGTATCAAACAAGGGATACATACAGATTTAAAGCAACCAGGCACCCTGAACAACCCTTAAGTTATATCTACAAAAGGCATTAAAGCCTGCCCATTGCATCAAAAAAAAAAAATTCAAGCAATATACAAACAGGAACTTGTGGTTGGTAAAGACCATATTAAATATAAAGATGAATGGGCCTATGAAATATAACTTTGTTTCAATACACATTCGGTTAACCGCTAACGGACAACCGTAAAAAAGGGTTTTTCGGTGTCACGTCTATAAATATTTACCACACTCGCTAATGCAAATATGCATAAGGGTGTATATATGTGTATTCTCTTCTAAAAGTAGAGCTATTTGGAAACCTACTATATACACACAACGGGAGGACACATATTCTCTCAAAAAGAACAAGTGGTACACAACACCATTTTTGTTTTATATTATCCTGTGGAGAATAACTACACTTCACTCCCTCCTCCACTATCACTGAATACCGCTACACAATCTATGCACAGTATGTGAATCTAGAAGACGTATATGCTGCAAAACGAAACTAGTTACTTACCTGTAAGAATAGTTTTGCAGTATAGACTCTTCTAGATTCACATACGACCCTCCCTCCTCCCCTGTGAAGGAGTAAAAAGTAGCAATAAATTAAAATAATTGTAATTTTTTTTAAAAGGACAAAGGAGACTCATAACATAGTCCCTAAATAAACATAGTACATAAGTACTAATAAGGGCTAACAAATGGCAAAAGGCACTAAGTCTCCTCTTACAGTAGTGCATACGTACTATATAAGAACTAAACAATAGCAAATGTGCTACATCTGTCCAATTATAACAAGGTGACCTGTTTGAAAACAGTCGCAACAAGCTACCTACATAGCTCATAAACAAACAAATAAATAACAAATTGTAAAAAGCACAACACATAAGTTACTATGCTTATCATACTGATCCAAAGGAAATATATACAGCAACGTAGTTAAAAAACAAACAAGTATAGCTGCACAAAAAAATAAAAAATGAATAAATAATTAAATAAATATATCAAATTATATAAACATATGTATATTAATAAATCACCTTTTAAAGGTTAACTAGTGTCCCTGGACGCTCAGCTCAATAAACAAATACAAGCAATATTATACTTATTCAACAAGCAGACACAATCTCAAAGCAAAAAGGGAAAAAATAATCTGAGAGCTTGCACACACACAAGGGGGGTTGTAGCCTTACCACGGGGATCAGGTTTCACAACCATCCAAGAGGGAAAAAAAAAGCAAAGCACTTTCCGACTCCAACCACTAAATGGCGGAATATGCACAGTATGTGAATCTAGAAGAGTCTATGCTGCAAAACTATTCTTACAGGTAAGTAACTAGTTTTGTTTCCCGGCGCAATATCAGCAGACGCTGTTTGTGCCATTTATGCAGATGACCCAGGTATCCTGGCCTCCTCCGGCACTGCAGAAGGAGACTCCTTGCCAGTCAAAGTTCAACAGGAGGCACCGGTGCCGGTTGCGCCCTTTCCGAAGTCAGATGGATCCGCTCCGGCGTCACATCACTCGACTCCAGTTCCGTTAGCCTCTTCTATGCAGGTGTCGAAGTCACCAACGCCGTTACCGACATCACCGATGCCGGTACTCGCTTCACTGATGCCATTGTTGAAGTTGAGACATAGATCGCAAAGGGAAGCTCAGAGGCTTCTTGAAGAGGAACAGTATTCCTTTGGAGAAAGAGAACTGGCAGACAGAGAAATAGTGTCACTGGATCCAGAATTCGAAGGTTTAGAAGTACTAAGTGGGTTGTATACTTCCCCAGAATGGGAACTGTTGTCTCCAAAAGGTATTCCTCCACTGGAGGTTACATCATATCATTCAGTGATAAGGAAGGCAGCTGATATGTTGGAACTGCCTCTGCCATCAACTGAACTCAAGTCTAATTTTCTAACAGAAGTGCTTCATTCTACTTCTTCCACATCAGAGCCTTTATTACCTTTTAATGAGATATTGACTGAGCCAATTCTAGAAATTTGGCAGACAACTCTGTCATTCTCTGCGGTATCCAGACCAATTGTGAGGAGATACAAGCCTGCTCCAAGAGATCCTCTAATTTTATCCACTTATCCTTCACCTGAGTTTGGTGGTACAAACTTTATCTCCTGGGTCTTTTCTGACATCCCCAGCAGATAGGGAGTCAAAAAAGATGGAACAGTTGATATAAAAGGTGTTTTCTTCTGGTAGCCTGGCTTTGAAGTCAACCAACGCAACTTGTTTGTTGGGATGCTATATTCATGCTTTGATGGACTCCGCTAGAACAGTTCATGCGAAATTGCTTGAGGATGTTCAGGGTTACTTTTCTGAGCTGCTGAACGACGGCCAGACTGCTGCTCGACAGGTCATTCAGTCAGGCCGGGATACCACTGATTCGGTTGCAAGAGTGATGGGGACATCAGTCGCTACAGGGAAGCATGCATGGCTGAGGCGGTCTGGGTTCATACCAGACACAAAATAACTTGATAGATTTGCCTTTTGATGGGTCGCGACTGTTTGGGGCCAAAACGTATTCTGCCTTGGAGAGGTTCAAGGATAGCAAGGCAAATGCAAGATCTTTGGGCCTTCAATCGCAGCCCAGAGATTACAGTTTCAAAGGTTCCGTAGGTTTGGCAGGAACTTCTCCTTTCAAGGAAGGCAGCAATACCAGCAACAGCAGTCGTCCAATCCCCTCTGTAGAATGCTAGAAGTCGGGCAGAGGTAGACAGCGAGGAGCCACCCTACAGCCATCCTCCTCCTCCTCTTCTTCCTCCCTGGCCCTAATCACAGGAAAGCAGCCCTAGTTTTACCATTTTGGAGCACCCTTTGCTGTGGGGAGGATGGGTGTCCTAATTTCTACCACAATGGAGATCCATAACGTCGGTTCAGTGGGATTTAAATATTGTTGAAAATGGGTATGCACTGCCCTTTTCTCCCTAACAAGGATTTTGTTCAGAAGACAGTCTTCTACTCCTTCAACAGGAGGTCCAATGCCTACTTCAAAAGGGTGCAGTAGAGTTGGTTCTAGAGCAGGAACGGGGTCAGGAATGCTTTCCCTGGTATTTCCTGATTCCCAAAAAGGACAGTCATTTGCGGCCAATCCTATACCTCAGGATTTTGAACTGGTTCCTCAAGCAGGAAAAGTTAAAAATGCTGACCCTTCCACAGGTTCTTCTTGCGCTGGTGAAAGAGGACTGGATGGACTTGATCAATTTGCAGGATGCGTATTTTCATATCTCCATTCAATCGCACAGGAAGTATCTCCGCTTCATGGTGGGGTCTAAACATAATCAGTTCAAAGTCCTTCTGTTTGGTCTTATTTCTGCTGGATTCATGCTAGCCTAGCTGATGTGGGGTGTTACCCAGGATGGTTGTTTCTGGTCCAGGTAAGACCTGGCTTGGCAGTTCGGGCTGGACTGTTCCCATGAGGCACTGGGTCAAGATTGATTTGCATATGGCTGGATCTCAACTGGGGTGGTGAAGTGAGCTAACGAACGATGATGGATTCAACCCAGATCTGTGACAAGGGCTGAGTGTCTGAAAGGTTTCAGCGCTCCGTCCATCATCTCCTTCTGTTTGCTTTGTGCGCCCTAATTTGGCAGGGTATTCTCAGACGTGGGTCCCTTGCTCACTTGCCACTGTATTCAAGCTAGGCTGGCTGTTGAGGGGTGTTAACCCGAAACAGGTCCCAGGATGCTTGTTTCCGTTCCAGGGAAGATCTGGCTTGGCAGTTCAGGCTGGACTGTTCACATGAGGAACAGGGTCAAGACTGATTTGCATATGGCTGGGTCTGAACTGGGGAGGTGAAGTGAGCTAAAGAACGATGATGGATTCAACTCAGATCTGTGACTGGGGGTGAGTTCTGAAAAGTTTCAGCGCTCCGTCCATCATCTCCTTGTGTTTGCTTTGGTCTTACTTCTGCACCTCGAGTCTTCATGAAGGTGATGGCAGTGGTCACAGCACATCTCAGAAGGATCGACGATTGGCTCCAGAGTTGGTGTTGCATCACTTGCAGTTGACAACTCAGGGTTTTTCTATCAACAAGCCCAAGTCCAACCTAGAACCCTCTCAGCGCACCCTGTTCATGAGGGCCCTCCAGTGGCGCCTCCACAGACAGTGGTTTCAACACAATGGGAATCTCAAGGAGCCAGTCAGAATCTCCAGAAACACTGCAGCTGATCTTTGATGGTGGGGTGTGTCCTGCAATCTGTCTCAAGGGAAGCCCTTTTGCCCTCCACTTCCGGTGGCCACAGTGATAGCAGATTCTTCCACTCGAGGGTGGGGAGCTCTTCTGGGGGTTCTGGAGATAAAAGGTCTTTGCTATCCAGAGGAATGATAGTTTCATAGCAATCTGTTGGGATTGCAGGCCATACGACTGGGTCTCAAGGCCTTCCTCCCTTCCATTTGCGGTCAGTCAGTGCATCTCTTAATAGACAATATTACCGAAATGTGGTATATAACCAAACTGGGAGGAGGAGGCTTGTATCTTCTATGCAGAGAAGCGCTACAACTCTGGTCCTGGGTCATCAAATTTGTATCATAGCAAATCACTTGGCCGGAGTTCTAAACGTGCGTGCGGACAGTCGAAGTCGGCATTTTTCAGCCGACCGCGACTGGCGTCTTCATCTGGAAGTGGTTTGTCACATTTTCTGGCTCTGGGGGACCCCTCAGATAAACTTATTTGCCACTCACAAGAACCCCCACTGCCCGTCAGTCTACAGCCTCCAGTATCCGATGCATTTTTGGGATTCTTTTCCATTGGACCGGGGGCTCTCAGCTGTTTTTACGCGTTCCACCCATACACTTGATTGATCGGGTTCTGAGGAAGATTCACCAAGACCGGGCCCAAGACCTATTAACAGCCTCGGACTGGCCGCGAAGGGTGTGGTACACAGACCTTCTTAACTCTCACTGTGCCCTCCACTCTCTCTCCCTCACCGGGCAAACCTCTCACAGTCACAGAGGCAAGTTCTACACCCCCATCTCCAGAGTCTGCACCTACATGCCTGGAGATTAAACGGTGCAACCGGAGTTCTTTCTCACTCCCCCCTGATGTGGTGGATGTTATTTTATCGGGCAGAAGATACTCCACCAAGTCAGTTTCTGCTGGCAGATGGGCTAAGTTTGTAAAGTGGTGTGGGGAGAATTCTATAGACCTTTAAAGGCCCATTTGTCCAATATTTTACATTTTACACTGTCCTTGACGAAGCATGGCTGCATAGTTGCAACAGTTAAGGGATATTTGTGTGCCCTTTCAGCATTCCTTTATTTACCTGATCAACCCTTTCTGTTTAAGTCCCCTATAGTGTTAAGGTTTATTAAGGGAGTTACTAACAAATACCCTCCAACGCTGTTTATCATGTCTCAGTGGGATCTTGGTTTAGTACTAACTTACCTTATGTGTTCTCCTTTTAAACCTTTACATAGTTGTCCTTTAAGGCTACTTACTTTAAAGACATTTTTTCCAGTTGCTATAACATCTGCTAGACGAGTAAGTGAGTTGCAGGCCCTTAGTGTGAAGTCCCCCTTCACGACTTTCTGTGCGGATAAGTTAGTTTTAAGAACCAGGGCTGCCAAAAGGTGGTTATTCCCTTTCATTTGGGCCAGTCTATCGCCCTTCCTAGTTTCCATCCTCGTCCACACTTATCTAAAGATGAGGAAAAGGCTTCATCATTTAGACCCTAAATGGGCAGTTAGCTTTTATGTGGACAGTACACGTGATCTCCAGCTGGATTATCAGCTGTTTTTTGGCTATGTGAGCAAGATGAAAGGAATAGCTGTGCACAAAAGAAAATTATCCAGATGGATCGTCCTTTGCATTAGGATCTGCTACACCATGGCTCACAAAGAACCTCCAGAAGGTATTAGAGCTCATTCCACTAGAGCTAAGGATCTACTTTTGCTTTAGCTAAAGGTGTTCCTATAGTTGGCATCTGTAAAGCGCCAACTTGGGCCTCCCTCCACACTTTTGCAAAGCGCTATTTCTTAGACTCCGAGGTGAGGAGGGACGATCACTTTGCCCATTCTGGTTTACAAGATTTAGACAGACAGGCACCCACCTCTGAGTGCGGGACTGCTTGGGGATTCTATTCAATAGGTGAGGAATCTACAGGTAGATGTATCCATCAGAAGAACAAATGACTTATCTTCTGTAACACTTTTTCTAGTGGATACAGGATCTACCTGTGGATTCCTCCCTGTTGCTTGTCTGCAAAAACAAGTCTATTTGTATTTTCTATATTGTGTATGTATTTCATTTTATATATATATATATATATATATATATATATATATATATATATATATATATATATATATATATTCACAATACAAGTAATTCTGGGGAATCCAGAAGAAATACAGCAGCACACCTGAGGACAGCACAATAGACTTTATTGTGCACACAACAAACGACACGTTTCGCCAAAGCCTTTCTCAAGTGAAAAACATGTGCTCCATCTCCTCTAAAAATGCAATTCAGGGTTCATGGAAAGTGAAGACATACTGTTAAGTCAAATCATACAATTGTGGAACTAGATATAAATAAACAAACATGTATATCTGTATGTTTGTAAATAAACGTGGCAGCAATGTGTCAATTCATCATGTCCATATAAATACAATCATCTATTACATTGTCGTATTACTCTATCATAGGCAGTGAAGAAATACTCCGTTGTCATCACACGCTGAGTAAATTTTCAACGAAACAATTAACGTCATAATCTTATTGACAGGAAAAATATACACTGTCTTAATTACAATGAGAATTCATAATCAACATTAATGCATTCTTCAGTGCAGTACTGCGCTAAAAAAATCATAGGCAATAAAAAATACTAGAACGTACTTGCAATAAAGCAATTGATATCATGGCCACCTAAACCAGCAGCACAAATAGGAATAACAATTTGTGAGAGTGATAACGGGTAATGTACCCACACAATAATCTAGTTGCACGTACACTGGTGTGCCTCAAAAATCTCTATGCAGCAAGGATGTTTCTGTCCTCACCTGAACCATGTCTACCTCTATGTGTGGTATGGAGACAGGATCACATGTGTGTGCTCTCACGGAAAGCAATACTGTGTATGTAAAATAATAAACAAAACAGTGATAAGAGGGGATCGAGTGGAAGGGAGTGATTTAATCAATATACACCCCCAGGTTACCAGAGATCAATCGTTAACTCTGACGCAAAGTAGATGGATAAATTATAGCTGTCACATCCATCGAGCTGGCATCTCCAATATGCAAATTAATCGTGTTCATATCTTTTATTTATTTATTTATGTGTTTTATAGAGCGCGAACTTGACCCGTTAGGGTATCAGAGCGCTTTACAGGAGAGCAACGCAATCTATAGACAGACTTGGAGGTACATGAGGGAAGGGATCACGTATTTGCAGTTTACATAATCAGTTACTCGAGGCGAGAAGCCATATATACAGATAAAATTACAGTTTATTCAAGTCGTGCCCCAGGTTCCTGATGGGGTGACAAGGTAGTCCGGAGGAGGTAGAGGACGGCCATTGGTCGGGCCTGAGTCAATGTTTAGCCGAGGAATTTGCCCATAAGGAAGGTTTTGGTATCCTTTTGAAGCGAGCCAGAGAGGGATTCTTCTGATGTTGGGTGGGAGAGAGTTCCAAATTCTTGGAGCCGCCCCTGAGAAGGCTCGATTGTAGTTTTTTTTTTCCGAAAGCGTGCAGGTTGGAGCAAAAGGTCTCTGGAAGATCGGGAATTTCTGGTTCCTCCGGAGATGACAAGTTTCTGTGTCAGATAAGCAGGGAGTTAGAGTATAAAGCTTTGTGCGTGATGCATGCTAGTTTGAGTTGTATTCTTGCCTGCAGGGGAAGCCAGTTGAGAGCTTTCAAGTGTGGGGAAATATGATCGTATTTCCTTGTGCCGGTAAGTAGTCTGGCGGCCGCATTGAGGCAGGCTTTGAGAGGTGCCAGGGAGATCTTAGGTAAACCCGAGAGGGTTGAACAGCCGTATTCCAGTCTAGAGATGACGAGCGCTTGGACTGCCATTTTTAGGTCGGGAGCATTGAGGAAGGGCTTCAATTTCCTAAGATAGCTCAGGTGGAATCTGGCTGTCTTGGCCATCGAATTGATGTGGTCTCGCATGTTTAGGTTGCTGTTGAGGGTAATTCCCAGGGATTTGGCTGAGTTCACAATGGTCGGTGGGCAATTTAAGGCAGTGATAGCCTTAATCCATGACTGAATCTCGAGGTTGGTGTTGGGTGGGGAGATCATGAGAAATTCAGTTTTCTTTGCATTGAGTTTAAGATGATTGGATGCGAGCCATTGGACAGTGAGTTTTAGGGCTTCGTTCAGGGAGAGGATCTCTTCGAGAGAAGAGGTTTTGATGTAGATCTGGGTGTCATCAGCATACATATGATAGGAGATATTGGCTGCGCGTAATACTTCAGTAAGCGGTTCTAGGTAGAGGTTGAAAAGGGTGGGGGACAGGGTTGATCCTTGAGGGACTCCAACCATGACCGGGGATGGTGAGGATAAGTTGCCGTTGATTAGGAATCTCTGTGACCGATTGTGGAGGAAGAACCTAAACCAGTCTAGAACAGTGCCATCCAGTCCCATCCTGAGTTTGAGGCGTTCAAGAAGTTTTTCATGGTTGACCGTGTTGAAGGCCGAGGATAGGTCAAGGAGGATTAGGAGACACGTTTTGCCTTGGTCAAGGGCTTGGAGAGCATCATCCACGATATGGAGCATGGTGGTTTCGGTGCTATGCCCTGGTCTAAATCCGGATTGGAAGTCATCCAGCAGGTGGAAGTTGTTGATGTGGTGATTTAGCTGCTGTTGCACACATTTCTCCAGCACTTTGGCTAAGAGTGGGATGTTGGAGATGGGTCTGAAGTTGTCGGGGAGGCTGGATCCAGCGATGGCTTTTTCAGAATGGGGAGGACTTGGCCGGCTTTTAGAGATTCAGGTATCGTTCCCTGCTGGAGGGAGGCGTTGATTATTGAAGTCCAGCTGGGAATGATGGATTGGGCGACGGCAGCAAGGCAGTTGGCAGGGAGCGGGTCATTAAAGTGGTTGTTCGGGTTTAAGGTAGAAAGGATTTTAGAGATGGAATCTTCGTCATAGTCTTTGAAGACAGTCCAGTGAGCATGGTTTTTGGGTGGAGCCAGTGGGTGCGTCGCGGTGGGAGGTGGCGGGTCAGGAAGGGGATGAGGGTATGTGATGGAGTTGAGTTCGTTTCCGAGGGCTAAGATTTTGTCAGCGAAGAAAGAGGAGAATTCCTCTGAGGATATAAGAGATTTGGGGGTTTCTTTCGATGTTTTTGCTAGTTTATTAGATTGGTGTTTGACCAGTTCGAAGAGCTTGTGGGGTCTGTTATTGGCTTTCTCTAATTCAGTTCTGAAGAAGTCTTTTTTTGAGTTGAGTATGTTCCTGTTGTAGACATCGATCGATAAAATTAGATCCTGATCAGATTTTACTTTGCTACTTCCATATCCCTAATAAAAGTGAAGGTGAAAATAAAACCAGCCTAAACCAACTGGTGTACGTGCGCTCTACAAATAATTTTAACATAACATATGGCTGTGAGTATACTGCATACTTATTCGGAAAGGAATATACAGATTAGCATACAGAAGGTTAACCATGTCCTATATGTGTGGCTAATCCTTCCCCACTGTTGAGCCCATTGGGAATTTTCGTATTGAGCTCAATTATGTATCTGGATTAAAAAAAAAAAATTTAAACTGTTTTTATTAGTTTTTTTTGCACAACAACAAACAAACATTTCCATATTACTCATATTCAATACCCCTCCCAGCGACGACCCCTCTAGACAGGAGATTCACCGCCCACTATCTTCATATTCATGGATTCATATGCTAACGATCCTCAACCTAGCCTCTGCTAGTCCTCCCCCTTACATCGTACTGCAGTCGGACAGAGGCCCATCCATGTTATTCGTCGAGGCATGCCCGCTCCATGAGAACTGGGTAATATAACTGAGAATAAGCTAACCCCCCTCACGCCCCCCTCCCACTCCACCCTCCTCCACCGGTGTGTCCAACCCCCAATTATCTATATACAATCCAAAAACAACCATTCCCTCAGCAGTACTTTACTTGGTAATATCAGCTCAATACGTCGTCGCTTCTAATCACACCATTGCAGTGACTGCAAAGCATGTCTGTCCCAGGGGTATCCCCACCACCCTCACATTTCAAGAGTGCCCCGTCTGTATATCCAGGACTGAGTCCACATCTGAATCTACCTCTGGAGCTTGCAGCGCCATAACTAGGGCCTCCCATGCCCTTGCAGTCTCCAGTGCCTTATCGTTATTAATCCGCTTGGCGTGCTGAAATCGAACTGTACTTTCACTCGACGCCCATTTAATTAGCTCTGCCTTCCACCTCGCAACGTAGGCCCGTCCCTCGACTTCCAGTGCGCTGTTATATCCCTTTTAGCCAACAGTAATCCCAGATCCAAAAACTTACTCGTGACCTTCTGTTTGGGAGTATGCGGAAACCAATGCAATAAGCAGGAACCCATGTCAGGCTCAATCCTTCGGTCCGTGGTTTCGCAGAGCAATTCCATTACTTCCTCCCAATATGTACCCAGTTGCGGACAACCCCACATCATATGACTAAACTCCGCCCCCTCTAGATGACAACGCGGGCACTGGGCAGTATCTATTTTAAAATACTTATTAATCTTAGCCGGAGTAAGATATGCCCTGTGCAATATAAAAAAGTGAACTAGCTGAAATCTAGCGTTCCTAGTACTCTTCCACGCTCTCCTAACTATGTGGGCCCATGTCTTCTCTGGAATCTCCTTGCCTAAGTCCGCCTCCCATTTCCGTTGCAGTTCCCTCAACGGTTCCATTCCCTCCCCCACCATGCGCCCATATAGACATGTGACTGTCTTGAAGGTCCCCGCTGCCATCACTACATACTGACACGCCATGGCCGTCCGTGGTTCCGTGAGGCCCTCCCTCCAATGCCGCTGCACCGCAGTAACCAGGGCAGAGTGCAATAGATAATCTCCGCGAGGGAGTCCATACCTATCCTGCAGGACTTGGTAGGGCAACAAGGCCCCATCCTCATAAAGGTCTCCTAGTACCTGCACTCCCAATGCCCCCCACTCCGCCAACGCAGTCCAATCCCCCCCATGCGGGAGAGCTGTACACATACCGAGTGGTATCTCCGGAGCATAGGGCCGATCGATTCCGGCCCTGCGTTGGCTCCGGTTCCAGCATAATCGCAATGTCCGCTCCTCGTTGGAAAGCGTCCTGAGTTGCAATCGCTGCTGAAGCACTATGAAGGACAACACATGGCGCGGTATCCATTTTCCCTCTGGGCTATCAGGGCCCCTGAACTCCACCGCCACTGCTTGGGTAAGCCACTGTAGCTGGGCTGCCAAATAATAGAGCTCAAAATCCGGGACTGCTAGACCCCCCTCAGCCCTCGGTCGCATCATGGCATCCAGTGCCACCCGCCGTCTACCATTCCCCCACAGAAACCCCCCGATCATTGAGCGGAGCTGTCTAAAAGTGGATCCCGGTACCCATATCGGCAGTGTTCTAAAAAAAATACAACAACCGGGGGAGCACCACCATCTTTAACAGGGCTACCCGACCAGCCACAGAAAGCGGCAAAGTACTCCAAAAATTTAAACTACCCCTAAGTCCTCGCACAGCCCTGCCTATGTTCCCTTCTAATAGATCATCAGGCGCATGATAAACGTTAGTTCCGAGATAAGCAAACACCGGGGCTCCCACCGAATGCCCCTGACCTGGGTGGGGCCAGTACCCGATCGAATCACCGGGAGCAGGCAAGTCTTCGCCCAATTCACCCCAAGCCCTGACACCCTGCCAAATTCGCGAAGCAACACCGTCGCTCCATCTAACGCCTCCTCTGTGTTAGCTAAAAACATAAGCAAATCATCAGCATAAAGTGAGATATATTGCACAACCCCACGCAGGCCCAGCCCCTGATAGGTCCGCTCCAATCTAGCATGCGCTACCAATGGCTCAATAGCCAATGCGAACAATAAAGGAGAAAGTGGGCACCCCTGTTGCGTTCCTCGCCCTACCGGACAGGAGGGGGAAATCATGATCCCCGTCCGAACGCGAACTGTCGCCGATCTATAGAGAATTTTGGTCCAACCCACGAAAGCCTCCCCGAGGCCAAACGTCCGCATAACTTGAAACAGGTAAGGCCATTCAAGGCTATCGAACGCCTTCTCAATATCTACCGATAGGAGGGCCGCAGACTTAGTCTCGTAACGGTCCTCCCCCAATATACGGAGTAAACGGCGCACATTAGTGGACGTGTTCCGGGTAGGTATAAATCCTGCTTGATCTCGGTGGACCAATTGCACCATGTATGGGAGGAGTCGGGTCACAAGGATCCGACTCAGGATTTTATAGTCAGATGTGAGCATGGATAAGGGGCGATAAGCTGTCTTATCCGTGGAGTCCTTTCCAGGTTTCAGCAACGGAATAATGACCGCCTCTCGGGTGGAGACCGGTAATACTCCTACCTCCCTCGCCTCCTTAAACACCGCCAGCAGCTTAGGGGCCAGGATATCGATGTAAGCCGAATAAAATTCTATAGGCAACCCGTCTGTCCCTGGTGTTTTGTTACGTGCCATCTGCTTAACCGTGCCCCTAATTTCCCCTAGCGTAATCTCCTGCCCTAGCAGGTCCGCCTGCGTCCTGTCCAGTTGGGGCAGCACAACGTCGGCCTGGAAATCCCTTATATCATCCCCTGCCACCCGTCGTTTACCTCGATATAACTCCTGATAATAGTAAAAAAACAGCCCATTAATCCCCTGCTGGGTGTACACCAGGGTCCCCGTCGGGGATGCCAAGTTTAGTATGGAGGTGCCTCGGGGGATCGGATTAGCCAACCAAGCAAGTAGCGTACTCGCTTTGTCTCGTTCTGCATGCGCGCGCGCCAAATATCTCTTGTGGTCAAAACAACGCAACCTCTCTAGTTGTACCGCCACCGCCTCTCTAGCCTCCACAACCTCCTCCTGTGCGTCTGGGTTCTCAGGGCGGGCCCTTTCAGCCGTCCGCAAGCGTTGCTCTGCCCCATCAATATCCCGCTCTAGGGTCTTCCTCACTCCCACCATTTTAGTGATACATATACCCCTTACCACCACTTTAAATGCATCCCATTCCAATGCTGTCGTCGACGCTGTACCCTCGTTTTCAAGGAAATATTGCGCAATTCCGGTCCCTACCTCTTCGCGGAAGACCTGGTCTTCCAATGCCTCTGGTCGTAACCGCCAGGCCGGAATCGCGGGCCTCTCTTGGGCCCATTGCATCCTCAACAATAGCGGGTTATGATCAGAGAGGGTTCTTGCAAGGTACTCACTGTGGCCCACCGTAGCGTGTATATCCGGGGAGCATAACAGCACATCCAGCCGCACATGTAAGTCGTGCAGTGCAGAAAAGAAGGAGTAATCCCGCTCGTCCAGGTGGTGCGCGCGCCATGTGTCAATAAGCCCCCACCTGTTCTGCCAGTCTCGTCTGACTTTGGAGAGTCTATGTATAGGCGCATCGGGCAAAGGAGGGTGTGATCTATCCATGTCAATGTCGGCTATAGAGTTAAAATCGCCTCCCATAATTACCGAGCCGGTCAAATACGGCGCCAACTTCCCTGATAAATGAGTAAAGAAGGCTGCCTGGTCCACATTGGGAGCGTATATACTACACAAAGTCACATCCTTCCCATTAAGGCGCCCCGCCACAAACCTCCCCTCTGGATCTACCAATTGACGTGTCAGCTGGAATGGGACCCCTGCTCTAACCCATATCAACACCCCCCTGGCAAAAGCTGAGTATGTTGTGTAATACACTTGCCCTCTCCATCTACGTAATAACGCCAAGCCTTCAGCGCGAGTAATATGGGTTTCCTGGAGAAACGCAATTTGGGCCCCTCTACGCACCAAATAAGCGTGCACCTTGTGGCGCCTCTGCATTGTGTGTAACCCCCGTACATTCCATGTTATGCATTTGACTTCATGTATCGTCCCCATATCTCATCTGAAGTCCTGTATGTAACTGCTCGCCCCCTTTTGGACACACCGGTGGCCCCAATAAACCCAACCAAACCCCCATCCCCCCTAACTTCCCCACTCTAAATCCCCCTGATCCTTCCCCCCCCCAGAACAGGCGCTACAACACTAGTTCCCATCCAAACTACAACACCCAACCTGCGTCCTTCAGTAGCTATTGAGGACTTACAAACCCAAGACAAAGTAGGGGAGGCGGCCAAGGGCCAAGAAGACCCAACTTATTACGCCGCCGCTATCTGGCGCCATACCCCCATTACTTGCACGGCCCCAAACTCTCATGGGGCCCACATCTCGGTGAGAGCCGCCACAGTACAAAAGGATAAATATCCCCAGGGCCTGCCAACCTCCCTTGCTGCTGTTCAGTATTCGAAAAATATTCTAATGAGAAATAACGTCCCAACAGTCTTGAGCCCCACTCTAATAAGAATTGAGCACACCCTAGTAACCCTAGGCATCAACAAGCTCGTCAGCTGTCCCAGGTGTAACATGTGGTATAGCAGGACTCCCCGTCTCGTCAGAATCAGTTCCTTCTGAGCCCTTCTCCGACTCAGTGTCCACCGCCGATTGAGAAAGCCTTTCCTGGGAAATTTCAGTCACAGCCTTCAGTGCTGCTGACCTCTCCGTTTCCGTTTGAGTCACCGTAGGCCCTCTTACGCCATGGCGGCGTCGCCTGACACGCTGCGATCTACGAGGGCGATGCCCCTCAGCATGCAGTCCCGTGCTTCGCCCCGCTTCTCCTGTGCCCGCTCGATAAGACTCTAGCCAAGCCCACGCTTCCTCCGGGCTGTCACTGAAGTGTGTTTTTCCGTCCAACACTATTCTCAGGCGCGCAGGAAACATTGAGTACTGCAGTCCTTCGTCCCTCAGCGCCTTCTTCACCGCCAGAAATGAAGCACGGCGTCGCTGTACTTCGAAGGTGTAATCCGGGAACAGCGTCACATTGCCATTGTCAACCTTGTAAGGACCTGATGAGCGGGCTCTGTGCAGCAACAGGTCCCTGTCTTTGTAATGGAGTAGGCGCGCCACTACCGGCCGGGGGGGCTGCCCGGGCGCCAACGGGCGCGCTGGTACCCTATGTGCTCTCTCCAGGGTGTAAAATGAAGATAGGCCCTCTGGTGCCACCTCGGTTCTCAGCCAGTTTTCCAGATAGTCCACCATACTGGCCCCTTCTACTCCCTCCGGCAGCCCCACCACCCTTATATTATTCCTGCGGTTTTGCCCCTCTGCATCCTCACCTCTCCGTTCCAGGGCCTGTAACCGACTCATAGCATCCCCCATCTGTAACTCCAGTTTCCTCTGAGCTGGTTCCATGACTTCCAGCGTCATTTCTGTCTGTTTCACCCGATCGGTCAATTTTGCATGGTCAGCCCGGAGGAGACCCAGGCCCGTCGCCACCTGCGCAATGTCCTGCTGCAGAGCCGCTCTTGTATCAGTGATAGCCTTCAGTATTTGGTCAACTTGCTGCTGCATTAGGGTCCCAGGTAGCTGTTCCGCAGCATCCTGCTTCCCGGGTTCTGTCGCTGAGTCTTCAGGGTCCAGGGTCGCCCCCCCCTGCTTCCCCCGTGGCTTCCCCATGCCCTGCTACAGTCTCGATCACCAGCTCAATCACCCAGATAATTCTGCACTCCGTCTCCGTTTGTACCAGTTCCCCAACTCAATCCGCCTTGCGCAAGATCCGTCTCCGGCCACTCTCCTGGTGGGTCCCCAAGCAGGCGCGCTGCCGTCGTAGGCTCTTTCGTCCCTCTCCAGCGGACCCTAGGTTCTTTGTATTTGCACCAACTCCGCTTTCCACAGTGCGCCCTCAGGCAGCAGCTCCCTCACCTGCAATCCACTCTCCACAGCAATCCAGCAGAGCCGGCAAACCCTCGCTCAGGTGATTACCCTGGTCAGCCAGCGTCCCGTCCGGCAGCGGCACCCCTCACGCTGCCCCTGCCCGGTCTTATACCTCCAGGAATGCCAGTGAGTGCGCGGCTCCACATTCAGCCTACACACCCCAATGTCGATGTACTCCCCCTTTTGCTCCAGTTCAGGGAAGGTTTGCCACTACCATCACCACTCGCACTTGCTCGCTGAACCCCCAGTGCAATGTGAAACAGTCTCGCGCTCACCCAAAATGGCGGCCAGGCCCGCTCTCAAACCCCCATTCAGCACAGTCCCGCGTAGCCCGATGAGGGGGGACACCGCCAAGCCCCTCGCTGATCTCCGCTTCCCAGAACAGTCCCTGGGTCACTCCTCAGTCCACTTTATACTCAGCCGCGATGCACAGCCCTCCTGGGCTCCCCCGCAATTAGGCAGGCTCACAGCGTCGATACTCCGCAACCATCCCCTCTCACCTCTCCGCGCAGGGGTCCTCGTCGGCAATGATAGCAGGTGCGGTCAAGCTCAACCGCCAAGGATCCTTCAGACCGGGCTGCAGTAGAGTTACATCTCCAGCAAGTCCCGGTCGCGCCGCCCACCAGATCCTCCAAGATGGCGGACTCTCCCGTATTCGGCCCCCGGCCGCACCAGCTCAACGGATCCCCGACGGAGGAGGCCCCCCCTGGCTCCCCCACGAGACTCCACTCAGCCGGTGGGTGCCCCTGGCCGCCCGTCTGCCTCCGTCACTCCATACCTCCTTCCGCTGCCCAATTAATCACTGCTGCAGCCAGACAGGTCCTCGCGGTCACTTGCATCCGCCGATCCCCTCTCGGAGCTCCCTGCTGTAATTACTCCAGCCACGATACAGGTTCAGCCGCAGCCGCTCCCGCTCTGCGGCGCCCTCCCGACCTCCGGCGCTCCGCTCCGCCTCAGTCTCCGGAGTCCTCACAGACCCCGGGCCGCCGTCTCCAGCGCCATCTTGGGAGCGCCCGGCCCGGGTTCGTCGCGCCGCTCGGTCCCCCGTTGCCGGCGATGTTCCAATTTCCGCCTGCAGCGTCTCTTGCTGCTCTCCAGGTCAGTCGGCACAATCCCTGGGGTCTGGCAATATTCTGCGGCTCTGTTATGCAGGATAATTCATGGGGTCGGCGCGGAGCTCTCAGCTCACGCGACCTTCCTCATCGGCTCCCTGGCCACCCTCATGTATCTGGATTCCATGATACGCAATTGCTTTTCCCTGTCCCCGCCCCTTGGGTGTGTCAGGATTCTGTCAATTCCAAAAAACTCAATCGGTTTGCTGTTACTCTGATTTTTTTCATGGAAGTGCCTGGCCACGGGATAGCTGAAATCCAGATTAGTAACAGCTCTCATATGTTCATTTAAAAAAAAAATAATAATAAAGGGGAGAGGGGCCGAGTGGCCCCCCTCCTGGGCCACTTCTGGCCCAGGGGACCCCATCCCCCGTGCCGGCCCTCAAGTTGGGGACCGTGGGGGGAGCCTCAATGCCCCCACGGTCCCAGCTGGCTCCCCACCTCCTGCGGGAGCCGGCATTGCTTTTGGATAAGGGGAGCTGCTAACATGCAGCTCACCTTGTCCGAAAGCATTTCAGCTTTGCTTGGTGGAAGTGAGAGCAGGTTTCCTGCTCTCGCTTCCAACAAGCAAAGCAGTGTTTGCAATGACAGGGCGGGAGCCGCACGGCTCCCGCCTTGTCATTGCAAACGGCAATGTCCCGGGGGTGGGTACCCCGGGACATTGCTGGAGCCGGCCCTGAGGGGTGGCGGTCCCCAGGGCCATCGAGGGCTCCAGGAGGGGGGGTGCGCGGCCCCCCTCCCTTCTAGTACAAAGCCCCGGGGAGGTGGTGGTCCCCGGGGCATGGGGGTGCCTGCGAGGCCCCCCTCATTAAAAAAGAAAGCCCCGCTACATAATTGCATATTTCAATTCCAATTCCAAAAGCTTTATTCGACAGTTTGTCATAAAAGCAAGTCACAAATAAAACTGCAATGAATTTTCAGCATTAAAATACAAGAATTCATAGGCTAAAACGTTAAAATTTCATACAACAAACATGATCCGAGTTAAAAGCATTGTCAGTTTAAAAAGAGCACATATCTTAATGGTATTAAGAGCCATAATAGGTAAAAATAGCTAGGAGAACTTATTTCAGACATCGCCACAGGGATAGAACTAGGAAACGCAATCAGATGAAGTTTGGTGGATATTCATATGACATCTGTAGTACGGGATCTAATTATCCACATCCAGCTTAGAAACTTGGCTACTGCTATTGTAATGCACGGCAACGTGTCCGTACACAATATTCTTAAAGCAATGCTACTCGTTCTAGTGCCCAAGTTCCTACATATTGGTGTCAGCCACGCTTTGCGAGGGCCAGAATAGGCAGGGCAGACAAACATGACGTGGGCATAGGACTCATCCAGTGCATTGCAAAAAGGACACTTACTATTGCCTGAATTGGCCCATTTTGCTGTATATGTTCTTAAAGGCAAAGTTCCCACTTTGAATTGGAAGTACAACTTCCGATCGAAGGGTTTCAATATGACGTCCCAGTACCGTTCCAGACTTGCCCAAGGTTTGACTGTTAAAAAAGCCCCAGTTAGCGATGAGCTATCACTCTCTCTGAAGCTGTTGTGGTAAACCACTTCCCAATATCTTTCTTTTATAATCTCTTTAGAGGGGAAATGGCAACACAATGGGTTTTCCCACAGCTCAGACATACCAATACTCGCCAGGGAAGCTCTAATCGCTCTTAGCCAACTGATCTTGTGAAACCGATCTGACATGATTACATCTTTAAGGCCTGCGGCATATGTCGACAGTTCTGGAGTACACCAGATTCTGCACCAGTATAAGATGGGACGCAGCCTTGCTAGATCTGCCAATGCGTTCCTACCCAGATCTTGTAACAGTGGGAGGACTGGGGTACTTTGGGGAAGGTTGGTAATGTTTCTCAAAAACCTGTTTTCAGCGAAAGATAGCTTAGACAGGTTTTCAAACCCCCAAAGTTCCGCCCCGTATAGCACTGAGCTGACCACTTTCATATTATAAATTTGTAATACCGGACTAACTGGTTTGGTCAGGGAAGCATTAAACTCTCTGTGTATGGCCCCTGAAAGTTGCCGGTGTTTTAGCGAAGCAGTGTCAATCTGGCGCCCCCATCTCATATCTTTTTGCAGGATAACCCCTAGGTAGGTGAATGCATTAACTTGTTCTAATGGTCTCTTGTCTAAAAATATGCTTCCTTTAAAAGATCTATGTTGGTTAAAAGTCATGAATTTTGTTTTCACCACATTGATTTCTAGGCCCCGTAGGGAGCAAAATTTTTCAAAGAGAGTTAAGGCTCGCTGTAATCCACTGAGGGTTTTAGAAATTATCAATGTATCGTCGGCGAACATTAAAATGGGAATTGCAGAATCTGCAAGGACTGGGGCATCTGTAGGAACCGATGATAAAAACTCAGCAATCCCGTTGATAAAAAGAGAAAATAAGGTAGGGGCCAGTACGCATCCTTGGCGTACCCCCTTCGCTACGGGAAAGGGACTGGTGACATTTCCCTGCCTACCACAGCGTATTTGGGCAAAGTTGTCTTCGTGAAGGCACGCTATTAGGGAGAGCAGTTCAGGAGGTATCCCTAGGTCCTGCAAGACAACCCAAAGCTTGCTACGCGAAACCAGGTCGAAAGCTGACTTAAGGTCGACAAAGGCAGCATACATGCTACTCTTGCCTAGGACCACGGTTCGCCAATGTAGTAGCTTAAACCGGAATACTTGGTCAGTCATGCTGATGTGGTTACGAAAGCCCGCCTGAAGCAGGGTGAGTATTTCCTGTTCCTCTATCCAGTCCTGGACCTTATCTAGCACCAATCTAGCTACCGTCTTTTGGATAGAATCGATTAGGCTGATAGGCCTGTAGTTCCCTGGGAGGGACTTGTCACCCTTTTTGTACATTGGAATAATCTCTGCCCCTCTCCAGGAATCAGGGACAGGAGCCCCTTGGGCAATCGCATTAACCAATGTCAAGATGTACCTATTCCACCAAGGCTTATTGTGAAGGAAAATATCAGCAGGGATGCCGTCAATCCCCGGCGCCCTGCCCCCTGTGATTGCACTAAGGGCCACATCGACGTCAGCTGTGGTAAAGACCCTGTCAAGATAGTAATTGTGAGGGAGTGCTATGATGTTAACTTCTTCAGGTCCGTTTGCATATTGGGATTCAAATTGAATTACCCATTGGTCCTGGGCTACATAATTAGTGGCTGGAGTCGGTAGCCCCCCCCCCTGCCCCATTTGACCAAATTCCAGAACCGTTGGGAATTGTTAGTGGCACAAGCCAATCTAAGATCCTGCCATCTATTTGCTACATAATTGCATATTGCCCCCGGGACCTGGCCAACCCGGGGGCTCAAGGATAACGAAGCGGGGAGCCCGTGCTTTGTTTTTTTTGGTGTTTTTTTTTTTTTCTCGCCCGGATTCGCGCACCCAGCGCGAATTCGGCCGATTTTGTTTTTTAAAAAAAAATGCTTTATTGGGCCCTCGGGGTCCTAGTGGGACCCCCTGAGAAGGCCTAGGGGGTCAGGGTGTTTCTACCTTGCCCCCTTTTCTTAATTTTTAACCTTTTTTTTTCCTTTTTCTTGTGACTCGGTTACCGATTCTCAAGATGGCTGCCAACACTTCCTGGTTTGGAGTGTTGGCAGCCAATCAGAATTAAGGTTGTGCGGCTCCTCCTCGGTGCTCAGATAGCTATATTTTTATTTTTTGTATTTCTCAGGAACTACTGAACGGATTTACACCATTTAAACAAAAGGTCGCTTTCTGAACCAAGAGCTACCTTTTTGCCAAATTTGGTGTAATTCCGTTCAGCAGTTCGGGCTGTAGCCTGTTCCAAAAATTCCTATGGAAAATAACATGGGAAAAACGTGTTTTAGGACCCCCCTTTTTTCTCGGCCCCCGCTTGATGAATCACCCTGAAACTTTCAAAACAGGAGCTGACCTGAGTGAACCATTAGTTTTAAAACTTTCGCGAAGATTCGTCAAACGGCGCCAAAGATATTGGCAAAAGAAAAAACGCTTTTTGAATAGAAACAAGGTCCTAACTATAACTACCTACTGGCGACCACCAGTAGGTAATATATATATATCTTCTTTCGGCGTTCTCTTGTACCGACACCTCGCACAGCGGCACAATCCAGGAAGGACAACGTCCTACGTGAGTTTTCTATTCAATTTTATTTTTCCATTAATTCATGTGCAAGGCTAATACACAATGTTCTGCTACATAGTTTCTCTCAGACCGATGCGTTTCGGCTGACGCCTTCTACTAAATATATATATATATATATATATATATATATATATATATATATATATATATATATATATATATATATATATGATTTAAAGTTTAGACTTTGTTATTGCATCCGTGTTGTTTGTTTCACCCGTTCGCCTAGAAGGCACGAAGGGCTCTTATTGACCTCACGCAGAGCTGCGTGTGGAGCCATGGGCCTTTTGACATCAAGAAAAGTTTCCAGGTATGCTGGCGCATTGGGATATTCAAAAGCTGAGGAATCCAGAGGTAGATACTGTATTAACTAGAAAAAGTGTTACCAAAGGTAAGTAACTTCTTTACTAGTAGTGAGAATGGGGATTTTCTGCAACAATATCATTTAGAACTTAAAAGAGTACTCTAGACACATTTTTGATCTTTCAAGTGCTTTTTTACAGATTGAAGGGCAGTGATCAGAAATGACAGCTTTTTGGCAAAAAGATGAGCATCTTCTGTAGTGAAATAATAAATGCATTTTTCATATACCCTGGTGTCCTACATTTATGTCTTGCATTCATTGTTGTTTAAGTTCATGCTCACACAGTTAATACTTAAATCATTGCAAATGCTATGATTTTGGTTATTTTCCAATCAAGAGGTAAAGATTGTGCAAACTTGCAAACTTCCTAAGTTTTAGAATTCCACCATGTTGCTGAAGGTTTTGTATAAGGTGTACATAGTAATTGTAATATATGTTTCTAGTAATTGTAATACATTATTCTACCTACTTCATCTGCCAAAGCAACCTTATTACCAACAAGGGTTGCTCAAAATTTGGACAGTATTTTATGAAACCGGCATTGCTATAATTTAGGAGAAAAAAAATGGACCATAACATTTCCCCCATGTTTGGTTCCTGATTAAGGAATATCTAACACTCATCTGCCTGTTTCGGGATAACACACGTTTGCATTAGTTGTCTAAATCAAAGTAGAAGTATAGGGCGGAACACAGCGACTGATCTGACAACATCATTTTTAATCTTGGGGAAGAGGATTCTCAAGATTTAGTCCACAGCCTTAAATATATGCAGGTCAAGCACTCAAATTTAAAACAATAATGGAATTTTGAAAAAGGCTGTAAAACCTGTAGTATTTCTGCGTTTTCAGATTTGTTCACCTGATGGGACCCCTTATACACCAGATAAGCTGTTAAAGATGCTGACTTCCCCGGACCTTCTTCTTGCGGATCGTCGACACCGATGCCCCCGTGGTCCAGAGCCTGTGCACGCATCTTACAGCCTTCCGTTCGCCTTTGGTTTTGTGGCTGCGTCCCCCCTCTGACTCTACTCAATGGAATCCTGCTCTCTGGGTTCCTCTTCTGGATTCTTGACTTTGGTGACTTTTGTGCATCCCGCCATTTTTGGAGATGGTCTCCGTCTATACCCACGACCCGGACCCGCCATTTTGTTTGACCTTTGTTCCGTTCCTTCCTCCCTCCCCACTCCTCCTGATGACCCTCGATCGTTTTTCTCTTTTTGCTGGACTGCCTTAAATAAATATATATATATATATATATATATATATATATATATATATATATATATCACACACACACACACATATACATACATATGTATTATATAATTGTCCAAGCCTAATCGCTGTTAAAATGTAATCCTGTGTGAATTTACTATTTGTATATATAGAACTCTAACCACTAGTATATGTAGTAGACCTTTGTACTTACTACCATTCCTATGTGATTTTAGAGTTTATCTTTGTATCTCTTCCTTGAGTGACTTTACAACTTGTACATGTGCAATTTTTTTCCTGTTTATATCTCTTCCTTGAGTGAATTTACACCTTGTACATTTGCAATTTTTTTCTGTTTGTATCTCTTATGTAACTCATGTAATCCAAAGTCCTTATGTAACGCAACTGGTTCTTTTGTGAAGCGCTCTGACACCGGGTAATGTTCGCGCTATATAAAATCGCATTAAATAAAAGAGTGTAGTGTCCCAACAGTGTGAAGGCCAAGTTTGTTTCCCGTGATGCAACAGACATTTCAGTTTTCTTATTCTTGGATCCAATGTGATGCATGATTTACCTTCTCTTCAGTGATTTTATTTTGCACCACTGGCCTTAAGTACTTGCATGTAGCCCACTCTTTTGCCCTTGTGTAAAATGGAATATAGGCTCTTTCACAGAAAAGGAGTTTAGGTGATGTGGGTTCTGATCCATAGAAAGAATGTTCTGAGGCGCTTATTTTTTTGTTTAAATTTGTTTTTATTGTTTTGTTTTATAAGTTTCAATACATCTGACATTTCTGGAAGTCCATTCAAATTACACTGTAACTTGATGTCAACAATGCAGTCAGTACGGTAGACAATCCGAAATGTTCTGAGGCGCTTATGAAGTTAAATTACATAGTACTTGTTGCAGATAACTATCAAAGCTGGTTTACCCTGATATATTCTGGCCTAGGCTGGTTTTCCTTAGTGGACTCAAGAATCTGTGAGCACCGTGTTTTGCATTTGCTGATATGTTTGCCAGTTGTACATACGGTAGCTCTGAAAGTTACAACCTCAAAAAATCCTGGTTGGAAACCAGACTATGGCAGGCCTGACTACTGGTGGCAGCTGATCGCAGTTCAAGGACACAGAACCTTTTACCTGTACCCCTGGAGGGAAGATATCCTGCTTAACTCTCCCCAGAAAATTCAAAGCAATCCCCAATAACAGGATCTTTATTTTCCCACGTGGTATGTGGAGTGACCTATGACAAGGCTTGTTGCATGTGTGTTATACAATATAGATAGTGATCGTACAAATGGTGCCCGATAAAATGCACAGTATGTGCCTGGACAAAATGTTGGGTCCTTTCCATATTTGTCCTTCCCCCTATGGATGTGACTGTCAGCATGGACAATGTCCTAGCGACCCTAGAGTGAAATTCTGTTGATGCCCTGGGAACTCTACCTGTGCTTCTCGCCTCACAGTTTCTAACTAATTGGAAGCACAGTACTGCTGTGTTTTATCTCCTTATGGGTAACATACCCCAAGGGTACATATATCTTGAGGAGGAGTAGAGGGAGAGCCTCTTAAAATTGTTCATTCCCCCCAGACTGACCAACTGGGAAGGCAGGGTTCACAAAGAAAGAACTCATCTCGGTGACAGAATGGTCTCAGACTTCCTTTGTTTTTTTCTATGGGGCACGTGCTTTAACTATCAGTACTACGCTGGAGATTTTAGTTTAAGGGTCCGCCTGCCATGCTGGGTGGGGACAGAAGCAAACGCGCTCATCTGACCAGGATGCTTACCAATACGAGAGTCCGTATTTGTTTATCTGCACCATTGTGCACAGCCCTGTATGTCCTGGTCATAGAATGTTTCTCTCGACACCCCACCTCATCTCGAAGCCCCACCCCAAGTGCACTTCTCTGTCTTCGCTTGCACTGATTCTATTAGCTATGCCCTCTTCCCATTGATTGTCTGCTGCATATGCTATCTATGTACCCTGTCTGCACACTCCCCATGCCATCATCGCTCTGTCTGTTCCTGCCTCCTCTTACCCTCCCTCCATTTATGTATATTCCCTGTGTCCCGCTTCCATTCTGTCCCCTGCCTGTCTTCAACATCGCTTGTGCTCCATCACTTCTCTCGTAGGGGATTTCCATGTACAGTCATAAGCGATGAATAGTCCCGCCCATCTGTGGGGACCCCGGAGCACTTTATTCAATATACGTTCTTAAGTGATGAAGTTCGCCTTTCTTCAGGAAGGCCTTAAAAAGTCACTTAAGAAGTCATAATGCAGCCTAGGGGTAGGCTACAGTGGTCAGAGTTCTTCATCTTCGAATGGCAAAAGAAGAGATTGTAATTATATATGCTCTCAGAATATCTATTTTTTGTAATGGCACAGAAAAAGAACCTTCACAAACCCTTTTGCTATGAGAAGACAGATATGAAGAAGTGCAGGGCCATGTAGCCCATAGGCTGCCATTATAAGTGAAGA
Organism: Calotriton arnoldi; assembly: GCA_963921515.1. Taxonomy (NCBI): domain Eukaryota; kingdom Metazoa; phylum Chordata; class Amphibia; order Caudata; family Salamandridae; genus Calotriton; species Calotriton arnoldi. The sequence continues at coordinate 942,956 of CAWUFW010000070.1, forward strand.
AAAAGAAAGCTGTGCCTTTAAGAGCAGAGAGACCACCAATATCCCATCATGCTCAGCTAGAGGCAGCTACCTCAGTTCTTTTTTCCGGCTCCTTCGGACAGGACCCTTGGAGCATTGAACTCGACCTTTTTAGGTTTTTTCTTAAAATTTTGTCCTTCTTTGTGGAGCAAAGTATTTTTCTCATAGGAAAGAGGCTTTTTTCCGATTTAAAATGCCATCTCTTTTCGACAAATGTCCTAGATGTGTCAGAAAAAAGCTAAAACGGACCCACACGCGGTCTGCATTCTTTGTTTACCTTCCTCTCATCTTCCTGCCTCCTGTGACATCTGTAAAACCTTCTCCAGACGTACCCTGGGTGACAGGGAGAAGATTCGTCTGCAGGGAAGAGAAGAGAGGAGGAAACAGCAAGTAACCAGTGGGATCTGAGCGAAGAGGATGTAAATCTTCCACCAGAGCCCTTCCCTCAACCTCCAGTGGACGTGGGAGGTCTGAGAGGCGTTCTTCACCCAGAAAACACTTTCGGTCCCGGTCGACGTCGAGGCGGTCGACGTCGAGAGGAGGTACGACGCTGACATTTAATTATCAAAAAATAACAGAGACATAAGGATTTGATTTGAAGCTTATTGATATGATCTACGCATCAATGAATGTAAATGCATGTATTTATTAAAAAAGTCTCATAACATGTAGTACTAATGTAGTTCATTCATATGTTTTCAACCTTGATAAAGTGGCTTTCCATGACCCACTTGTTGGTTGTTGCTTGGATTGTGTTCCTCTGGACTGTTTGTGACTCGTCTTGTTTTACTAATAAATACAGAATTGATAACTCAGAAGGCTCCATGAGTGTTTTACTGTAGGCGGTTAAGCAATTAAAAGGAGAAACAAGAAAAAGAAGATATCATAAAGTATATATGCAACAACGAATGTATATTTATAATTGTTCACTTTAAAGTGTCTCTCAAATTGTATATCAGTACTCATAAAATGTTTTAAAAATGTAGGGCAAATTGTGTTGGTGAGAGCATCTTATAAAAGCATTGGACCCCTTATAATCGCTGTATATAGTGGCGGCATTGATTGCATCCATGGGTGATGAACAAGGTGAGGAAACCCTAGGACTTTCTGTCAGATAATCTATTTCGGGTTTCTCACAAATGCCTTTTTTTCTAATTCGCATAAACGTCGACGCTCGACGTCGAGATACACTCGAGCGACGTCGAGAGCCACTTCGCACCGGCGACCGACGCTGAGACAGGTGTCGACGTCGAGGGATACGACTCACGGTCGCCGAGAGGTAGAAGGTCGACAGCGAAACGTCGATGACTGGATTGGTCGACGTTGAGAATCCGGTCTTCGTCAAGTGGGCTATGTCGACGGGGGTCGACGTCAAGGAGCAGGTCGTAGTCGAAGGCCAGTCGACGACGGAGATCGACGTCGAGGAGAATAAAAGCCTCCAAGAGTAGGCGAATCTACTCCTCATATGACTCTCATTCCAGATCTCCATCATTGGTTGAGATACCTGCGTCTCCCACCCCGGTTTTTCCTGCACCAGACCCAGCTGTCCCAACAGCGCCACTTCCTCCGACGCTACCAGCTCCTCCTTCACTACCTCAGCTTCCGGTACTTCCAACATTACCAGCACCGGTTCTGCCTGCTCCTGGGGTGCCTCAGATCACACCGGCTCCTAGGAGATCACGTTCCAGGACACGCCATCGATCTCAACATGGACGCTCACGCTTCTCCATGAGATCACAACACTCACGTCGCCACTCCTAGCGCAGGTCTAGATCATGCTCATGCCGTCAGCACCATAGAGATACATCTTTGTCTACTAGAGACTATTCTCCTACATTGTCGGATTCACCCCAACCTCGGTCCTCCCCAATTGATGACATCAGCACAATTCAGGAGGTCCTGGTTCGCGGTGCAACAAAACTAAACATACCTATAGAGACACCTACTCCATCAACATCTGTCATTTTTCAGACAGTCCACCAATGTACGGCCTCTAGACCATTGCTTCCGCTAGTGCCAGGCCTGCTGGACCCAGCCATGGAATTATTCCTTACGCATGCGGCAGCAAAATCAGCACAATCAAGGCTCCAAAAGAAATACCGACCACCGGAGCAGGATCCGCTGTTCTTACGGGCTGACCCCCCTCCCGATTCATTAGTGATTCTAGCGGCACAAAAATCTTATGCCACCTCTCCATCTGTTTCTGCTCCCCCAGATAAAGAGAGCAGAAAGGTGGTTTCATCAGGACGCAAGATCTGCAGCACGGCTGCTACGTCCATGAAAGCGGCCAGTGCCACAGCCCTCTTAGGAAGGTACAACCGTGCCTTGTGGGATTCCATCCTTCACTTTGCGGACCACCTCCCCAAAGAACACCGACAAGACTTTCTAGAAATCGTCCAGGAGGGTGCCAAGTCATTAGCGCGGCAGCAGACTCTTCGCTTCTAGCTGCCCACGGCTTCTGCCACGTAATCTCGCTACATCAGCACGCATGGCTGCGTTTAACATCTCTGAAGCCAGACGCTCAGTTACGGCTGCAAAACTTACCCTTTTCTGGCTCCACCCTCTTCGACTCCCACGCTGATGAAGAAATGGCACGAATGAAAACAGAAATGGATACCTTAAAAACAGTAGGACTAGAGAAATCCAAAGAACAACGTTCATTCAGCCCTTACCACCGATGTTTCTCCGCACAGAGGGTTCAAACCCCTCAATAGCAGTCAGGCAGGTTGCAACAATATCAGCGGCCTTACCAGTCACAGCGCAAACCACAAAGAGGTCGAAACTACCAACAAACTAGCCAGGGAGGACGTCAACCTGCTGCAGCAAAACCCTAAATCTTCTCTTCCCCCTCTTCTGTTACCTACTCCGGTAGGGGGAAGCATTGTACATTATCTGGCAGAGTGACAAAACATTACAACAGATGCCTAGGTCTTGAATATTGTCAAACATGGCTTTCGTCTCAGATTCACTGCCCCACCACCATCCATTCCTCCGAAGGCCTCCAAGTCTCGCCTCAAGCTCTTACAGGAAGAAGTCAACACTCTGTGCCTCAAGAAAGCGGTGGAACCAGTCCCTCGAAACCAACGACGTCCAGGTATCTACTCCAGATACTTCCTAGTCCAAAAGAAAGGCAGACACGAGTTCAGGCCGATTCTCGACCTTTGCATTGCAAACAAGTGGATCCGGAGGGAAAAATTCAGGATGCTTGCTTTACACCAAATTTACCCTCAGCTTCAAAGGGGAGACTGGCTCTGTTATGTTATGTTAATAGGAACTTTTATAGCACTCGTTCACCAGCAGGTTTCTTGGCGCTAGAGATGTTACTTTGCAAAAGGAGTTACTAGTTAGAATGGTCCAGGTCTAGCTGTAAGCTTGGGTGAAGAGCCAGGTCTTCAACATCTTCCTAAAGCGAAGGAGGTCTGACTCGAGTCTCAGTGGGGGCGGAAGAGCGTTCCAGAATTTGAGTCCTAATATTGAAAAGCGTAAACCTCCTGTTCTTTTGCGTCTAAAATCTGGAACCTCTAAGAAGTTCATGTGCATGGATCTTAAAGTACGGTGGGGGATGTACTTATGGATTTTTGATTAAATGTACTTAGGGCCAGTCCCGTGCAAGGCTTTAAACAGGATACAGCCGGCTTTAAACCTGGAGCGTTGCTCCACTGGAAGCCAGTGCAGCTCTTTTAGCAGCGGCTTGATGTGACATCGACTGACTTGTTGGTATATAATTCTGGCTGCCTGATTTTGTATTAGCTGCAGATGATGTATCTGATTGCGCTGAAGGCCTAGGTATATAGAGTTAGCATAATCAATTCTTGACAGAATCAAGGAGATGACCATTTGGATACACGCCTCTCTGCTGAAAAATCTTCTGATTTTCCTCAGTTTCTGCAGTTGAAAGAAGCAAGCAGAGGTGACCACTCCAATCTGCGTGTTCATGTTTAGATCTGTGTCAATGTGTATGCCTAGGCTTTTTATAGAGTTTTTCTTGTGCAGGAGGCGGGCCTAGCTCGGTGGGCCAGTGGGCGGGGACCAATGCTGAAGTTTGTTGGGAATGATGATTTCTGTTTTTTCGGCATTGAGTTTTAGTTGATTTTTGTTCATCCATTTCATGATGAACAGCATAGATTTTTTGAGAAATTCCTGGGAATCTGTAGATTCATTGATGGGGAAGACTAGCTGCATATCGTCAGCATAGTTGTAGATTTGCACTCCCATCTGACGTAACGCGGCAATAAGAGGGCGGATATATATATATTGAAAAGATGCGGGGATAGGAATGAGCCCTGTGGTACTCCACATTTCAAGTTTACTGTGCCAGATTTGTACGGGGAGAGCCAAACTGACTGTTTTCTATCCGCAAGAAATGATTGAAACCAGTTCAGGGCCGTGCCACTGAGACCTGCTGCAGCCAGACGGTCCACCAAGATGTCATGGTTGACGGTATCGAAAGCTGCGACAGGTCCAGGAGAATCAATGCTTGAGTGCTGTCTACATCTGCCTTCCCCTTTAGGTCATCCACTACAGATAGAATAATTGACTCCGTGGAATAGGCTGCGCGGAAACCTGCCTGGTGTGAGTCTAAGAAATTGTTTTTTTCAATAAAGGTGCTGAGAGTCGTTGCTACGTGTGTCTCCATCACCTTAGCCGATAAGGGGAGGAGGGATATTGGCCTATAGTTATCCAGCCTCTGAAGATCAACTCCTTGTTTTTTCTGAAGTGGAACAATCACTGCTTCTTTGAAAGCTTGTGGAACTGTCCCTTGGGTTAAGGATAGATTCAGAAGAGAGAGAGTGATCTTTGGAAATGCTTTAAAGATGGATTTTTGTACTTCAGGTGGACAGACATCGTTTGGGGAGCCGGATTTTCTTTTCTTTAGGTACTCCAAGAGTTGGTCTTGGCCTATGCACTCTGTTCAATAGATCTACACAACACCTATTTTCATATTCCGATCACAAAGTCCGGTCTGAAGTTTCTCAGGTTCGTTGTGGGACAGAACCACTACCAATACCCGGTTCTCCCATTTGGCCTCAAGTCAGCGCCCAGGACATTCTCCAAATACATGACAGTGGTGGCAGCGCACCTTCGGAAACAAAAAATCTTTGTATATCCCTATCTGGACGATAGCCTGATCAAAGCATCCACATTCACAGAAGCCCAAGAGCATTTCCTACGGATGTGCAATCTGCTTCATCGCTTGGGTCTACACGTCAATGTCCAAAAGTCCACGTCCTCTCCAGTTCAGAATCTACATTACTTAGGAGCTACCATTGATACGTTGCAGGAAAGGTGTTTCCTTCGGAGGAATGATGGTTATCCATTCTCCGAAAATGTCTCAATCTTCAGCAGATAACCCAGCAGTCAGTACGCATAGTCTCTTCCCTTCTCGGCTCGATGGCCTCCTGCATATCCCTGGCTCCCAATGCTCGCCTCCACATGCGTCCTCTCCAGGAGTGCTTGGAGGACCAGTGGAACCAGTTCTCAGGGAACTGGGAGGACAAGATCACCCTCTCAATTCATGCTGTGAAATCTCTCCAATGGTGGTGTTCCCAGAAGAGTCTCCTGAGCGGAATGCCTTTTCACCAACTTCCACCAACACAGACCTTGGTCACAGACGCTTCACTGGTCGGTTGGGGAGCCCACATGGATCACTTACAGATACAGGGGATATGGTCCTTGAGGGAACAGATGTATCATATCAATCTTCTGGAACTCCGAGCAGTACACCTGGCACTCAAGGCATTTCACCCTTCATTCCCGACCAACAACCTGCTTGTTCAAACGGACAATACAACCACCATGTACTACCTGAACAAGCAGGGGGGAACAAGGTCCAGAGCCTTGTCGCAATAAGCCCAATCGATTTGGCACTGGCTCATCACCAGGAATCTAACGCTGGTAGCTGCGCATCTTCCAAGGGAACAGAATATCCACGCAGATGTGCTCAGCAGGGTTCTCGACAAAAACCACGAGTGGGTACTGAACGAAGAAGTCGCGCAAAGTATTTTCAGTTTGTGGGGCACACCTTTTATAGATCTGTTCGCCACAGAGGAAAACAAAAAATGCCACGACTTCGCCTCCAGATTTTACCATCCAAGGTCTCTAGGGAAAGCCCTATGGATCGACTGGTCGAACAAATTTCTTTACGCTTTTCCCCCAATACCATTAATACCGACCGTCCTACAGAAACTGGCGTCCACAACAGCCAAAATGATACTCATCACCCCAGAATGGCCGAGACAGCTGTGGTTGCCAGACTTCCTTCACCGGTCTATCCGTCCACATCTCAGACTGCCTTGCAGACCGGAACTTCTAACGAAGTTCAGAGAAGTCAACTACTACACCCCAGCATTTCATCTTTGAATTTGGCAGCATGTCTCCTGAGATAGTGCAGTATGGTCATCTAAACCTGTCTCAGGACTGTATGGACATTCTAAAGGAAGCAAAGCGACCGTCTACAAGAACAGCTTATGCTTTTAAATGGAAGCGATTTTGTATGTGGTGCTCTTCCAACCAATTTGATCCTACGTCTTGTCAGGAATACGTCATTCTCCCTTATTTATTACACCTTGCCAAGCCTGGCCTTGAATACTCTTCAGTCAGAGTCCACCTGTCTGCTCTCATGGCATACAGGAAAAGCCCTTCACAAATCTCTTTCTTTATGATTCCAGTTATTAAAGATTTCCTAGAGGGGTTAAAGAAGGTCTTTCCTCCCATTAGATGCCCTTCTCCTCCATGGGAGCTGAATGTAGTACTGTCTCGACTCCTGCTTCCTCCCTTTGAACCCATTCACAAAGCTTCATTACAGCATCTCACATGGAAAACTGCTTTCCTGGTGGCCATTACGTCAGCAAGGAGAGTTAGTGAGATTCAGGCCCTTTGCACACATGAACCTTACACGGTATTTCATTCCTCTAAAGTAGTGTTGCGCACACATCCAAAGTTTCTCCCTAAAGTGGTCTCAGATTTCCACATAAACCAAACTATCGCTTTTCCCACGTTCTTTCCAAACCTTTCGTCTCCAGCAGAGAAGGCTCTCCATTCGCTGGATGTTAAAAGGGTGTTAAAAGTTTATTTGGACAAGACCAAGGCAATTCTTAATTCACAACAGTTATTTATCAATTACAGCCCAGTCCGCTCAGGTTTACCTACTTCTAAACAGTCAATCTCTAGGTGGATTGTCTCTTGCATTCTCTGCTGCTATCAGCTAGCCAACAAATCTTTCTGGTAGGTCCAGAGCTCACTCTACCAGGGGCAAGGTAGCTACTGCTGCTCTAATGAGGAATATTCCATTAGCGGATATTTGCAAGGCAGCTACATGGAGGTCAGTCCATACATTTACTAGGCACTACTGCCTGAACACAGATGCTAGAGCGGATGCGCAAGTAGGACCAGCATCCCTCAGAAATCAGTTTTCTTAACGGGGTTCATTTCTGGTATTTTTTGGTCTACTCCACCGCCTCAGGCGGGATGAGCTTGCTATTCTATTCATCGCTTATGACTACACATGGAAATCCCCTACGAGAGAAGGTGTAGTTTCTTACCTGTAATTCTAGTTCTCTCGTAGGGGTATTTCCATGATAGTCATAAGCAGCCCTTCCTCTCCCCGGTGGAGTGGACAATTAATCTCGCGCTCCGTTATTATCTGTTTAGTATATCCTTCAAAAAGAACTGAGGTAACTGCCTCTAGCTGAGCATGATGGGATATTGGTGATCTCTCTGCTCTTAAAGGCACAGCTTTCTTTTTACTTCACTTATAATGCAGCCTGTGGGCTACATGGCCCTGCACTTCTTCATATCTGTCTTATCATAGCAAAAGGGTTTGTGAAGGTTCTTTTTCTGTGCCGTTACAAAAAATATTCTGAGAGCATATATAATTACACTCTCTTCTTTTGCCATAACAAAATGAAGAACTCTGACCACTGTAGCCTACCCCTAGGCTGCATTATGACTTCTTAAGTGACTTTTCAAGGCCTTCCCAAAGAAAGGCGAACTTCATCACTTAAAAACTTATATTGGATAAAGTGCTCCGGGGTACCCGCAGATGGGCGGGACTATGCATCGCTTATGACTATCATGGAAATACCCCTACGAAAGAACTAGAATTACAGGTAAGAAACTATACCTTCTTCATGTCCTTTGCCATTCTCTCCATGTCCGTGTCATTCTTTTTTCTGAACAAAGTTTCACCTCCTGCCTCGCCAACTTAGTGTGCCCCTGATTCCCCCACCCACCCCCCTTCTATACATGTCGGTATGTCAATTGACATAAAAGAGAGCACTGAAGGGTCCTTCCAGAGCCCTTGCTGAGACCACTTCCACAACTGGCATGTGAACCGCAGCCAGAGGGCGTGTTTGTGGCTGTACTTTGTACTCGGATTTGACACTTCCCGCACAGCTCTGCCTGTCTCAAACACTACATGTCCCACACGTTCCTGTGTGCGTCTCTGCTTTCCTTCACCTCTGTCCAACTTCTACCGCTGTGACTACAGCACTTGCCCATGTGCCTCTCTTCCCCCACCCTACACTATATGTACTCTTTCTGTGGCCGCTCTACTGCCTATCCTTGGTCCTCTCTTCCACTCCATCGTTGTCTTCATACTGACCGTGTCCCCCTATTCATGAGTGTCCTCTGCTTGTGCATCTCTTCCCCCTCCCTTTTTTCCCTTTCTGCACATTGACTGAGCCCCCTCAAATACCTGTCTCCCTGCCCCTCTCTCTTGCATTTTTTCCCTGCATTCTCTTTTCTGCCTTTCGAACTATCTGCTTAACGAATGTACATATTAATTATGGTTATGTTATTCTGTGCTTAACATGTATCTAGATCACTGCATAAATAAGTACATTTTTATCATAGCTGTTCATCTACAATTGCTTCACTATTGAATTAAATAAAAATATATTATAAACACATATAGATTAGCTTAAAGTACAGCAACACTTGAAAGTCTGAGCTCATTAAATACAATTTAAATCTAGATATATTACCTTCCTTATACATATATACCTTCCATGTGCTTATGCATCTTTATCCTTATTACTGTACTCCTAATTCAATGCACTATCCTATATCTCACCCTATACCTCTCTCAATATAGCCTCTACATATATAACTTTCTGTACTTATGTATCTTTATATTTATTACATTACTCCAAATTCAGCTTCTCAATGCACTACCCTGTATCTCACCCTATACTTCTCTCAATGTATCCTTTACCTCCACTCCGACTCATCTCAAACCTCATTCTACTACTCTTTCCAATGCACTACCCTATTTCTCACCCTATACCTCTCTCAATATACCCCATTCTCCTACTATGATCCCCCCCAAATAATCCTTTCTAGACTCTTCGCTCCTCTACCCCTCCTTGCATCACTTCAAACCTTTTACTATTCAGATCTCCTTAACAAGCCTTTCTAAACCCTTCCCTCTCACCCCTCCCTTCTACTCATCCCAAACCTCCTCCTGCTGCTTTGATCTCCAAATAAACACTTTCTAGACCCTTCCCTTTTCTATCCCTCCACTATCCATTTCAATCCAACTAACAGACTCACATGTCCACCGCTCAAATTTATTTCATATTTCCCTGTACTAATTCACCACTAATCCTCTTTGAGTTCCGGAGTAGTGTGCTACACGTCGAAAAGCGATTTAACGCCTCATCAGGGGTTTTAAGCGGTATATAAATACAATTACAACCTTAGTTGAGATAATCTTATTTCACTCATCTACATGCCAAATTGACACTAGCTTTTCCCACTGTCAATTCCAAAAGGGCCTGGGAAGATGCACCGTGTCATGAATCGAGTGTGTGAAATAAAGGAAGAACATGTATACTTAGGATAGCCATAGTTTCCTCCTAAGCACCCAAAGCAGGATACATACTGGCTCCATCTAGCCAGCAACTGTATTTTTTTTAGACTTCGTGGAGATTTAGTAGTTTGTGAGGAACTAGACCCCGTGAATTGCTGTTTGCCTGCCAGTAAGTAGAGACCCTGTTGCTGTAAGATGCCATAGACGAAAAGAAAACTGTACTGCCTAATGTGAAAAAATCAAGTCCTTTGCCAAATGGACAACAAAGCAAGCCCCAGCAAACTGAAGCTTCTGCCTACGAACAGATGCAGTTCAATACCCAACATGGTTGCCCAGAGGTTGCGAAGTTGCAAAATGCATTCTAAAACTGAGAAGGTGTTGAACCTGCATCGTTCCGCGTAGTCCACTACCACTCATGACTCAGTGGGAGCATGTCTTTGATCCTAGCCCCAGAAGAACGCACAAGGTTTTCCTCCTCACCCAAGGCCTCTTGGAGAGAGTCCTGTTGATTGCGGCAGCATGCCCTAAATCTGGAATTTGCTTCACGTTAATAGAAGTGGTGGTTAGACCATCACCCGGTTCTCCAGTCCTTACTTTTGAGTCTGTGGATCCATGGTCCTCATTCCTGTGAGTGAATCCCCAACAGAATATCTTCGCACCAGTCTTGTGTCATTTACTTGAGACTTATTGGCCTACTAACTGCTGCTGCCTTAAACTGTATCCTAACATGGGCACTGCCTATGAGATCGTAATACTTTTATACTTGCTCAGTGGCTCCCTCATACATCACTTTAGGCTAGGATGAGACCGCTTTTCTTATTCTGGCAATGGGCGGTTATGTTACTGGTATTACTGGACACAGCTGCAGTGACTCAAATCAACTCAGTTATGCATATTTGCGCCCAACATCATGGAGACACCATAGGAGAAGCGCAGATGTATTGTATGAAACTTGAAATATTGTTGCATTCGAACTCGTCCATGTACCCTTTTAACTCGCTGCGATAATGTCTATAGTGATCCTGTAAGTTCAGAGTTTATCAAGAACACAAACTCTTCCCAAGAGATCAACATTGACCATAGGGTCTCTTTAACTTCCTTGTTGTGTGAGCTCTGTAATGGTGTTTGGGGGCATGTCTCAGCTCCGGGAGGTGTTTTCTCCTTTTTGTGGTTCATTATTTTAGCTGCCTATTTTTCCATCATGCAACTAAAGACCTCTCAAAGATCTAGTTCTTACTAGACACTTAGAATATGAATTTCTTGTGTCACAGACAATTGGTGCCAAACCCTGAGCTTCCTCAAAAAGCGTTTACTGTTTGGCTTGCTATCTTTGGAGAGAGTTTTACAAAGGTAATTTGGCTGTCCCACTAAGGTACCTCTGGCCCTTGGATGGCAATCTTGAAAGACAGTACCTACCATGGATACTTCCTTATACTCTGTTCCCTCCCTAGGACTTATTGTGTCTCCACAGCTGTTAGGCATTTATGCTGAGAACTATGAGAAGTACCATGATTGTTACCTTGCTTTCAGTCATCCAACCTTTACATTCAGGCAGTAGCAAATATGCCTTTTACCCTTAGTTCCAGGTTTTATATTAGAACATATGTTAGAAATGGGGGTCTCTAATTGGCAGAGGTAGGTACCTTTGTCCAAATAGGGACCCTTGCTTCTAGTCAGGGTAAGGGGGATACACTCCTAAAATAACCCCTGCTCACCCCCTTGGTAGCTTGGCACGAGCAGACAGGCATATCTCAGAGGCAGTGTGTAAAGCATTTGTGAACACATACAGTAATACAGTAAAAACACTACAAATGGACACCACACCAGTTTAGAAAAATAAGTAATCTTTATCTAAACCAAAACAAGACCAAACGACAAAAATCCACAATACAGTATTAAAAATAAGGCTTTCAAATGGTAGAAATAGTTCAGTTCAATGCAAGTTTTAAATGCGACACTTTTCTCACAAAGTACCTGGGATGCGTCACGCATAAACAAAATGGCTGCAGGGAAGGTGATGCGTCGGTTCCTTACATGCAGGGAAGGTGATGCGTCGGTTCCTTGCTTCGGGGGAGGGGATGCATTGGTTCCTTACTGCAGCGCAGGGGAGGTGATGCGTCGGTTCCTTACCGGAGAGGAGGTGATGCGTCGTTTTCTTACTGCGTGGGGAGTTGATGCGTCTGTTTCTTACTGCATCCCCCAACGATGCGATAGTCTTGGCGCCTCGATGCAATGCATCAATCCGGTACGATGCGTGGCTTCGTGCAGCCGCACAGCAGGCTTGCGTCAGCATCAGTGCGGTGATCTCGGACTTCAGAGATCGCTGCACCCGATGCGTCATGCAGCGATTTCTCGAACCGCGGCAGGCGCTGCGACGGTTTCTTCGGCTCTGCGTAGGAAACAGGTGCGGATGTGACACGCTTCTTCGGTGTTGCGTTGATTTTCCAGCTCCCAGCGACAAACAGTCTTTAGAGGTCCTAAACAGCAGCAGGCACCTCTGTGCAGGTTGGAATTCCCAGCAAGGGAGTTCAGGGGAGCTGGTGGTGAAGTCTTTGTGTCCCTGAGACCTCAGAACAGGAGGCAAGCTCAGTTTCAAGCCCTTGGAGATCTTTTCTTCAAGCAGGTGACAAAGCAAACAGCAAAGTCCTTTTTCTCCTTTTCTTGGCAGCAAGCAGCCACTGCAGGCCAACCCCAGACAGCAAACAGCACAGGGGCAGTATTCCTCCTCAGCTTATCCGGCTCTTCTCCTTGGCAAAGGTTTCCTCTTGATTTCCCAGAAGTGATCTAAAAGTCTGGGCCCCTCTTTTTATACACCAAAATCCTTTGTTCTCTGAAGGCAGAGAGTGTCTGTACCCAGCCAAAACCAGTTCTGTGGGGCACTTTGCAAGTGCATAACAACCTCCTTCGTCAGTGTGAGCCCTGGCTCCAGACACACCACAGCCGTCATTGTGGAAGGCAGGCACAGCCCTATTCAGGTGAAGATGATACTCCTCCCACCACTCCAAATGCAGGCCAGGCCAATTCAGCCCAGCCCTGACTCATCAGACTTCTGGAGCCACTGCCCTTCTCCAGCTCCTGTCCTCAAAAAGCCAGACCTGCAATACACAAACCTAGCAGAGGCACACTGGATGGTTAGGCAAGAAAATATCTACTTTCTAAAAGTGGTATTTTCAAACACAGAATGTAAAAATCACCCGTACTAAAAGATGCATCTTAACATTCTGAGTTCAGGCATACTAAACTTTATTTTCCTATATTGTTCCCAGGGTCAGTTATGTTTATAAGATGTTATAAACAAACTCCCCATTCTGGCTTATGGGAACAGATAGCCTTGCAATAGTGAAAAACGAAATTGGCAGCATTTCACTATTCGGACATGCCACACACACCAGGGCATGTCCTACCTTTCACATACAATGCACCCTGCCCACAGGGGTACCTTGGGCCTACCTTAGGGGTGACTAATATGTACAAAAGGGAAGGTTTCGGGACTGGCAAGTGTGTGCACTTGCCAAGTCGACATGGCAGTCCCAGACTGCACACAGGCTCTGCAATGGCAGGCCTAAGTCACATTTTACAAGCTGCTTCTGTGGGTGGCACAACCAGTGCTGCAAGCCCACCAGCAGCATTTGATTTACAGGCCCTGGGCACACATAGTGCACTGTACTAGGGTCTGACAAGTAAATCAAATAAGCCAATCATGGAATCACTAATCCATAACAATACTTTACAAAGGGAGCACTTGCACTTTGGCACTGAACAGAAGTGGCAAAGTGCCCAAAGCATCTAGACCAGCAAAAATGGAGTCCAACACACAGCAAAACACAGGAGGTGAAGGCAAAAAATGGAAGGGAGACCCACGCCAATGGTGCCAGGTCTAACAACATACATAACTGGATTTTGGGTATTTAATCACTATCAGGAGTCAGAGTTTTTTTTTAAATTGAAATGTGGCATTACATGCATGTTTTCAATACTCTCATACTTTTGATATTTTCATAGTGAGAAAACATTTCCCTTATGTGTCCCTTTCTTTTCTCTAGGCAAGTTTCCCTTCACCAATTTGCTCTAAGGTTAAGGGGACAACAGTGTTCAAAATTCAAACAACGAGTATGGCAAATTTGATGCCTATTGGTGAAACATTCCAAAGCAAAGATGTCCCAAAATGTGTAATTTTTGCATTTAACTTTGGTTTGCCCATACCAAACAAAGAAATTGTGTCAAGAGAAATAGAACAGATGTTAGAGAAGGATGCCATAGTAAGGGTAGACCACAGAGAGCAAAAGTTTGTCAGTACATTATTTTTAATGAAAAAGAGCGACAAAGGTCTGAGGTCAGTGATAAATTTAAGTCCTCTAAATTGCTATGTTGTAAACCATCATTTCAAGATGGAAGGAGTATATATGTTGAAAGATATGTTGCAGGAAGCAGATTGAATGGTGAAGCTGGATCTGAAGGATGCTTACTTCATAATCCCAATAGATTTAGAGTGCCAGGGTTATCTTAAGTTCGGATGGAAAGAGCAATTATATCAGTTTCAATGCTTACAATTTGGACTTCCCATTGGCGTTTTACCAAGGTTTTGAAGCCGGTAGTGGGGTTCATAAGAGAATGAGGTGTGAGAATGATAGTTTATCTGGACAACATTCTTAATATGAGTCAGAAGGAGGAGATATTGCTAGAACATTTAGTTTTGGTGAAGAGTTTATTGGAAAGGTTGGGTTTCATTGTGAATCGGGAGTCTGTGTTTCAGCCTGACCAGACTATGACGTTTTTATGCTTCACTATAGTGAAAGATAAACTTCAGTTACCAGAAAGGAAGCTAAAATTAATAAAGAGAGGTGAAGCATGGAAATGACATTGAGAGTTAGCTTGTGAGATTAGCCTTTTGTCTTTGTCAATTCAGGCAATTTTTCCAGGGCATTTACATTACAGGGCTTTAAAGCATCTAAAGAATTCAGGTTTTTCACAGTCTTTCATATGGAGAAAAGGTGAAGATTTCAGAGTTTGCGAAAAAAGAGTTAATCTGGTGATTGGAGAATTTGGAAGCTTGGACAGTTGAGCATAGTTTGGCACACTCCCAGATTTTGGGCTAGAGCTGGATGAAAGCAATTTAGGTTGGGGTGCATTGTGTTTGAATCAGAAAACTGTAGGAAGACGAAATATAGAGGGAACGTACATTTCTTGGAGAAAATGCAGCGGGTCTTTCTGCTCTTTGCAATGTCAGGAAACAAGTTCAGGGATGTTCTGTTTTCCTGAGTAAAGACTAAATAACAGCAGTGACTTGTATAAAGGGTTGGAAGGAAGCAGGTGAAGGACATTACCAGATATTGCAAAGGAATTATAGGAGCTTTGCTAGAACATGAAAATTGATTTAAAAGCACCATATTCAGGGAAGGAGAATGTGATAGTAGACTGGATTACATTGATTGGAAGTTGAGAAGGTTTTTTTTTTTTTTTAGAAAATAGAACAGTGTCTGGGTCCATTAGAGGTAGATTTGTTTGCTTCCCATTTGACTTTTCAAATAAAGAAATATTTCAGATGGCATCCGGATCCAGGGGCATTAGCAGTGGATGCATTCAGCCAGGATTTGAAAGGTATGAGAGGCTATGCCATCCTTTTTAATGATACAGTTGGTGCTGGTCAAATGTGAAGACAAAGGTGTCAATCTTAGTGACTCCTTTTTGGACAACTCATTATTGGTTTCCATCATTTATTAAATAGCTGTGCAAAATCCTTTTCTGATTCAGCTTTGCAGAGGACTGTTAGTAGGCATTGAAGGGGAAGAAAATGCTTTAATAGAGTAAGCTGTGCTCAGCCTTCCAGGTTGAAGAATTTCAGGAATTCAGGAAAATTCACAGAACTTTCTGGAGAGGCTTCAGAACTTCTTAACGAGTCATGGTCTCCAGGAACGAAGAAGATATACAGAAGTGCACGGAGTGTCTGGTTAGGTCAGTACTTGGAAAGGGATTTGGATCCTGTGGAGGATGATGAGGTAGATGTTGCAAATTTCTTGGTAGAATTATTTGAAAAAGGTATGAGTGATACAACAGTTCATTGTTACAGGTCAGTTACAGCAGTAGATAATTCCATGATGGAAGGTATTTGTGTTGAAAGAAGACCGCTGATATGTAGAGTTATGAAGGGAGTTTGGTTGAAGAGACCTCCAAAGTCTCGGTATGAATGTCTTTGTGATGTCAGTTTAGTCTTCAAATTGTTTTGCGCATTGGCCGATGACTTCGTTTTTACCTTTGAAGTAGTTAACATGGGAATTCCCTACCTTGATTTGATTTAGTTTGGAAGGGTATCTAATGTGAAAGTGCTGGATTTGAGTGATAGGTTTTATCTACCAAACAATGTTTTATTTTCCTTTGGAGAAGAACTAAGACTGTCAGTCGATTTTACTTAATCTGGAATTTGAGGAGTATCTAAAAGTTGTGTGGTAAGATGCATTATAGAATATGAATCAAAGTACTGGAAAATAGATGGGCAGGTGTAGATCAATTGCTGATTTAGTATTTAAGCCATATGAGGCAGTATCTATAGCGACTATTTTAAGATGGGTTAAGTAAGTAAAGAAGGAAGCAGATATCAATAATTTTAAAACTCTGTCTATGACAGGTGCAATGGCCTTGTAGGTTATTTGTGCAGAGGGGGATAAGAAGTGATAATGAAAGCGGCAGATTGTTCAGATGCATAGTGTTTCATAAAAAATATTTTGAAATACTTAGTTTGAACATGCTTAATGCTAACCTCCTATCTTGCCATTAAGCGCAGATTCTCAAGGCAATGTTCTATAAAGAATTGGATCGTGATTTATTAAAGATAAGGAGGCTAGCATTGTATCTCCCACCCACACTGGAGGAATTAAAAGAAATGGGGGGTTTAGTGTTAAGAGTGTGTTTGTGCATAGGAGGAACCTGTAATCTAAAGTGTTATAGTAATTTTTAAAGTTTTAAATTTGTGTTGGTAAGTGTTTGTATAGAGTGAATATTACAGAATGATTTTATTTTATAGAGAATCAATATAAAGCATTGGAAGATACAAAGTGGGAGACCTGGATGAAGAAAAGAGCAGCTCTAAAAGAGGATGTAAAGGGAGCGGAGAGAGCATTTGTGGACGAGATGTTCTTTTTTTCTTTGTGTGTTCATACAGTGTTCTACTTATGGAACTTCGAGGTATTGCTGTTTGGAGGCAGTGAGTACAATTTAGGGAATAATGTTAGCCTCTTTGGCTTTAAAATAAATCATGATTCTCTAAACATCATAGCTTTGAGAATCGGCATTCCCATTGTTCTACTGTGGCCTCCTGCAATGTTCTATTGAACAATTATATGTGATAATATTCTTATTTATGACAAAAGTTTGGGACACCTGAAGCCATCTTGGTTGGTTCAAAGCTGCTAGAACATTTACTTTAGAAATGAACAGAATGAGAGGGTTGTTTGGTCATAGAAATTATGGTTAGTGGTGTAAAAGTCGAAATTAGGACACATTTTTCATGAGTTCTCAAATATCTTCCGCACCTATTTCAGTAAAACATTCTGACATGCAGACTGAATCATGTACTTTCAATACCAGCAGCAGCCTACCAGTTAACTCCCTGGTGATCAACTGCAGCTTTACCACAGTGTTCTAAAGAACAACTGCAGTGCTAACATTCTGCATTTATGACAAAAATGTAGCACACCCAAAGGAGTAAAAGTTGTAAAACTGAAAAAATTTCCTACAGAGGATACTGCAGTAAATGAAGAAATGAGGGAGGTTGATAACAAAACAGTTCTCCAAATGCCTGATTGAGAAAAAGAGCCCAAATGTAGCCCAGAGATTGAAGGCCAGAAACTGCTTGACTAAACCGTGCAACATATAATCAAGTGATCATTTGGTTAAAACACATAAACTAGCAACTAGTTTAAAACCCCTTTCTCACTATTTGAGAAGTCAGAAAATGTGTCCTCATTTTCGCTTTCTAGAGCACTAACCATAATCTCTATGATAAAAAGAACCTCCTCATTTTGTTAATTTCTAAAGGAACTGCTTAGGTTTTACCGTTTTGCTTTTTTCAAGATGACTTCAGGTGTACAACACTTTTGTCATAAATACAGAATGTTAGCACTCTAAATGTTCATTAAAACTCTGTGGGAAGGCAGGGGGCAGGGACCCAGACTCAGAAAACAGAGGATAAAGAAAGGGCAGATGCAGCAAGTTGACCATGCTCGGCAGACAGGAAGGGCAATGGCAGAACAAAGGACGATGGAGGGCAGTGGGGGAGGCGGGCTCTGGCAGCACAACAGACCATGGAGTGCATGAGAATGGGGTAGGGGCACGGACTCGGACGGTGGAGGACAGGAGAGATGTGGCAAGGGCAGCAAGCTTGACCAGGCAAGGGTAGTTGCAGCACAATAGATCACCCGGGAAGAAGGCTGGAGGGTAGTGGCAGCACAATAAACCATGGAGGGTAAGAGGGAGGGGGCAGGGGCAACAACCTGACTGCGCAGAGCAGGAGCAGTGGAAGCACAACAGACCATGGAGAGCAGAAGGGAGGGAAAGGGGCATGCAGATGGACAACAAAGGGCAGAGGGAGAGGTAAGGGCAGCAAGCTGACTACACAGGGCACGCTGAATGGGCAGTAGCAGCACAAAAGACTATGTAGGATAAGGGGAGCAGGGGCGCACTCATTGATCATGGATGGCTGGAAGGAAGGAATAAGGGCATAGACTTGGACAACAGAGGGCAGGGGCAACAAGGTGACCACACAGGTAGGAGGGGCAGTGGTGAGCAGTAGAGAGGAGGCAGGGAAATGCCACAGGACCATGGAGGATAGGAGGGAAGGGGGTAGGGACAAAGATTCAGAAACTGGAGAGCAGGGGACAGGGGTAGCAAGCTGACCTTACAGGGTAGGTGAGAGATGCAATGTCAGTACAGTGGAAGACGCAGAGCAGGTGAAAGTAGCAATGGCAGCACCACAGACCATGGAGGAAAGAGACAGGGGCACGGACAAAAGAGGGATGATAGGAGAGGGCAGGGGCAGCAAGCAGATTATGCAGGGCAGATGGGAGGGGCAGCACAATGCATCATTGGGGCAAGAGGAAGGGGGCAGAGGCGTGCATAAAAGATGTGAAGGGTAAAAGGGAGTGGGTAGGGGCTGGACTCAGACAACAAGGGGCAAGGGAAGCCTGCTGGTAATGCAGGGAGGGCTGGATGTGCAGTGGCAGCACAACAAACCACACGGGTCATGCAGGAAGGGCAGTGGCAGTACAACGAACCATGGAGGGATGGAAGGAGGAGCAGCACAATAGACCATGGATTGCAGGAGGAAGGGGGTAGGGGCATGGACTCAGACGATGGAAGGAGGGTGAGGGGCAGTAAGCTGATCATGCTGGGTAGGTGGGAGGGGCAGTGGCAGAACAATGAACTGAGCACAGCCGGCAAGAGTAGCATCTCATTGGACCATGGCGGGCAGGAGGGCGGGGCATGGGCACAGACAATGGAGGGCGGGGGAGCAGGGCAGGGACAGCAAGCTAACCATGCAGGTCAGGCAGGATCAGCAGTGGCAGGAGAATGGACCACACAGGGCTGGAGTGAGGGTGCGGGCATGGATTTTGACAACAGGGTAAGGGACAGAGAAAAGTAAGTGGAAGGGGCAGTGGCATGGACTCTGACAACAGGCTTCAGGGAGGATGTGGGTAGGGGCAGCAAGATAAGCACAGAGGACAAGCAGAATAGGCAGTGGCAGCACAAAAGACCATGCAGGGCAGGGATGAGGAGGAGGGCATAGACAACAAGCAGACCACGGAGGAAAGGCCTGCAGGAGCTGCTCAACACCCTATTGAGGGCAGGAGTGAGGGGGAAGAGCGCACACACAGTGAATGAATAGCATGGGGGAGAGGGGCAGCAAGCTAACCATGAAGGGCTGGCAGGATGGGTTGGGGCACTCAATATCTAATTTTACTTTTAAAAAACGAACCTCAGAAATTCACTTTAAACACCTAAGGTTAAACAGACGTTATAGCATAACATTTTAAACTCAAAAAAGTCTGAAGTTGACCAGTTATGGCTTACTGCACTAACTAGAATTTGTGCCCCCACCATTCTCTGCTTATGACCCCACAGACTGCATCCCTCATGATATGTTCAATGACATAATTGATAACATTTCAAATGACATCACTGATGACAACACTGAGCATGGCGGGGCATAGGTTCTAGTTAGCTCAGTAAATTATAATTGATGAATTTCAGAGTTTTTTTGTTTAATTTTAAATAGCTATGTTTTCACTGCCATTTTCACCCAACTATAAGGTCAATTTAACCTTTATTTTTTACAGTGAATTTCTGAGGGTTTTATTCTTAGTGTAAGATAAGATCATATTGCCATGCCTAACTATGTCTTAACTATAACCCTTGTTGAATTTTTTTATATATATATATATATAAAATATATGTTCATATATATATATGTATATATATATATACATATATATATATATATATATATATATATATATATATATATTCCTCGAAAAAAGGCTCCTTCCGGTATCACGGAGACCCGTGAGAAGTGGCGCACACACCGGCAGAGCGTACCGGCAATAATATCCACCAAAACCAAAGTTAAATGCGCTCTCAGGACAATCGAGATCCGAAACAGAGTAAACTTGCAAAAAGCGTTTAATTACACGACGCGTTTCGACTACAGCCGTAGTCTTGGTCACATGTCACATGTCACATGTCGTGTAATTAAACGCTTTTTGCAAGTTTACTCTGTTTCGGATCTCGATTGTCCTGAGAGCGCATTTAACTTTGGTTTTGGTGGATATATATATATATATATATATACATACATACATATGTTTGTTATAGTTAGGAAACAAATGGATTTATTGTTCCTATACAAACCAAATTCAAGCTATACAAAGATTAGAAATTCTATAGTATAGCTATAACTTACATTTATAATCTATGCAACACCTTCAAAGTACTACAAGTCGTGCACCTCCGTACAGTCTTCTTGCCTCACGCGCCATACTACAATAACTATAACTCACCCCTTCTCAGTGAACTAGTTATACCTTTGCATATTACATCACTTATATCATGGGAAATCATAACATTCATAACAGCACTTATAACATCTCAAATTACATGATAGAGTAGCGAGTTATATTTAAAAGGTAAAAGGCAGCCATGTAGTTTTTATCACAGTTTTGCTGCGTTCTGCGTTTTGCTGCTTTCTAAGATAGGTTCTTAGATATAGGAAGTAGGTTTTATTGTTCTACACTACCTATTACCTATTATTAATAGGTAGAGAAATGTATTGATCATTTTCTACATATTTTTATAGCAGTCTAGCGAGAACTGTCCACTTTTTAAGTAGCTTAATAATTTGTAGGTATTACTGCGTTACTCCGTAGACTTTTGTTTTTGCATATTTAAATATGTTAAGAATAGAAAATACATTTTAGTGCAATACATTTGTAAAATATAGTATTTTTTTAAAGAAATTTAAAATGTACTTTTGGTACTCCTGAGGCAGTAGCGCGCTACTCTGTAAAAAGTTTTAAAATATATAGAAACTTTTAAATATTTTCCCCTACCTATTACCACTTTACTAAATTGGTAATAGGTACAGGAAAAATACTAAAACTAATACTTACCTACATCTGAAGGCTTAATGCAGAACACAGCCAAACTGTACCTAAAAACAACATCACTGCCTTTAACTTTTGTAATGGCAGTCATCAACGGCAGTCATTAGCCAATCACCTAATGACTTGTCATCGCTATTTACCGTGGTGCTTCTGCAAAATACTGTGAAATTTCGCAAACATTCCATAGAGATATCACAAAGTTAAAATACCTCATTGCTTAAAAAATACTTACCCTATTTGCCTGTAGTACCCACAAAGATCATCTGTAATTAATATATATATATATATATATCCATAATCCAAGTGACAGTCAAAATCACAATCCAACTCGCAGTTTAAAGTTTCTTGCTGTGTAGATTTAATAATGCAATCATAGAAAAAGTGGCCAAAGTATGTATATGACAATTTCATAATGGTAAAAGATGCATCGAATAACAAACGGATGGGTGTCTCATGCCTGTGACTCGCAGCACCATTGTGGTGGCTGATAGGAGTAACCAGTGAGAAGTATACACTGGTGATATTTTTTGTGTGTGTGTATATATGGCGATTGCCACTGGGTAGTTATTGTATCGTTGCCTCTCCATAGACATGGCATTTTCAATAACTTCCTGGAAAGTTTAGGGTGACTGTCAACCGGGACAGAGGAAGAAAATGGGGGTTACTAAAAGCAAATTTCCCTATGCATTTTCCATAGACTTCTTTAGGCAGCACTACCACACAAACTAAATTTGGTAGGCTGCTATCTATTGGTCTCCATATTGGGCTTTTTGTGATTTGGTGTAAATCCATCAGTAGTTTTTGAAAAATCAAGGTTAAAAAATATTTGTACATCTGGACAGTTGGGTCCAGGAGAGTCTCTCGAGAGTCTTGCAGGATTGCCAATTAAAAAGTAAAGCATTTTTATTGGCCCAGGGAGCTTACTTACCTTGGGCCCTCTCGCTCCAGTGGGAGTGCGTGCTTTGACTGGCTGTCAGCAACATGAATTTATTTTTTTTGCTGGCAGCCAATACAGGGCTGAGAGGCTTAGCCCCCTGTCCTGAAGCAAAAAAAACAGAAGAATATTAGGTGAAAGGGTAGGGATAACCTGCCTCTTAGGCCCGGTGTTGGGAGGACCCTTCTGGGGCCAAAATTAAAAAAACAAAATGGCTGATTTTTGGCGCAATCCTGTGGGATCGTGGCAAATAAAAAAAAATGGCGCCTGCCATTATATATATTTGGAATGATTTTAATTTGTGTGGAATCACGGCATCCACTGGGGTAAGAGACATTTCTGAGAACTACCAGCCTATAATGCACTTTGATATAACGTCACATGCAATCAATGAAAGGAGGTGTTACTAAAGACGTGGTTTTTGGTGCGAGTCCCATTCCGCCTGCTGGCAGCCTGTGATCAAGCATATACGGTTCCGAAACGCGTTAGGCGATGTGCCAGTTCCTGCTATTACAGATTTTGCAGTTGCCCTGGAATCAACAAGAGTGCAGCTTTGTTCTCGGACAAACTTTTTCATTCATTTTAACGGTGGTCCAACTGTGAAGCTGCACCACTGCGTGAACGAGATGCAGGTTCGTGTGTCTCTGCACTTTCGAGACTTTGACGGAACGTTGAGGGGCTGTGACAGGCTTCATTGGCAAAATCTCCAGCCCACTGGGGGCTATGGAATGATTTTAATTTGTGTGGAATTGCGCCACCCACTGGGGTAAGAGACATTTCTGAGAACTAGCAGCCCCATAATGCACTTTGATATAACGTCACATGACAATGTCACATGCAATCAATAAAAGGAGGTGTTACTAAAGAGGTAGTTTTTGGTGTAAGTCGCATTCCGCCTGCTGGCAGCCTGTGATCAAGGATATATGGTTCCGAAGCGCGTTAGGCGATGTGCAAGTTCCTGCTATTACAGATTTTGCAGTTGCCCTGGAATCAACGAGAGTGCAGCTTTGTTCTCGAACAAACTTTTTCATTCATTTTAACGGTGGTCCAACCGTGAAGCTGCACCACTGCGTGAACGAGATGCAGGTCTATGTGTCTCTGCACTTTCAAGACTTTCACGGAACGTTGAGGGGCTGTGACAGGCCTTATTTACAAAATCTGCAGCCCAATGGGGGCTATAGAATGATTTTAATTTGGGTGGAATTGCGACACCCACTGGGGTAAGAGACATTTCTGAGAACTACCAGCCCCATAATGCACTTTGATATAACGTTACTTGACAATGTCACATGCAATCAATTAAAGGAGGTGTTACTAAAGAGGTGGTTTTTGGTGTAAGTCGCATTAGCCAGTGATCAAGGATATATGGTTCCAAAACGCATTTGGCGATGTGCCAGTTCCTGCTATTAGAGATTTTGCAGTTGCCCTGGAATCAACGAGAGTGCAGCCTTGTTCTCAGACAAACTTTCACACACAGCTGCAGGTGAGTTACAAACTCCATGGTTCAAATGGAGTTTGTAACTCACCTGCAGCTGTGTGCGGCCTCAAGCTTCTGGGCATTTTTTGGTTATATATATATATATATATATATATATATATATATATATATATATATATATATATATATATATATATATATATATATATATATATATATATATATATATATATATATATATATATATATATATATATATATATATATATATATATATATATATATATATATATATATATATATATATATATATATATATATATATATATATATATATATGGTTATATATATATATATATATATATATGGTTATATATATATATATATGGTTATATATATATATATATGGTTATATATATATATATATATATATATGGTTATATATATATATATATATGGTTATATATATATATATATATATATATATATGGTTATATATATATATATATATATGGTTATATATATATATATATATATGGTTATATATATATATATATATATATATGGTTATATATATATATATATATATATATATCTCTCATGAGTAGAGCGCCCTCCCCCTCCCATTATGGGCCCGGGGACCCAATCCCCCAGGGCCGAGTAATACAATCAAGAGAGGGGATGTCCAGCCTCCCTCCCAGAGCCTAATTAAGACCCAGGGACACCATCCCCGGAACTGAAATGTAAATAAAAGGGGAGGAGGGTAGGGCTGTCCCCCTCCCCCTCCCCAAGCCTTAAAAACCCCATTCCCCAGGGCTATTACTTTAATTAAAAGGGAGGAAGGATGCACGGCCCCCTCGCTGACTCTCTGGAGGCCCCAGGCCGGCTCACTGACTGTGTCATTAGCGTGGGCAGGGAAACGTGTTTGCTCCCACATTTTTAGAACTGCCGCCAAACAGGAGCAAACACTAAGGGGCTTATTTACAAGCCCTTTGCACTGCTGGTGCGTCACTTTTAACATGGGAAAAAGTGACATACTGGTGGTGCAAGGTGTTTGTAAATAAGCCCCTAAGTCTGTTCGCAACCGCCGGGAGATTTAAAAATGCTCCCACGGGCTGGGAGCAGACTTGTGTACTGATGCTGCTGGGAGCAGACTTGTGTTCTGATGAGGGCAGAGAAACAGAATCTATACTTTTCCTGCCTGGAGCTGCTACCTCCAGGCGGCAGCAATGCTGACTTTCGCACCATGCGGAGAGCTGGCCTGGACCACACAGGCCCCCAACGTGTGCTCTGTGGGTGCCCCAGTTGCGCAAGCAACCAGCTCCTGCCCCAGGGGATGGGTTCTCTGGTGCTTATGAAGGCTCAGGGTGGGTGGCCCCTCCCCTTTTTTATTATATGTGGCTCAGGGAATGGGGTCCCCAGGACCAAAAGAGGCTCAGGGAGAAGGGCCTCCTCCTGTTTAAAGAACAAAAAACACATGGCCCTAGGGCATAATAAGCCTCGGGGGGAGGGTCTGCGCAGCCACCCCCCCCCCCTTTTAAAAAAAATCATATTTATCCCCAGGGAATAGGGCCCCCAGGGCCCAAGAAGGCTTGGGGAGTGGGGCTGGGAGGCCCTCTCCCCTTTTTTTAAAATTGTATTTGGCCCCAGGACATGGGGTCTCCAGGGCCTTTTAGTTCCTGGGGAGGGGGGCCACCAGCTCCCTCCCCTTTTTATTGGAAGTGGCCACGGCGGATGGGGTCCCTGAGGCATGGGGTCCCCCGGGGGGGGCAAAACACACAAGATGATGGACGGAATGCTGCACATTGGCAAACATTCACCCCCAGTCACAGATCTGGGTTTAATCCATTGTTATTTTGCTTCACCACGCCACCCCAGTTCAGACATAGCCATATGCAAATCAGTCTTGACCCTGTGCCTCATGGGAACAGTCCAGACCGAACTGCCAAGCCATGTCTTCCCTGGACCGGGGGGGGGGGCCCCAGAGGGAGCTGCACGCCCCTCCCCTTAATATATATGTTTTGACCCCAGGGGCTGGGATCCCCGGCACCCGAAGGCCAACCCTATGGTGCACACACCAAAGACGGTGCGCAGCTTAGGTTTGGCGACCTGCAGGGAATGGGACGCAGCCATGCCCTGTGGCTAGCAAGACCAAAGGCAGTGCACAGAATACGATTGGCTGCCAGTGGGGGGACTTGCTGCAATGCCTGGCCGCAGACTATACTCTGCAGCCAACACGCCACAGTGCATGGCCTGGCTTTATGTATCATAATAAAATATTACTTTAGGTAAAAAAGAACCAACTAGAAATTCACTGAAAAAATAAAGGTTAAAGTAACGTTATAGTTAGGTGAAATGTTCAATGACAGTGTAAAGTTTTACACTCAAAAAAGCACAGAAATTCACCAGTTATTTTTATCTCAAGTAACGGTAGCTCATGTCCTGAGGTAACTATAACTTGGGCCCTCGCCACGCACTGCAAATTATCCTACATATTACATCACTCATGACATCTTCTATGACCTCATTAATAATATCGCTGAAACATTTGCAATGAAATTATTGATGAGAAAACTATGCATGGTGGGGGCGCGAGTTATAGTTACCTTAGGGCACAAGTTATAGTTATTTAAGATAAGTATAACTGCTGAATTTCTGTGTTTTTCTTTTTAGTTTACATCGTTACTTTGTTACTGAACATTTCACCTAACTATAACGTTATTTTAACTTTTATTTTTTATATATATATATATATATATATATATATATATATATATATATATATATATAAACACAGGTGACAATAGCATCTGTGTAGTTATGGTTAGGTTATAATTTCCTTTGAACATTTGTTTTTTGTTTTTACAACTTTGGGGGCGTTCTACGAACATCCACATTGGGATCAGCATGCCGAGTTTTGTGCAGATCCGCAAGCAGGGGCCCAAACATAGCAGGATTCAAGCAAGTGACTTTTTACATTTTAATTCCCATAGAATTATTTGCTCTCCAACACAGAAAAAAACACTGAACGGATTTAGATCGAAACTTGGCATGAAAGTAGAACTTTACTCAAAGAAGTGCCTTTGCTTGACTTGGTGTAAATACATTCAGTAGTTTGCAAAATTAGCAATTAAAAAGTGTTTTTGGTGAGCATGATGGGGTCAAATGATAGAGATACATGGACTGTTAATTCACAGAGAGCTATAAACCCACATTTGAGATTACACCACTTGAGCTTCAATTGTCATTGCATTTGTCCCGCTTTGTTTGTAAGCAAGTTTGGAAGAAGGGGGCGTGGCCAAGACCCGAATCGAGATGGCCGCCTAAAGAGGGAGCTCCGTCGTAGCTGATCTCCCCAAGACTATCCGCCTCACAAATCCGAAACCCGAAGGTCGGGAATTGCACCGGAACGATAGCGGAAGACATTGTGCCGGGCGCGGGGGCCGAGCTCCGCCTGCAATAGACACTGCGACCCTCGTGAGAGAGGGGCCTGTGCAGCCGGGGGCTCGATTTTCGAGACGGGCCGCCGGAGTGCACCACAGCCTTGGCCTCCACCACCTGGAGCTGACGGATCGCCGCGGAGCCATATGCGGACCGGGCGAGCGGCTGAGACCTGCGGGGGGCGCTGGCTGTGATTGAACCAAGAGGCAGATACAGCCTGAACGGAGAGGTGAGGTGGCAGGAGACCCCATTAGCGAAAGCACGGGACATGAGGGAGGAGACTGACCATCACTAGGATCAAAGAATATACCCGCACTGTAACGAGGGCCCACAGAAAATCTAAAGCCTGGGACTCGATTTCCGCGACAGCCGCTGCACTCTGGTGCGCCCTCGTCTCTCTGTGCCCGTGCCTGCTGGGACCGGTGCGGCGCCGGGGACTGTTTGTGGCGGTGCGGGGATCCAGCGGAAGCGCCGTGGACAGTGGTGCCCCTGTCACAAGAGTTGCCGGGAGATTGGTGCAGACTGGAGCACCGGGTTCCGGGGCCCAGGGTGCCGGGTGACGAGGTGTGGCTGCGGAGGGCCACCTGATAGACGGCGCCCAGCTGGGAGTGGGGCAGCGGCTTTGCGGCCCGTGCTGCGGTCGCAGGACATCGGACTGAAATTCCGGGGGCCCGGGGCATGGTGAACGTGACGTCCCCCTCTCCCTGGCTTGGGTGCCGCTGATTTCGGTGAGTCAGGCGGTGAAGGGCGCCAGTGTCAGTGACCGGGCCACGGCTCAGGAGAGAGCCAAACTTGGACATCTCCAGGGACACAGTGAGTGTCACTAAGCAGACATGGAGAAGAGCAAGGCGGCAAGTGCCAGGGGCTCTAAGGCGATGCAGTCCAACAAATTGGATCGCTACACCCTCCCTAAAGACGTGATCCAAAGCCGTCAATCCAGAGACAGCCCCGCGAGTGAACAAGGTGGGGAAGACCAGGAACTGTCCCTGAGGGATGTCATGGATGCCATCACCAGTGTAAAAACCTCTCTGGAGCACAAAATGGACACAATCGCCATAGAGGTTAACTTAATCCGAACGGACCTGTCTAAACTCAGCGACAAAGTCAAACAGGTTGAGATTACCACCTCTAGCTTGGTGGGAGACGTGGCGCAGATCCAAGAGGAAATGCAGGAGATGCGGACATTCCGGGTGGCGACTGAGGTAAAGCTGGATGACTATGAAGGGCGGCTGCGTCGCAATAACCTACGGATCCTAGGGGTGCCGGAAAAAGCGGAAGGGCAGTCCCCAGACCTCTTTGTGGAGGACCTTATCCTGCACCAACTGCAGCCCCAGGGTCTCAGCAAGTTCTTCGTCATCGAGCGGGCCCACAGGGTTCCCGGAGGCCGCCCCAGGCCGGGGGCTCCGCCTCGCCCGTTGTTAGCTAGAGTGCTAAATTTCCGTGATCGAGATATAATCCTCCAGAACGCCAGGGCCCGACCCGGCCTCTGCTACGAGAATGCAGACATTTCTTTCTTCCCGGACTTCACACAGCGAGTGCAGAGACAAAGGAGGTCCTTCCTCCCTGTTAAACGAACACTAAGAGACCGAGGTTTCAAGTACGCCATGCTATTCCCGGCGCGTCTCCGGGTGGAGGCGGAGGGAAGGGCCTGGTTCTTTGAGCGGCCGGAGGAAGCGGCGGAGTGGCTGGACTCACAATCGAATAGGGGGACGGACGGCAGCGGGGCTGCGGAGGTGGAGGCCTCTCAACAGCGTGAGCGAAAGGACTAAGAGAAAGATAGGCTCTCCGTGGAGCGGACGCTCTCCTCTGAGGCCCTGAGACAGGTAACGGGCGGGGTGGGGGCCATACTCCATCACAGTGGCCCCCCCGGCCCTCGGTCTCTACCCAGATTTGTGGTGCAAGACTCTCTGAGTGACTTTCATACTTATTGAGGGGGAAGGTCAGCTAACTGGTATGGCATGCCCCCACGTTTACTACTTTTAGTGTTCGTTCAGGGCGACAGGCACTCTGCAGAGTTTTCTATGGGCAGTTCTTCGCTCACAGTGCAGGGAAGCAGGGTGGGGGGTAGTTGGGGGGGGTTTCATATTTTTATGTTTGTATTGTTTTTGAATTGTTATTTCAATTTTATTTTGCAACAGAGGAGCCTGTAATTTTTGAACTAACTAATGGGTACACAAGGGGGGAGACATTAAGATATTGAGTTGGAATGTTAACGGACTGGGAGACAAGATCAAGCGGAGTGTAGTCCTCCAGTATATTAAACGCCAAGCCCCGGATGTCGTCCTACTACAGGAAACACATCTCATTGGTAACAAATGCAAGGCAATGCACAGATGGGGATACAAAATGGTGGCCCATGCAGGATTCACCTCGAGTTCAAGGGGGTGGGCGTCATGATGAAAAACTCCTTTCCCCTGACTGTGAGCGCCACGTGGGTAGACGACCGAGGCAGATATGTGGGGGTGTCGGGCATGTGGGAGGGGCGAACCATCACATATATGTCAATCTACGTCCCACCGGGACTACAGAACACAACATTTATAGACCTGAGCTCTATCCTACTCACTATTCCAGAGGGCCACTTGATTGTAGGGGGTGACTTTAATGCAGTAGTCTATGGCACATTGGACCGCTATCCCCCGCGAGACATGGGGCCTTCTTGTCAATGGTTACCCGACTTCCTCAATTCCATGGGACTGGTAGACGGGTGGAGGACATATCATCCAGAACAGCAGCAATATACCTTCCACTCCGGTGCGCACAATAGTCTCTCCCGGCTGGATTACTGCCTAGTTCCGGCAACACAGGCCCACTGCATACAGGACATCAAACACTTAGCTAGAGGCATTTCGGACCACTCGCCAATATGGACACATATAGCCCTTGGTCGCTCCACGGTGGGCAGGATCGCTCCCATTAACCCCTGGTATCTAAAAAATCCCCAAAACTCGAAACGAATTAGTGAAAGCTATGGACACCTATTTCTTGGATAATGAGGGTTCGGTTTCCTCACCTCAGATACTGTGGGAAGCATTCAAGACGGTACTCCGAGGCCAGGCACTGTCACTGATCTCCGGAGTTAAAAAGGAAAATCGTAAAGAAGTGATCGACATTGAGTCCGAAGTCAGTGCCCTGGAGGGAGACCCTGAGCTCGGAGCTACGCCAGAAAAGCTCCACCTGTTGAGCCTAAAACAACATGAATACAAGGCCTTAGTGACAGACAGGGCGAGGGCAATGAGCAGGGAGCAGCTAGGCAGGGTCTATGACCTTGGAGATAAAGCAGGGAAACTTATAGCGTGGCTCGACAAAAAAGAGCACGCGAATAGGCTGGTGCCGGAACTTAGGGTTGAGGGAGAGAGGCCCATCACGGAGCCACAAACCATAGCGGACAGATTTGCTACTCACTTCTCCGCGGTATACAAAACTGTAACCCCACATTCCGAAGAAGACTCACAGGAACTACTGCGTGACATTAAGCTCCCCCGGCTCACTTTAGAAGACCGTCAGTATATGGACAGCGACCTGACAATAGATGAGATTGGGCAAGCAATTCGCGCTTTGAAGTCAGGGAAGGCACTCGGTCCTAATGGAATTCCTATTGAGCTATACAAACTTCGGCCAGATAAGCTGGCACCATACCTGAAGGCCATGTTCGAGGAGGCCAGAGAGGGTGGGGTGCTGCCTAGGGAACAAAGGCTCGCGACCATAGTGACAATCCACAAAGAGGGCAAGGCCAAAACCGAATGCGCATCATACAGACCCATCTCCCTTCTAAACGCCGAACCCAAAATACTGGCCAAATTATTGGCCACGCGCTTAGCCAAAATAATCAGCGGCCTGGTTCATCCGGATCAATCTGGATTTATGCCACATAGGAACACGGCACTAAACCTGCGCAGATTACATGGAGTGGTGAGTAGAGCACACACTATTCAAGAACCAGCGGTGGTTGTGTCCTTAGACGCCACCATGGCATTTGATACTATGGAGTGGCCCTATTTGTGGGCAGTCTTGGCCAAACTGGGCTTTGGGCCTAACTTTATCCAATGGGTACGTCTTCTGTACAGTGAACCCCTAGCCCAAGTGGTAGTCAATAACAAACTTTCTGCAGCCTTCCCACTTAGCAGGGGAACCCGCCAGGGATGTCCGCTCTCGCCCCTCCTCTTCGCCCTGGCCCTTGAACCTTTTGCTGCATGGATCCGAGGTGACCCAAGGATAAGAGGACTGAAATGGTCCCCGGACTGGGAGGACCGCATTTCCTTATATGCGGACGACATCCTCCTTTATTTAGCCTCGCCGAAACACTCCCTGGTGGTGATATTCGATATACTGGAGGTCTTTGGCAGATTTTCTGGCTTCACCGTAAACTGGAATAAGTCCCTGTTATATGCCCTTAGTGGTGACCCACCTCTTCCCCCCAGGAACTGTCCAATACAGATAAACACAATTGGGTTTAAATACCTAGGCATATTTGTTTCCCTAGATGCCGCACTTCGATACGAGCGGAATCTCCTTCCACCCCTTCGCAGACTCCAGAAGGATATTGCTAGTTGGAAAACACTCCCCCTCTCGCTCTTGGGTAGAGCAGCCCTTTTTAAAATGATGTCCCTCCCTAGGTTTCTATATATCCTACAGAACACGTTGGACCCTGTCCCAGCTCACTACTTCAAAGAGATTGAGAACCTCCAGCGCACTCTGCTATGGGAAGGAAAACCTCGCATTGCTTTAACTAAACTCACCCTATCGTGGTATGAAGGAGGCATTAGCCTTCCCGACATTAAAAAATACTATTGGGCAGCACATCTTGCTGCCGTTAACCACGGCACCTACGGTCGCCCAGATGATCCTGGCTATGCTATGGACAGATGGCTCCTCCCGGGAGGGACGTATGGTAGAGCACTATACTCAAAGCCTGGACGACTTGCCCTAACTGGACCCACTGCACACACCGTTCAAGTTTGGCACAGCGCAACTACCTCACTGGGGTGGGGCAATACATTGACACTAGCCACTCCACTGTGGGACTCAGAGAAGCTAGGTAGTTTGTGGAAGACGAAAGGGTTTGACAGGTGGGACCTAATAGGAATCTCACACATCAAAGATATGTTGGGAACCAGCGGGATCAAACTCTTTGTAGACCTCCAAAATGAATATAAGCTGGCAGACACTGAACACTTCCGCTATGTACAAATCGTGCACTCACTACGTATGCACCTGACACGAGACTCCGTCCCTCCCGACGCTTCACCACTGGAAGATAGAATACTAGACGGGTCACTACCCGAGAAAACCATTTCTCTCATATATAAGAAGTTAATCAACAATGGGGAGGACCAGCTCCAAACACTGCGGGAGAAGTGGACACGGGACGGGATTGAATTGGATGAGGAGGATTGGCGGGAGGCGATATCCTCTCCCAGGGTGGTAGCCATATCAGCGCGTCTCAGGTTAATCCAGCTTAAAATCCTACACAGGATTTACATGACTGGGCCTCAACTAGTACACATGGGAAGGGAGATAAGTGGGGAGTGTAGGAGGAACTGTGGGCACACAGGAACGTTTATACATATTCTTTGGGAATGTCCAGTCATCAGCACATTCTGGCGCAGGGTTCAGGGTGTCATCAACTCGGTGCTCTCAGTCTCGCTTCGCCCTGAGGTGAGACGTTGCCTCCTGAATATTTGGGAACCTACTGACTTGAATACAGCCCAGACACAATGGTCCACACTGGGATTCATGATAGCAAAGAGGAACATTGCGCAGCGATGGGGAGCAGAGCAACCTCCCACAATAGAGGCCTGGGAGAGGGATCTAGACTGGTGCATGTATAGGGAAAAAACGGTGTACCTGGCCAGGGGTTGCCCGAAAAAGTGGTCCCGTGTATGGGGCTCTTGGAATATATACCGAGGAGACATCTGCTCACCGCCTCGCTGTATTGACATTACAGACCCGCCCTCACCGTAACATTCCTCATTTCCTGTAATTATGTACAATGATTTTCCTCACCCAGGATACCCCATGCCCTTAAGTGATTGACTCCTCTGTAATGTATTATTGTATTTATGTTTGTTTAATAAAAAGAAATATAAAAAAAAAAAAGTTTGGAAGAAGGCTCACACCGAAACGTGTCACTCGCAATTAAATGAAAGAAATCTGACCCCGTGAGAATGCACCCGTCCTAAGTGCAGCATCCGGCAAAGGTGGAACTGCTGGAGCGTGTATATATATTTATATAAATATATATCAAAACCAAGACAATGAGACGCTGCACTCCCACAGGCTGATTTTGGGCAACTTCTTTTATTCGCCAAACCTCATTCTTGTGCACGTTTCTCAGACACCACGACGTGTTTCGACAATCCGTCTTCTTCTCGGTGGTATTTGCGTCTGATTTCAATAATTGCCAATTACAGCCTGCTTTTATGCAGTTTTCAGGCCTACTGGGATTTGTAGTCCTTACATTTTTGCAACGGGAAATCAATGTATTTTGTTTTCTTTTCTAATATGCGGCTAGCAATGTTCTAATACTTTGATTAATTTTGTAATGCTTACATTATTTGACTTCAAAGTTCCTGGTGTTTTTCCTGTTAAAGTTTTATTGTTGCTTTGGTGTTTCAAGTTGCATTCGTGCTTGTGGGCCCCCGTTATTCAGAGGCCGCATCGGCAAAGTGGAGACGTTTTCAGAACAACACTCACCTTTGTTCTGATGAGGCTGTTTTGTCTATCACAGGGTCGTGTTTTCAGCATGGTTCAAAGTCCAGACCTCCGCTCTTCGCGTCTTCGACTGTTGAGTTCAGATGAAGGGGATTGGTATCTCCTCGCTCTCTTTGTGATCAGCGTCTTCCATCCAGGCCGGGTGCTACCACTAACACAAAAAGTCTAAACCAAAGAGATCTGCATGCGGTGCACTCCACTGCTGGTGCCAGCGTAAGGGTTCAGACCATAAACCCTCATAATATCAAAACCAAGACAATGAGACGATGCACTCCCACAGGCTGATTTTGGGCAACTTCTTTTATCCGCCAAACCTCATTCTTGTGCACGTTTTTCAGACACCACGACGCGTTTCGACAATCCGTCTTCTTCTCTGTGGTATTTGCATCTGATCTAAATAATTGCTAATTACAGCCTGCTTTTATGCAGTTTTAAGGCATGCTGGGATTTGTAGTCCTTACAGTTTTGCAACGAGAAATCAATGTCTTTTGTTTTCTTTTCCAATATGCAGCTAGCAATGTTATAATACTTTGATTAATTTTGTAATGCTTATATTATTTTCCTTCAAAGTTTCCGGTGTTTCCCGGTTAAAGTTTTATTGTTGCTTTGGCGTTTTCAAGTTGCATTCGTGTTTGTGGGCCCCTGTTATTCAGAGGCCGCATCGGCAAAGTGTAGACGTTTACAGTACAACACTCAAAGGGAGCGAGGAGATACCTGCATCTGTACTCAACAGTCGAAGACGCGAAGACCGGACCATGCTGAAAACGCGACCCTGTGATAGTCAAAACAGCCTCCACAGAACAAAAGTGAGTGTTGTTCTGAAAACGTCTCCACTTTGCCGATGCGGCCTTTGAATAACGGGGACCCACAAGCACGAGTGCAACTTGAAACGCCAAAGCAACAATAAAACTTTAACTGGGAAACACCGGGAACTTTGATGGCAAATAATATAAGCATTACAAAATTAATCAAAATATTAGAACATTGCTATCCGCATATTGGAAAAGAAAACAAAAGACATTGATTTCCCGTTGCAAAAATGTAAGGACTACAAATCCCAGCACGCCTGAAAACTGCATAAAAGCAGGCTGTAATTAGCAATTATTGAAATCAGACGCAAATACCACCAAGAAGAAGACGGATTGTAAAAACACGTCGTGGTGTCTGAAAAACGTGCACAAGAATGAGGTTTGGAGTATAAAAGAAGTTGCCCAAAATCAGCCTGTGGGAGTGCAGCGTCTTATTGTCTTGGTTTTGATATTATGAGGGTTTATGGTCTCAACCCTAACACAGGCACCAGCAGTGGAGTGCACCACATGCAGACCGCTTTAGTTTCGAATATATATATATATTTTTTTTTTACACACGCTCATAAACTTGGTTTTGCCGAGATACAAAATGACAATTCGTTTATTAATATGAATATGTACTGTCCCCAATCTACAAATGTTTTTATGTATATACGCACATTCTGACATACAGAGCAAATAAAACAACAATAAAACAGTTCACAACTTACTTTATTATAGAGACAACAGTGAAATGTTTTGTGAAAATTAGGTGTTGCGTAGGAGGCTTAAAGTCATATAGTACACAATACTGACACATTAGCTGTCAGACATGCTTCTTAAATTAAAGTCGTGTGAGAAAATTAACACATTGAGGGAAAACAATCACTGTATTAGTGGAAGTCACATTAGGAAGACGGCAAAGTTCATTCAGACCACCTTGATTTTATCCCAGCTGTACTTAATTGGTTTTTATACCTGTTACTTAGATGTGTATTGTGTTTTTTTCTCTTTAAGGTTGTAAGTAAGGCACTTGCAAATATGTCCTTCTTTACCACGTAAAACCCAATTTTTTTCTTGATTGATTAATGTCACAGGGATCATAGAGTTCTTTGATTTGTTGAGTAGTGTTACACTGGTAGGCAGGTAACTCAACCCCACTGCTATCTTTCACTTTGTAACTAGGCCTGATCCCCCCCCTGTCTGCATACACTGGCCCTCGGCCGCCTCCAAAGCCAGCATGAGCTGCTTTGACAAGAGGGGAAGGGTCTCCACCAGACTCTATAACTGCGTCAATAACATGCTTTGCATACTCTTGGAATTTTTCTTCCTCCAAAGCAAGGATTTCCTCATTCTCTCTTTCATACTTTAATACCGCGTTTTTCTCATCGATGGATTTGCATCTCCTCTCAGCCTAGGGAAAAACAGAAAAAACTAGTTACACATTTCTGGACCATCTGTGTACCAAAAGAGGTTTGTTTAAGGCATGCAATTCTCCCTCAACATGTAGCTCCTTCATGTCTTAAGGCATTAATGGTTCCTGGGTGTGAGAAAACAGCTTGACAGAGCGGAAAAGGCTGGTTGATAAATGTGCAGAGGCCACAGATTATTACAGTAGAGAGATGGCATACAGAGACATTACCTTCTTGTGCACCTTTTTCGTCCCATTCATTATATTTTGACCCTCGCCTCGTTGAAGAGACAAAGATTACCTACCCAGCTAAATCATTTAAAAAGGCAAAAAACTATTTGTTGACATTCCCTGACTTTAGCCCCACCCCATACCCATAGCACTCACAACAAAAACGGGAGCAGAACTAAACATTTCCTGTTTTGTTTGAATATGATTAGGAGATGTGTACCTGCTCCTGGTGTTTAGCAAGTATCTTATCTGATTTGTTCTTATAATAGTTTGTGTTGAATCTGGTCCTGCTTCATGGCGTCTTAATGTATGTCTTTTATGGCATCCTGCGAATTTGTACCGTGTATTTGAGGATCCTGCTTCAGCATTCCCCTTTGACTTGAGTCGATGTACTCTTTGTGCCTGTCTGGGTCATTGTTCTTTGCTTTGTCATCTCAAGTATTGTTTTGGGCCCTGGCCAAATATATGTTGGGGCCCCCTGTCCATAACTTCTTCGAATTTTATTACCAATTTTCTGCGAATTGAAGCCCACATGATGCCAACCAGACTCTTGTAAATGGAGTTCACACAAAAACATTTGAAATATGTCTTTCCAGGACCTACAAAAATCCTAAATGTACCACTGGGCAAAGAAAGGCAAACTCTGAAGTAGAGGTAAGCAGAGAAGAGAGAGGTTGAGATAAGGAAACAGACAGAGGTGAGCTAGATACATAGAAAGTTTACTTTCCCAGGCGACCTGTGGAAATTGCCTACTTTGCTCATGCCTTAAAACATCTCTGGTTCTTTGTAGTTTTTAAATTTGTGTGCCTCTTCTACCGAATTGTCTATTTCGATGCGGTCTTAGAGGAACATACTCAAAAATCTCTCTTTGTACAGCTGCCCTTTTCAGGGTCCAAGCTGTGTGGTCTTCAGTTTGGAAAGATGGTCAAAGAGGTCTGCTGAGGATTAGAAATTGATGACTCCCATATGTCCATCTAGTAGAGGTTAAGCAGGGGGTTTGAGAAGGAATTTGGTCTGTCCTTTTCTTCTAGACCGCAGAACCAGCCCTTTCGAGGCAAGGGTTGAGGCCGGGGGGCCCCTGATGCCAAAAAGCATTGGTACTGGGGATCCTCCACCCACCCCTGCAGCTCTACAAGTATAACTGTGCAACAGACAAGGAAGTAGTAGGGGGAATACTACTAAAATTTGAAGAGGTTTGAGGCTCCTCCATTGTGGACTCCTGTGTTTTGCATATTGATCATTAAAGTTACAGAGTCCAATTTTCATAAACTTCTCAAGTTTTCTAAAACACTTAAGCTCCTCTTCTCTGCAAGGCTGTGCTATAGGATTCAAGACATGCTTGCCAAATCATCCATTATTTCCGTTCCAGGAGATTTCTGCCCTGTCCTAGACCTCAGGAACACCAATAACTTAATTTCACGTACTCCATTGAAGATGGTGATACTTCAAGCAATTCTTCCATTGGTTACTTCAGAGGACTTCTTTGCATCTTTCGATTTAAAAGTTGCTTACCTCCACATTCAGATGGACCCCGAATCCCAAAAGATTCTCTGTTTTTGCTTTCACCATTATCAGTTTCAAGTGTTGCTATCGACTTTTCCTCAGGTACCAGCTGGAAAAAGTTTAATCTGAATCCACCTCAGGCTCTGCAGTTTATTTGGCGGCATCCCGCACCGATTCAGAACAAGTTTTTCTCTCTCCCTCCAGAAAGCATAAATTGACTTCCTGATTGAAATTCCTGATGGAAACACTGGGTTTCAGGAAAGCTGTAGCTGGGTGTTCAGGGAGAAATGGCAGCTTCCCGTGCTGTATTTCCTTGGTCAGATGCCTTTCCAATCTTTTGGTCTCCTACCTCCAAGGACCACAAAGACAATTTGGTAGCCTCTTCAGTGGAGCTTAGTGCCAGACAATTTTGGAGTGGACAAAGGGGTTGCTCTTTTTGCTCCAGTAATAACCACCATGGATACCAGCAGCACAAGACGATTCAGTCCCACTGGGCTCACCAGTAGAGTCTGTATTCTCCCAATTGGAATGAAGTATCAGCCGTTTTCTGATCTCTCCTTCATTTTCAGTCTGAGATTCAGGGATAGGCTGTGTGTATAAGGACAACAACAGGGTGGCCAGGTCCTTTGTGAACCATCATGGGTGACTAAGAATTTTTCCCCGAGCTTCCACAGTAGTGGAGAGGTTTTGCTGGGGAGACCAATCTTCGGTCACTGACAGCAGTATGTCTGCCAACAGGGATAATGGGTCTTTCAATAGACTGAGTCCGATTTTGCCAACATCAACTAATTTTTTATTGTTCTCATGGGACTTTCAATAGATCACTTCTTGGTTCTGGCTCCCTTGGCTGGACCTTTTGCCACAAAGAGCAACAGTCTCCTCCCCAATTTCTTCTCTCTTGTTCTTTTATCTTCAAGAGCTTGAAAAAGGCGGTGGAGGAGTAGAGGGCCCTGTAACTAGCATGCCCCAGGCATCTACTTTGTGTTCCCTACATTTCCCTTGCTCTCCAGGGTCTTGAAGAAGATACAGGATAATCAAGCTCAGGTGTTTCTAGTTGTGCCACATTGACTCAGATGTCCCTGGTTGCATTTTATCATGCAAATGCCATCCCAACATCTGGAAAACTTCTTTTTGAACCACATCCCCTCTTCAAGCTCCATCTCATCCACTGCTCGTTCTCAAGGGAATCTGGTTAGGGGGCTTGACGCTCAACAGGAGGACATCAAGGGTCTTCAAGCTGTTCATCAGAAGTGGCAGTGTATACAACAGTCTTGTCAACCTTAGACTCTGAAAGTCTATGGTAGACACTGGAAAAACTTTCAATCTTGGTGTCTCTCTCGAAATGTAATTGCTGCACCTTGTGACCCTATGAAAATTTTGGATTTTCTCAGGGATGGCTTATTGCTTTAGAAATCAAAGGGCAGCTATTGGGGCCTTCAGGAGCAAATATATTTTTTCTATTCTTTTTATGCAATCGGCTTCTGAGAAGTTTTTTTCTACATTGTCCAACAGTCCACTCTTGTGTACCTTCCTGGGATTTAGTGGTAGTTATTCAACGTTTGTAGGCTTCCCCATTTGAACCTCTTATTGCACTTGACTTGAAATACCTGTCAGCAAAATTCCTTTTTTAAGTTCCCATCTGTTCAGTAAGAAGGGTGGGAAAGTTAGAAGCCTTAATGTCTGAAGAACCATTGATATGCTTTTTACCAGATAAGATGGTTTCAAGAGCTTCTTAGTACTTTCAGTTTCCCACTGATCCCAAAACCTGTTTCTCTCAGTTTTCCTTCACTCTTGCTCTTTAGAGACAGAGGACTGCTTGCGCATTTTAGATCATTGGACCAAAGCCATTTATTTGGATAGAACTTCTGCTTTCCACAAGTCAAACTTATTGTTTATCACTTTTGGTTTAACAGGATAAGGAAAGCATCCTTCTTCATCTACTTTAAGCCATTGATGAATGTTTGCTATATCTCCATCTTATCTTGCTATGGGTGTTATCTCCCGGATTGACTTCAAGAGCGTTCAACCAGATTTATTACTGCCTCCTTAAATGCCTTTAGGGGACATTTATAATACGGTTAACTGATTTACCCACCACACATTTATGTTGTATTAGAGGTTACAGGTGGATGGGGACAGTGCAGAGAATTTGCTATCCATGTTCTGAGTGCTGTAAACTCATATGTTTTACCATTGATTTTCTTCTTTCCATTTCCGAGGTAAATTTGCTTCACTACGCATTGTTGTGTATGTGATGGCATGATGGTGTCCCAGTGGGAATCTTTTTTTATGCTTTAGTACTGCCTCAAAGTTTAAGGACTGGGATGAGGAAGATAAATGAGTAGGTAATGACCCAGTTACTTACCAGTAACCTTTGTTACTCTGAGGCCATGTCTTCTGTTTTTGGCTTGTTATTCAGAAAGTATTTAGATCTGTTTCCGCTTTTGGGTGCGAGTGCCTATAGTCAAAATAGTTTGATCACAAATGATGATCGCCACCCAAAGAATAGTTCAACAATATATTTAAAAAAGAGAGAACAAAAATGTTTTCAATAGAAATGAAACTGTGCATTCCACAGTGAATCCTAGTTAGAGAACATTGATTTAAAATTAAATAGGGAGTGAGGCAGGGTAGGATTAGGGTTAAGTGAAGGAACAAGAGTACGGAATGGGGCCCCCAACAAAAAGCAAGCATTAACAAGCCAATAGGTCAGGCTTCAAAGTACCAACAAATGTCAACA
The DNA here is from genome assembly GCA_963921515.1 of Calotriton arnoldi. Taxonomy (NCBI): domain Eukaryota; kingdom Metazoa; phylum Chordata; class Amphibia; order Caudata; family Salamandridae; genus Calotriton; species Calotriton arnoldi. The sequence continues at coordinate 983,636 of CAWUFW010000070.1, forward strand.
CAGGTATTCATAAATGGTGTTTGCATATACTGTATGCACAAAATGTTATCACATTAAAGCCTGTCCTACTGGATTTGCCAATGTTGGGGAAAAAGTAGCAAAAAAGGTTGCTTTCTCTGTAAAATGCAAATAGGAGAAAAAGAACTGAAGGTGACAAACTGCATAATTTAGTTTATTTTTCAGATTTAGACAAATCCCTCATGCATTCTAATAGAAACACTTCCTGGAAGGAGTATTGAGACATGGCCAGCTGATAGAATGAGGTAAGACAATAACACTCCTCTAAGTGGAACCAAGCAAGCCCACTCTATGTATATTTTAAATTGCAAAAAATATGTCATCAGGATCTAAAAATGGAAGTTTAACTTAACTAGGTAGGTCATTATTATGAACAATGTCATGGACTAATATCTGGTGCATTTTCTCATTCATGGATATACTACTAGGTCATTTGAATATGTGGGAAGCTGTAAACAGTCTGGCGTGAAAAGAGGTTTTGAGCACATTTCACGCTATTTTTAAATTTACAGAAAAGTACTGCATTCCATAACTATTGGTAACAGTGTGCAAGCAAAAAGCTAGTGCTAATTTTATACATGATAACAGTAAACATCTGTCCACCTGGCATCTGGAACGAATTCAGTGATTTTTTTCCGCCACCCTACCCAGCCCAAAACTCCTTCTTTCGCACGCCTGCTCCAGGTGGCACACTACTGCTTCCAGAGAAGCCTGCGCTTTACACCCCCAAGTGTTTCCTATGCCCTTACCTGCTAGGCTACCCGGGAACATGGGGCTCTCTAACATCCACTGACTACAGCGATGGCATTCTGCGTGAATAACGACCGTGGGTTATCCATTTCAGGATGGCAATCTGGTAGCCTCTGATGAACTAGTAGACCTCTTCAACATTCATAGGGGGCAGTTCCTAAAATATCGAACATTGGCTCATGCTTTGTGAACCAGCTGGAATATTGTGACAACGGAAACACCCACCCATGCCCTTGCACAATATCTTCACACTATGGGCATTGGGTGTAGACTTATCAGCTAGTTGACCAAGACTAACTGAGAGCCCACTCAGGTATCCCTCGTCAGCCTTCAGGACAGGTGGTAAACTGAAACTGAGCTGAATTTCCCTGATAATGAATGAGAAGGTGTGCTGACTTAGCTAGGAACGCAAGCTTCAAACTCCTTCAATTCTTCGTGCTACATAGGGCTACTTGGGGCATACCTGCCGCCAAGATTAATGAGTTTTTTCGTGGGGTGGCTGCCTGCTGCCCTCATCGCCACTTCCCTAAAGCCAACTTGTACCAAATGTTATGGTCCTGCCCGTCCCTGTCCCAACACTGGTCAGCAGTCACTTTGCAGCTTTCACAGAGACCAGAGCTCGCCATCCTGCACAGTTGAGAGTTCTATGCCCTGGATTTTTAACCCGGGTACAAAGATATACAAAGCAACAGCTCATTTTTTCGACCTGGCCCTGCTCCTCAACAAGCGCACTGTCACACACCAGTAGTAGGCTTCCCTTACCCCTACTGTAACTGCGAGGCAACCATTGCTGTTGGTTTGGGCTAAGGCAGAGAATGCTATGAGGCCTCCAGAGGCATCTCATTTCTTTGACATGGGACAATCTGCTACTCTGCTTTCAGGTGTCGACCAAGGAGGCGAACGACCTTTACAACGCGGTCGTTACACTGCGGTACGTTTACATAGCGGTGAATACAACGCAAGTCGTTACAATGACTTGCGCTGGATGGCGCTATACACTAAGGAATAGTATGATTTACTATTCCAACACCTTCCCTACTGTTACGTAGGCTGGAGTTGGAATAGTAAATCATACTATTCCTAAGTCCACCGCCCTCCAGCGCAAGTCGTTGTAACGACTTGCGTTGTAATAACTGCGATGTAACGTACCGCGATGTAAATCATCGCATTGTAACATCACATATTCACCAAGGATGACTCCAACTCCCCTATGGGATGCCCACCTTCCTGTGACGGCCATCTCCTTCACCACCGCATGTCTAACCTAACCATTTTTGCCTCTACACTACCCCTCGTGAACACCCTCTCGCTAACATTGCCTGTCTTACAAAGTACACTGCTATTTTTCTTTTCCACTGACTTTGTTTATATGTGCTATGGTAGCGATAACTCAATATTGACGTCCAATGTCTTAAATGTTTTTTCTTTTTAAATGCCTGTAGCCTAGACCTCAGAAGCAGTAATGTATATCATTGTCACAATCGTATCACATTGTTTTGATAAAAGCAAAACATCTGACATTCTGTAATTCACTCCATTAGTAGGCCCATGCTAATTTCTCTCAAATGACAATGCAAAACAGCTCCACCGTACATAAACAGCAGAATGCAGTCCAGAAATGCTTCCACTTGATGACCTAAAAATTTTCTTTTAACTCTTTAAAGAGGTAATATTTTTCATTTTGCTTGACATCACAAAGTGCCTTATGAAAACGTCCTTATATCACAAAGTAACTCCTCCCCGGACTTCCCAATACCGGGGGCATTCATAACTCGCGGGGAAGGAGGTGGCAATAGAAATAACAGGGATCACAAGTGGGACTCTGATGGCCATCTTAGAAATGAGGAATTACCACGGGAACAAGTAATTTGAGTCCCAATTATTCCCATTATTTCATCCTTAGGCTTCCGGCGCTTGATGCAGACAGATCCTGAGTGAGTGTTAGGGTTTAGAGAAGAGTAGTATTAAGGGGTAGTGAAGGGGTTTTAGGGTTCAGGGAAGAGTAGCATTAAGGGATAGTAAGGGCTCTTAGGGTTCAGGGATGTGTACTGTTAATGGGTAGTGAGGCTTTTTAGGTTTCAAAGAAGAGTAGCGTTAAGGGGTAGTTAGAGTTTTTAGGGTTCAGGTATGAGTAACATTAAGGGATAGTAAGGGGTGTGTAGGGTGCAGCAAGGGTAGTGTTAAGGGGATTGTAGGGTAGAGGGAAAGGTATTATTAAGGGATAGTAAGTGTTTTTAAAGTTCAGGGTAGCATAGAGTTAAGCGGAAGCAAAGGGTTTTTAGGGTTAAGGGGTAGCAAAGGGGTCTTAGATTAAGGTAAGGGTAGTGTTAAAGGGTAATAAAAACCTTTGAGGTTTCAGGGAAGGGTAGCATTAAGGTATAGTAAAGGTTTTTGAGGTTCAGGTATTAAGCAATTTCTAGGAGTCAGGGAAGGGTAGTAAGCAGAGGTAGTAATATTTTTTAGGGTTCAGGGATTACACTATTTAAGGGATGTAAGAGTCTTTATGATTCAGGGAAGGGTACCGTTAGAGGGGTAGTATGAAGGTTTAGGGAAGGGCAGTTGTAAAAGCTAGTAAGGGATGTTTAGGGTTCAGTGAAGGGTGGTGTTAAAGGTTAGAAAAGAGGTTTGTTTTTTCTAGAGTTGAGGAAAAGGTAGCCTTAAGGGGTAACAATGAGTTTGTAGGGTTAAGGATTAGTAAGGAGTTTTTAGTGTTTTGGTAAGGGTTGCTGAAAGGCTAGTAAGGATTTTTAGGGTTCAAGGATGGGTAGCATTAAAGCATACTAACCATTTTTTAGAGTTCATGGAAGGGTAGTGTCACGGGGTGTACAGTTTTTAGGCTTCAGGGAAGAGTTGCATTAAGGGGACAGTTAGGGGGTTTTATGGTTCAGGGATGGGTAGCATTAAGGGGAGGTGAAGGGTCTGTAGGGTTTCAGGGTTTCAGGGGAGGGCAGTGTTAAGGAGTTTGTAGGGATCAAGGAAGGGTAGTTTTAAGGGGTAGAAAAGGTTTTGAGGGTACAGGGAAGGGTGGATGTAAGGGGTAGTAAGGGTTTTTTAGGGTTCAGGGATGAGTAGCATTAAGGAGTAGTAATGGGTTTTCAGGGTTCAATGGTCGGCTTATGGGGTAGTTAGTGTTTTTAGGGTTTAGGGGTGGGTAGCATCAAGGGGCAGTAAAGGGTTTGTAGGATACACAGAAGGGTAGCATTATGAGGTAGTAAGGAGTTTTTATGGTTCAGGGCAGGTAGTGTTAAATAGGAGTAAGGGACTCTTAGGGTGCAGGGAATTGTACTGTTAAGTGGTAGCTAAGTCAATAGGGTTCAGGGAAGAATAACATTAAGTTGTAGCATAGGGAATTTAGTGTTCAGGGATGCACAGTGTTAAGGAGTAGTAAGGGGTTTTTAGGGGTCAAGGAATGTAGCGTGAAGGGGTAGTAAGGATTTGTTTGAGGGTTCATGGAAGAGTAATGTTAATTGGTAGTAAGATGTTTTAGTGTTCAGAAAGGGGTAGCGTTAAGAGGTAGTAAGGTTTTTTTAAAGTACAGGTAAGGTAGCATTAAGGATTAGTATGGGTTTTTGGGATACTCGGAAGGATAGTATTAAGCAGTAGCAAGGCATCTGTAGAGTTCAGAGAAGGGTAAGTTAAAATTACAGTGTGTTAACTAAGTAAATAAATTTCATTTAACATATAAAAATATTACATTTGAAGTAAATTAAATATAGTTTTAGTAATGAAATTTAAAAAAATTAAATAATAAATTAAAATTAATAATGAAATTATCTTTTGGGAGCCAAGGAGCTTAAAAAAAAGTCTCTCCAGCGCATAAATCTTAAAACTAGGAATTCGAAATAAAAAAAAAACATTCTCTCAAGGAGTTACATGTTAAGGTATCTCTGAAGTTGGTGATGGGAAGGGGTGTGGCTGGGACTGCAACACAGCCACATTTTCCTCCTGGCTGCCCTCTTCCCACCTGCAATGTCTGCCAGAGAAGAACAAACATCACAGTTATATAATTATCTAGGAGACATATAGCATTGTATGTGTTTGATCTAAAGGTCAAGCTCTGTTATAACATATTAGCTAGACTTGATAAAGAGCTCTGGGTCACACAACTTGATAAACAAATTATTCCAGCTCTTGGATGGTAAGCTCCTTTTTAGGTCGAAGCCTACCAGACAGTGCAGCTGTCTGGTTGCAAAAAGACTTCTTGGGGACATTCTGAAAGCTTCCTGGGCATGCATTCAACGCATTGCTTACCATTGGCTTTGTGTTTTGTAACTCATACTTGCTTGCTATTTGCTGGCTTTATTTGTTTTAGGCTGTTCAGTATGTCTTTGTCCCTTCCCGGAGCATAGCTTGTTTACCATTGCTCCTTGTATTCATCCATGAGTACCGGCATTCTGTAAAGAGGCCTTTACATTTTGTTCTTATCTTGTCCCATTTACTGTGTGTTCAATTGTCAGGCTGTGTCTTCTTAGGGAGCATGTTGTTTACTTTTCTTTCACTGACTTCAAAATTAGAGGATTTATCTGACAATCTTGTTGGATACTGGTTGTGCAAAAGGAATGTTCTTTTTCTAGCACACAACAAAATTTAAATGTCTGTAGATGGACTGTGCAAGTATTTTAGAATATATCAGAATTAGGAAAGCACAAATGAAGCCCTTTTTTATAATTCCTTAGTGTGGTGGAAACAAATATTTTAATATGATTGAATCAATACACTAGGCGAGTCATTTCCATACATGATCATTTGTGTGCTGTATAGTTTTATCAGTAAAACGGTATGTGCAAATGTAATGGTCATTTCAATTCAAAATGAGTTATCTGTAATGCCAGTGCGCTACCACACCATGCATACTCCACTCCACGTTGATCCACTCTATGCTACTCCACTCTACTCCACCACCCTTCACTCTATTCCACGATCCTTCACTCCACGACTCTCCACTTCATGACCCTCCACGACCCTCTAATCCATGACCCTCCACTGAACAACACTCCACTCCATGACCCTCTACTCCCTGACCGTCCATTCCATGACTACTACAAGACACTCCATGACACTCCACTCAACTCTCTCTACGCCACTTTACTCCACTCTACTCCATGCCACTCCACTCTATGCCACTCCACTCTGACACTCTTCTCCACTCTTCTCCACTCTACCCCACTTCACTCTATGCCCTTCCATATCACTCTACACCACTCCACTCTTCGCCACTCCACTCTTCAGCACTCCACTCTTCAGCACTCCACTCTTCAGCACTCCACTTTTCAGCACTTCACTCTACCAAACTCCACTCTACCATACTCCACGCCATGCTACTCTCCTCTATCCCACTAACTTTTATCCATGCTGAACAGCAGCCAAGCTGGTGTACAACATGGCTAAAACACATTGGCAGAGCCTATAGCTCTTGCATAGGCGAGACCTGTTGGCTTTGTCAATTCTTTTGTGTGGAAGCATACAACTTCTGCCCATCCACCAACATGTGAGCGGGGCCAGGGTCCCTCTCTATAGTACTCCTGGAAGCTCTTTTTTTAGGTTGATCACATAAGGTCTGGTGACAGTTGCACTGTCAAGCCAGACCTGAAAGGGAGCATAGGAGAAGCAAATATTAATACAGTTTAAAAATGGGTGAAAATAGGGGTTTGCGGATGATTGTCAGCCCACTAAAAAAGAAAATCAAGAGAAAAGGGAGGCAAGAGGAGGAGAAATCCTTGTAGAAAATCTCCATGGTTAATCAATTTTAGCGATAAATGACATTTACATCTTACAAAACTCGCACATGTATAAGTCAATTTTGAAAAGAAATTACATTCTATGAATTAGTTTCTACCAAATGGTAAATGATATTTATCTAGAAAATTTTAATTTAACAGTTTAGCTGATGTACTTTCTCAGTATTGCCATTCTATGAATCTGCACAATCAACCATTGGAATGTGGTTAGCTCTGTGAGAGGTTTGTTTGTCTCTTGCTGATACCAGGTGGTATTGTTCTCTTAGGTGTGGGTAATGTGCCAGCTCACGTTTCTAAAACTGGCAGGGAGAGTGCAGTCAAGAGGGATAAAGGGAAAGGATATACTGACCTGCCTAGTGGGAGTACAAAGGCGATGGTGGCATTTACTGCACTGTAGATGAGCGGAGTTGAGGGCCCTAGGCAGATGCTGCATATGAAGCGTTCTGCTGTGAAATGACCATGTTGACAATTACAAGCAATAAATAAAAATAAAAAAATCAATTTATGATGCCACCGGTTGTGTGCTATCTAATGCTATTATAATAATGATCTCCTGTCACCCCAGTTCTAATACTTGTATAGGGGGCAGAACCTACAGCACAACTCAGGAAATCGACATTTTCAATATTTACCATTTGCTGGATATGGACTTCTTGTGTCTTTTTACTTTCTTCCTCTTGTCTTTTAACTTTTTCCTTTTCATGGAACATAAACACTTGCTCTGCTTGTTTCATGGCATAAAGAGCTTGTAGGCCCTTTATTTTTTCCTCCTTTGCCTCGTCTTCTTTTCTCTTTATCTGAATGTGTGAAAAAGAAATAACCAAGTGAATCATCATTAGTGCCTGGCTCGCCAGTACCTATCTTGGTGGTGAACGCAGCAACACACAAAACAAATACAAGACAGTAAGTGACATAAGGTGAAGTGACCACTCGCATAAAGAATGAATTTCCGTCCAAACCTAGAATAATCTCAGCACTCTGATCAGCAAGAAGGATGAAATCTATGGAATCAGTGACAGTATTAGGGCTGCCAAATGCATGTCTCCTTTTTCAAATCTAACACACTGTAATGTAAATCTTTATTGTCCGATTATTAAAAAATCATTACAATCGAAAGGAAGTGTAAAACCATATGCACATTAATTCGTAAAAGAATGAGTTAAGGAGGAACATGTAAAAGCAAAGCAAATTAGAAGTTTCATCAAACTCAAAACAGTTATACTACAGATATTATGATGATTTAGCGATAAATCTAACACACAAAAAGGATGGAAGGACTGCTTCAAATTATTTCTAACCACTGGCAGTTCATTCCAACCCATCGTTTTTGTTTTTTTGCCCTCTGTCCCACCTCAGATTAGACCCAGCCATATGCATATCAGCCTTGGTCCTGCTCCAGTAGGAACAGTCTAGCCCAAACTTCCAAGCATGGTCCACTCTGAACTGGAACAAAAACATCCAAAGACCGACTTCGGCAGAGTTTGGCCCTCTTCATTCAGATGCAACTTGGTTCCAGTAGCACAGTGAACTCTCTTTCAAGCCAGCTGGCATTTTTGTACCCAACAAGTCAGTCAGGTGATGCCTGTGAAGTACAGGCACTAGCACAAGCTGCTGTGTACCACTGAGTGAAAGGGAAATGCACCCACTCATTTTCAAGATGAATGAAATACTGAAAACAGTGGATCAGGGGATCAGGGGATAAAAAGCTATGCAAAGAGTTATGAAACTTTGTAGTTAGATATGAAAACCCTTCCTGCCCACTGGGATAATTACTTTCTGTGCAAGAACCCAACAGAAGGCTTTCATCTATCCGTTACTCCTTGAACCCGTCCCCTGATTTGCTGTCTTTCCGTACAAAACCCTAAACTTACAATGAGGGCCAAGCTAGCAGTGGTAGATTTTCTGATATTGTATTTGCAAATTTTTCTAATCCTGTGAACCAGAATGAGAAATTTCCAATCACAGTTGCTTATTTTAACATCTAAGGTAAATAACATACAAATACCACTGTAAATTGGGGCCTTGAGCTATTTCCCTCAGGTGCTCGGAGTTCAAGACCGTGTCTCATCCTATTCTTAAATAAGCATTGACGAAAACAGTCAAAATTTTTGTTTTTCAAATAAAACGTTTTTCTGTTTTGGAAGAAGGCAGCATTAAAAAAATGTCAAAAGGGTAACCCCGAAAATGCTAAGAGAATGGCAATTGATAAGAGATTTGGCAAATGCTCTGCATTGGAGGGGAGCGTTGCTGTCCATCCAACATAGACCACACTCAGACTTGTCAAGAATTTGTGAAATTGTGGGTATTTTAATGGAGCCATCCTGTAAATGATGTCACAATATGTCTCAAAACCCAAGCTGACATCAACAAACAAGAAACATTCTGGACAGGCTATTTTTGATGACTATTACCAACGCTGGACTGGGTAAATAGAACTGTATTTTTTCCTTTACATTGATGGGATCACTGACAGAATATCGAATACCACAATATCGACCTACAAGAATATCGATGTCAAAATATCGACTACCAGAATATCGACTTCCTATCTACAAACAGGTAAGTACAAAAATATCGAGTACAAAATATCGTAGTAAAAAATATAGTTTGCCAAAATATCGACTTTTTTAAATGTATTAAAAGTAATATAAAATTAATTAAATAATAAATATAATTAAGTAAAACATACTTACAAATTAATAAAAAAGGTTAAAATTAATAAATATTAAATGTAATGCCAAATTTAAAAAAACCATGCATTTTTAAAACTTTCTTTATATATATTCACTTAATAATATTAAAATATAATTAATATTTCTATTTAGAAAATATGAAAAACTTAACTAAAAATATAATTACATATATATATAAAAAACCATTAATATAAATATAAAAATTAATTATATATAACTTAAAACATTAAAATAAATATTTTATTTAAATTTAATATTTTACACTACATTAAATATAAAAAAAACCTAAAAACATCACATAACGTACAACATAAAATTACTATTCCCACTCCAGCAAGTAGTACAGTAGAGAAACTGTTGGTTAGCGGGTGGATAAAAATTACTATTCCCACTCCACTGAGTGCAACAGTAGGGAAAGTGTTGGATAGCAGGTGGGTAAAAATTTCTATTCCCACTCCAGTGAGTGCAACAGTAGGGAAAGTGTTGGATAGCGGGTAGATAAAAATTACTATTCCCCCTCCAGTCACTGCAACAGTCAGGAAAGTGTTTGATAGCGGATAGGAATAATATACTATTCCCACTCCACTAAGTGTAACAGTAGAGAAACTGTTGGATAGCGGGAAGGTAAAAAATACTATTCCCACTCCAGTGAGTGCAACAGTAGGGAAAGTGTTGGATAGCGAGTGATTACAAATTACTATTCCCACTCCAGTGAGTGCAACAGTAGGGAAAGTGTTGGATAGCGTAGGGGAAACAATTACTATTCCCACTCCAAAGAGTGCAACAGTAGGGAAAGTGTTGGATAGCGTAGGGGTAAAAATTACTATTCCCACTCCAGTGAGTGCAACAGTAGGGAAAGTGTTGGATAGCGGGTGATTAAAAACTACTATTCCTACTCCAGTGAGTGCAACAGTAGAGAAAGTGTTGGATAGCGTAGGGGAAACAATTACTATTCCCACTCCAAAGAGTGCAACAGTAGGGAAAGTGTAGGATAGCGGAGGGGTAAAAATTACTATTCCCACTCCAGTGAGTGCAACAGTAGGGAAAGTGTTGGATAGCGGGTGAGTAAAAATTATTATTCCCACTCCAGTGAGTGCAACAGTAGGGAAAGTGTTGGATAGCGTAGGGGAAAAAATTACTATTCCCACTCCAAAGGGTGCAACAGTAGAGAAAGTGTTGGATAGCGTAGGCATAAAAATTAGTATTCCCGCTCCAAAGAGTGCAACAATAGGGAAAGTGCTGGATAGCGTAGGGGTAAAATTTACTATTCCAACTCCAGAGAGTGCAACAGTAGGGAAAGTGTTGGATAGTGGAGGGGTAAAAATTACTATTCCCACTCCAAAAAATGCAACAGTAGGGAAAGCTTTTGATAGCGTAAACTTTAAAAATTAACATACTTATAAATTAAATCATTTTTAAAAATAAAAAAAATGTATTAATAAATAAACAATAAGGGGCCCATTACGATGTCGGGCGGAAGCACAACCGCCGTGCTGGCGGATGCAAAAAGCACCAGTTACCGCCGGCACGCAGCAGTCCACACGCCCGCCCAATTACAATGCAAAAAGTAGGCCAAACACCGCCGGCAAGCCAGCAACACCGTCCGCCATCAAAGTGCGCCCGTACACGTAGCGGCGCAGCCCAACTGACACACACCGTCCGACGAAACACGTCCCGCCCGGCGCATAAATTACGATGCCGCAAACAAACGGCTCCCACGGCCAAGAGATACCGTACGACAAACCGAAGCGGTAACACGGACGCCGAGCACGGACAACGAAGAAGCGGCTCCCCGAGCATGAATCCAGCACTGCAGGCCCTCCCCATGCTCCTGCTGATGCACCACCAAGGACGCAACGTACCGCGGAGACGCAGGTAGGCACACACACAACAAGTGCACGCAAACAGCGCACACAGTGCAAGGGCGGAAAAAGCGGACAACCCCCACCAGCGCGTGTACACAACACATCCACCATCGCATCCACATATGACACACAGGCCAAATCGTAACATTGCAGAACACATGTGTACACACCACCTGGGACTAGGAACCAACCACCCCGTCACGGCCCCAAAGCGGCGATGACGCCGCCACACATGCGCACAACGCAGAGGCCAACCGCAGCGCCATGCATGCGTCGCACACAGACACAGGGACACAACCAAGCAGCACACACATCAGCCCCACCCCGAACGCACATGACACGTGACAGGCCGGCCACAGACATGTCCCCAACGCCCAATGCACGGACAACACCCAACGCCACACAACCGACGCACACATGTCAGTGAAGACACGCAACAGCAGGACACACCCCAGTGTAACAAACATGGCGTAGCACACAGCGGCGGCAACACAAACTAGGAGAAGCAGGGCCCCTTCGGGAAGAGGAACGCCAGTACCACACAGAAACACCCATACCACCCTGCACATATGAACAAGACATATAAAACGGAACACCAAAGAGCCCGGGGACCGACAACAGGTGGCCCAAGAATAACATCCACACACAAGGCCCAACGCAGAGCGGAAAGGCAGCCTGCCGCCCACACAAGGGAGAGCAGACAGCACTGAATGACCTTCCATTCCAACTCCGAAACCACAGCCCTACGACAGAAGCCGGTGAATACAGCCATTGTCCAAGAATAGACCAACACAGGCATGCCGAGGAGACCGACCACAGGGCAGATAGCGCATATCACAGAAGCACACAACGGACGGGGAAGAAAGAAGAAAATACTCCCCCATGTCGGCCACATGCAAGTTAATTGGAAGGAGTCACACAGCACTGACCTTGAACTGTCTGAGAAGCATGTGGGAAGAGGGCCCGTGTCCTCCAAACAAGCCAACAGAACACAAGTCCTGTCTCCCTACGACTACACAGAGCTCACAGCAACCCCGGAGCGTGCACATTGCAGACTGCACACACAGCCGGAGCACGCCACCTCAACGAACCGCTGCGAAATGGCAACCGCAACACACCTACCCAACTACGCCGAACAGCTCAAGCTGTACAAAACCAACCTGTGCCATACATTGGGATGCGATCTCCTGTCCCTGCTGAACGTAAGTTACCGACTGACTTACCGCATCACATTGTTCAGCTGCGTCATGCCCGTCTTCTACTGTCGGAGGTGTCCCTACCAGCATCCCGTCGAGATATGCCTCTCCAACCCGGCATGTCTGAAGGCGGACCTGCTACCACTACTCCTCCCTCTGGACGCACACGACAGGGCCTGCTCTGCCTATGGGGGCATGGCGTATGTGGCCAACATCGCACCCGCACTGAAATGGGACCACTGTGCCTCCACACGACGGATCATCGATAACAGCTACATCGAATGTCACCCAGCATGCCCCATCATGGTCCTCCAAGGGACAACCTACGAACAACACCTTGACAGCCACCATCCGCTTCATTGGCTGGCAAACATGTACACCACCAATGACATGGAAGCCCTGCTGGACGGCATCGCATACCTGACAACCTGTAAATACGTCGGACCACAACGCAGGTTCCCCGAGTGACCTATGATGTCCAACCCCGCACCCATGCTTCGCTTCCGCACGGACTGGCCAGTCACCACCACAACAGCCATACCAAACGACCGGCAACTGTAACCACACCATCAACGACATCGCCATGACATCGGATATGACCGGGACATGCACACTGTTCCCCATCACATCCAGGAACACCGCATGCATCGTGGGAGGCAGTGGCATGGGCTCTGTGTATCGCACCCACATGGACGGAACTGCACGAACAACCAGAACACGACATGGATCCAGCGCACATGGACACACACACCGCTCAGTGGACATGAATAGGTCGCCTGGAGTCTGTGGGTGCTGCACCCCTCCCACCCCCGCCCCGGGAATCCCATACCAGGACCTTTGCATGGACGACAAGTGCATACAACAACAACACGACCCCAGTGACTGTGACATGTCCAGTAACCACCACAGTGCAACAACAAGTGGCACGCCGCTGCATGCACGCAAGCACATGCCCTGATGTCATCTCACATGCACGCGTGCATGAGGAACAACCGCAGCAAACCTGTCACATGGAACTGAGATGGACTGTGCCCATGATGCCAAGCGGTCTGGTAGGCTACATGTATACCGTCTGTGTCAAAGTCCGCAGCTCCGCAGCTATACGTAAATGTACATTAGCACAGCCTTGGCCAAGCAGATGTCACTCTGAAGCCCACATCCCACATGCAACAGCCAATCACATGTAACCCCACACCCTATCCCATTTGCAATCATGCTCAGTATATCCTCAACATGTATCCCGCTGCCAGTAGTGTCCACTATACTGCATCACAGAGGACAGAAGACTCAATATAATGTTTGAAACCAAAACTGTCTCCGCTGACTCATTTCACAAGTACGAATGAGAGAGGATGAGAGTATGTGAAGTACACGGCAGTCGTGACATGACCATGTAGTCCACTGGTATTGGATGTCAACGCAAATGAGTAGCACTACTGTGGAAGACACACATGTGTCGTGTGAAGTCGTATGGACGCAGTGCTCAGGTGGGTGGGTGCGACGGGTAGATGCGCACATGCCAAGTTGGAGCACGCCGTGTTGGGAGGGGTCATGAACAGTACACCACCGCTTCCCTGGGCATTGTGAGAGGACACCTGTCGGGGGGAGTGAACACGTGTGTGCACAGCAGCCGGGCACACGTACAAAGCGGTACCAGGCGCACCTCAGCCCACCCTCTGTGGACAAGCTGGATCCTGTTGTGCGCCCGCCATGCCCCTGACAAGGCACACACAGCCCCAGTCGACCAGGTGTAACCCCAACATAGTCAATCCGCACAGGCGATACAGGGCACGGGATGGCAGTGGAGCATGGTGTGTGAGAGGTCTCCTCGCGCTCCTCCTGGTCATATCACGCAGGCAATAGAACCTCAACGTCTAGCATGGCACAAGTCAGATGGAAGTGTAGGGGGACGCACCACAGCACGAGCAGCACTGACGTCACGGGAGGTGGCTCGCACCATCCCATCCATTGCCCATCATACCAACCACGCCACATGCCATTGCGACTAAGTGCAAGCGCGTGCGCCACCACCCCCGAGCCCTCCCCAGAGAGGCCAAAGAGTGAATGTGTGGGCCATCAGCCACAGACGGACGCGGCCTGGCCGCAAGGGCAGCCACAGCCACTGGGTGTCGCAGGTGGCGGATCTGGAAGGCGAAGACTGTGATGCATAGTCCATGCAGGCCGGGTCTCCATTTGGGGCACCACGCAGGTGGACGGCGTCCCGCGACACATCATACCCTGAGACAGCCCACTCGTGCAACTGGACCCACACATACACTCCTTGCCCTCTCTGGTGCGAGCTTGGGGCTGCCTGTGCAAGCGCTAGCCTCGCAGGTGAGCATGCATATTGGGGGAGCGAGGGGAGGACATGAGGGCTGGGGCGAAGATGACTGTATCACTGTCAGTTAGTACAAGGGATGACCCAGATGTGGAAAGGAAGAGACGTGTCCCGTGTGTACTGCAACTAGTCGCCAATCCAACTACCCCCCATGTCCGGAATGTAAGCCCGCACCTAGGCCCGCCCATCTGCCACATCGAACATACCACCAGCACGACAACCTTCCCATTCGAAACACTGACTGGGGGTGGCGACCAGTGTACAATCATGTGTAGCCTACCCACGCGTACATGTGGGCCCTCCATGATCCATGTCACCTGCGGCAAAGTCATGACATGCGTAATGAGGGAAGTGAGGAGAGCTGTCCGCCCCACGCGCAGAAGGTGCATCAGCTCCACAGACCCAGCAGCGAGTCCAGCAGGGGTCACATGTGCAGGGGCAGCTGTGCCTGGTGTGAAGGCACATGCATATAGACAGCACATCGACCAATGTGTAGTCTGCCCACATCTACAGTCCATCATCATGCGGACATAGGAATTGAACACAGGGCAACACATCTTCAGTTGGTGCACCCACCGTGACCAACAATGCGCAATCATCGACGTACCCGCCCTGTGCATGGCCCCCCACCCAACGGAGGCACATCCAGTGCCACCATCCCACACACACAAGCCTTCCACGGAACATGCTGTGTCCAATGGTCAGTACAGAGTCAGCGCCCATCTGGTGGATCCTGAACAGGAGACACATGCACACACATGCCAGCTCCCACTGTGTACGTCTGCCACCTGGCACGTGCAATGTAACCTCTCACCTGTGACGTGTGACTGCAAGCACACAGCCGTCTTGGCATGGGGCTGTCAATGTGGACACCTGTCAATGTTTCGGGAGGTGTGATCCGTACAGTGCTGTACATAGGGTGCAGTGCTGACACCTACTACTGTCTCATATCCCCTCGTGCCACAGGTCCCACTTGTTTTGGCCGCTCAGCCTGTGCCCACATCGTCGTCGTCGTGTGCCATACTCATCCAGCCGCGGAAGCAGTTCCATGCTCAGCAGACATTCATGTTGCCGTGGCGTTGCCGCTTGACGGATATGCAGTCAGTCCCCATCAGCACGCCCCGCAAGTCATTGGGGCCTAGATCCCCATGTGCATGCACATGGCAGTGGTTTGTATCACTAGCCATTGCCATTGGTGGGAGACCTGTGTAAGTGTATTGTGGCCGTGCCGTCCCAGCTTGACAGCTGGGCTGTGGCTCATGTGCTTGCTCAGTCATGTCAGTGATGTGTATGCGAAATTGCTATGTGTCGTGTTGCTTTGACATGTGTCCTCTGCCATTGTCCCTAGGCGGAGACCGAACATTGACCGCCCATGCCAATTGCTGGCAGACATGGAGGATACGGAGGTCATTAGGAAGTTTCGGCTGGACAGGCCAACCCTGCATCGACTGTGTGCCATGTTAGAACCCCATCTCCGTCCCCGCAGGGTGTATCCGACTGCTGTCACCCCCACGGCTAAGGTGATGGCCGCCATGCATTTCTTCGCCACTGGGTCATTCCAGCACACAGTGGGCAGTGGAGGAGGGATGTCCCAGCCCATGTTCAGCAAGGTGCTGAGGGATGTACTGGCAGCCATGATGCTGTACCGGAACAGGTACATCCGCTTCCCCAGGGCTCGTGAATTGGCGGCAGTGAAGGGTGCATTCTATGCCCTTGGCAGAATCCCACACGTCGTTGGAGCCATTGACTGCACACATGTCGGCCTTGTACCACCACAGGCCACTGAGCACCTGTACCGCAACAGGAAGCACACGCACTCCCTGAATGTGCAAGTGGTGTGCCTTGCGGACATGGTGATCACCCACGTGTGTGCAAAGTTCCCAGGCTCGGCCCATGACGCACACATAATGCGCAACAGCATCTTGCCACGACTGATGTCCAATATGCAACAGGATCGTGCCTGTATTGTCGGTGAGTATGTGGAGTGGTGTAGCGTGCTGGCTGTGCGATGCTGTCCCCTGTCCAGTTGGATTAGCAACGGTTCTCTGTGTCCCTCACACCCAGGTGACTCTGCGTATCCGAATGGGGCATGGCTGCTCAGTCCATTGAGGAATCCTCGCACCCCAGCAGACGATCGCTACAATGAGGCACATGGGAGGACCAGATGTGTGGTCGAGCGTACCTTTGGCCTCCTCAAGTCCAGGTTCAGGTGCCTGGACCGCACCGGGGGTGCGCTGGCGTACTCCCCACAGAAGGTGTGCCGGATAGTGGTGGCGTGCTGCATGCTGCACAATCTGGCCATTCGGAAGCAGATCCCCCTCATCGTGGATGACGGAGACCAACCAGGGCCCCAGCCCGCAGACCAGGACAGCTCGAGTGAGGAGGACAGCGGAGAGGAGGAAGCTGGTAATGTGCGGCAGCAGCTCATCGCCCGCTACTTCACTTGACGGTGAGTGTCCATGTACGACGGCTGATGTGGCTGTATCTGTGCAGGTGTGTGTGTGCTGTGTCAGGGTGGCCGTTTGTTCACTGCGTGCTGTGTGTCAACGCTCCATGGCCAGGGTAGTATGCCACTGTTGGTGGCTGTGGCATTGTGCCCTATAGCTCTGTGCGATGTGTGTACATTGCTTGTAGTTGTTGACATGTACTGTGTGATGGGTGTGTGACACACTCATTGAATGTGCTCCTGTTCTGTCTCCCACCCCTAGGTCCCTACAGGCCCTCCGGATTCAAATGCCATGCCACGCATCAGGTGCCTTTCCGCCCAAGGTGGCCGTTGTATTCCGTACAAATAAGACACAGGGCACAAACAGCAGTTAGTGAAAAAGGTGCATTTATTACAAACTGTGACATGTGATTGTGTGTAAGGTGATGACAAAAGTGGTGCGTGCAGTGACAATGAGCTGTCGGTCATGGCTGCGTGATGATCAGGGTGTACCCACTGGTTCTATGTCCATAGTCCAACACACACATGCCATCCAGATGGCTGTGTGGAGTGGGATCGTAGTCCAAGTCAATGCAGTGGCTGGTCAAGGAAGGCTGGCGGAAGGCTGGCTGGCTGCCTCACTTGCGACTGGAACGTGCGAAGTCCTCCCGGGAGATCTGTTTCCTCTTCGGACGGCCCCTTCCACGTTTGCGAGGGGGTGCCTGCTTGCGACATGCTGGTGGTTGAGGTGTGATCACTGGCTGTGGACGCAGGGGAACTGGACACTGCTGCTCCACCCTGCGCCCCGGCAGGTGGTGGCGGAGGGGAGCTGCTGTCCCTGGCTGTGACCTCACCGCCACCACCAGCTGTCCCATGAGGTCCACGATTTGGCCCATACGGGCGTCCATGGACCTCAACACCCCCAGCACCTCACGCGTGTCTGAGGCAGACCGGACCCATTGTCCTTGGGCCTCTTCATAGGCCCCAAGGACTCTGGCCATGTGAGGCAGGGCATGGCTCCCAGGGGAGGCTGGCGTTTCCCTGACCCTGCTCCTCCTACCAGTCCTGCTGCCACCGGCCTGCCCACTAGCCACATTGCTCACCACGGTCCTCGCTGTGGCTCCCAGGGTGGATCCAGTCGTCCGGGCCACCACCTGCGCTGGGGCTGGTGCCAGCGGAGACGTGGCGGTGGTGGCGGCGGTGGTGGTCGGTGCGGCGATGGTGGCGGTTGCGGCAGTGGTAGTGGCCACAATGACCGTGGGTGTGGCCGCAACGACAGTGGCAGCAGGGGGCTGTGAATGTTTAGCAGCCCTGGATGATGGGTTGGTGGGTAGGAGGGGTCCTGGGGAGCGGCTGGGCCCTGCCACACCAGATGGGCCTGCTTGGTTGTCCGTGTCCGAAGAGGAGGACAGATCCTCCAGATCCGTGTGTCCTCGTTGGGGGCTTGTAGGCTGGCTGTGCTGGCTGCTGGCTCCATCCCCAGCATCCAGCAGTTCGTCACCTGTGGAGAGAATGAGATTAGTTATTGTGTTGCACCTGGCGAAGTATGTATTTGTCGTCTGACATTGACAGTTCGTGCAATCTCGTACATGGGTTTCCCGGAGGCGTGTGTGTGGCTCTGGCATCTGTAGTTGTGTGTGCTTGGCAATGGGACTGTGTGCTGTGCACATGTGGCATGGGACGGATTGGCCATGCCGATGGGTGTGTTGCTGTGCCCCTACTTATTGTGACTCTGGTGTATGCGGGCTCCTGGCCCATCCTGGGTCTGGTTTGTACTTTGCTTTTGGGGTTCAAATGGAACGCTTAGGAACGCATATGGCAACATGGGGGCCATGCCCCAGATTCGCATTTGGGTGGGGATATGCTTTTGGGGTTCAAATGGAACGCTTAGGAACGCATATGGCAACATGGGGGCCATGCCCCAGATTCGCATTTGGGTGGGGATATGCTTTTGGGGTACATGCTGTGAGCCATGGGTGCCGAACGTGACATGTGTTGTGGCAGCATGACAGTGCATGGTTTGAGGTGTGTGCATGCTTGACATGGCCTGCATATTTGCTGTCTGTTGTGATTACTGGACATGGCATTGGACGCATCGTTATGAGTGAGTGATGGTTGTGTGCCAGCCAACGTATTGCAGTTGTCCCATCTCCTTGGTGTGCGTGCTGCCCTGTGCCATGTGCATCACTGCAGTGCTCGGGGGTGTGGCCCATGTTGTGTGTTGTTGCTCACAGTGTGTCGTGCACTTCATTGACTTCTGGCACATGGTTGGTAATGGGCATGTATCTTAGCGTGACTGCTGTATGTGTGGCAGCTGTGCGGATGACATGCCTTTCATGAGACTGGGGCTGACGGATGGGATGGATGGTATGTTGTTTGTGCATGGTGTGTCTGTGTGTTTGATGGGTTCAGTGGTGTTCGTGTGCATTTATGTTGTTCCGCTCTGTTGCGTCTAGTGTTGTTTGTCTTACATAGGCGTAGTTGTGGGGTGTGTGGTTGACAGGCAGTTGGGGCTACATGGACAGGACTTCAATGGTGTTTCGGTTGTGTGTGATGAGTTGCACAGTGGCTGCCGTGTGGTACTATATTCAGTGTGGCTTGTGCATGCAGACGTGGCTCCTTGGGTGTTGCTATGTATGTGATGGGTCATGTGGGGTGTGAGTCTGTTGTTCATGTCCGTGTGCACATTGTTCACTTGTTCGTGACGGTGGGCGGTGCTGCGTGTTCGTCTGCTAAGTGACATGTCCCATGTGTTGGTCGTGTTACGGTCCTCATGCCTCCAGTAATCCGGCCCTGTCCAGTTTCCCACCTGCAAGTTGTTCGTGCGTGCACTGTACTGGATGCCACATGGCTCTACGCGGGGGTGCTCCATGTTGCAGGTCTGTGGGGGTGGGAGGGTGTTGTGGGTCGTGGGGGTGGCTGGATACCCACTGACACCGATTGCTGTGGACCGTGATGTCTGCCCTTCGGCTGTCGTTGTGCACTGCGGTGGCTGACACGTGGGTGTGGGGTGTGGGGGATGCTCCTCCTTGCTGTGCTGTGGGACTGGGGCCTGGTGTGTGTTGTACTTGGGCTGTCCACCGTCCCACCCACTGCACTTTGTGTTCCTGCCACTTACCTGTTACTTGTCGGTTGGTGCAGCTGTGGCGGACACATGGGTGTGGTGGGTGCTCGTTGTGGCGCTTCTGGCATATTTGGGGACCTGTTGGTGGTTACGTGGCTGGCTTAGTGTACACATGTCCCCACGCATCTTGCAGTTGTTCGGTTTGGGCTGTGTGTGGTGGTGTCTGTTGCATGTGTGTGTGATGTGTTGTGTATTGTGTGCTGGACATGGGGGTGTTTGTCCCTGGGAGCTGTGGCATGGTGGTAGTGCATGTGAGTACATAGCGGTGTGCTGGTATACATTAGTTTGTACTTACCAGCCTCCACTCCCCCTGCTAATCCGGCGAGGATCTCCGGATGGATTACGACTCGCACCTTCTCCTCCCACGCTTTGAAGGTCTTAAAGAGCGCGGGATTCCCTCCGCCAGTGACGGCAGCCAGCTCTCTGTTTTTGCCCTCCTTCTTCTTGACCAGGCTCTTGACGTCATTCCAACGTTTGTTAATCTCGACTCTGTTCCTGGGCAGGGTCCCGACTGCATTGACCTGGTCTACGATCCGGTTCCACATTCTGTTTCTGGTGGCTAGTGGTGTGTGCTGGACCATGTTCCCATAGATTTGTGGGTACACCTTGATGATCTCGTCGACCATGACCGTCAGCTCCATGGGCGTGAACTTGGGCATCCTTTGTGGTGCCATGGTGTTTGTGGTGCTGGTGCGGTGTGTGTTGTGTAATGTGCAGGGGGTTTGTGGTGCCGGTGTTTGGTGGTGGTGGTGGTGGTGGTGGTGGTGGTGGTGGTGGTGTTTGGTGGTGGTGGTGGTTGTGATGTGTGCGTTTCTGTGGTGTGCTGCTGTCCTTGCTGTGTCACTGTGTCCTCTCCTCTCCTCTCTGGTTTGCAATGTAGCAAGGGGTTGTGGTCTGTGGGAGTGCTGCTTTTGTACTCACCTATGTGGGTGTGTCCTCATGGTCTGTTGTTTTCAGGTGTGTTGTGTCTGGGGTTCTGGCCTTTGTATTTTTTGTTTGTCCGGGGGGTCTTTTCGGGATATGTACTGTGCTTGTGTATTTGTGCGTGCCTTGCTGTGTGGACTTGTTGGCCATGTTGTGTGCTATTGGTTTTGTGTGCGGATGGTTTCTGTGCAGGTTCGTGGGCGCCATGGCTTCTGCTGTGTCGTTTCTCATCGGCGTTGTTTGCGCTGGCGGGCGGTATATTTGTGGTTTTTCCGCGCTCATGTCGGTGCGATCGTAATCTCACGTGCGGTGTGTCGGCCGTGAGGGCGGGCGGTTTTGTGTTGTCGTGCGTGTTTCCGTCCGTGGCGGGCGGTTTGTCTCCGACTCGGACGTTGGCGGGCGGTATTTTGTGTGCTTTTTCCGCCGATGGCGGTATTCGGTTTGTGTAATCGTAATGGCGTGGTCGGTGTTCAGGCGGTGTGTGCGGGCGGATTTTTGCCGCTTCCATGCCTGGCGGATTTATTTACGCCGGGTATCGTAATGGGCCCCTAAATTATTTGAAAATACCAATAATTAAAAATCTAATAATTACTTTAATAACATTAAATTACTTCCCACCCTATTACCAAATAAACACACCACCCACTACACATAAAATTCACATTATTAATATAATTAGCAATTAACCAATTAATATAAATTAAATACCAATTATTAATTAATCAACAATAAATAAATTATCAATACCAATTAATATTAATTAATATAAATAAATTAACAAATATTAATTATTGAACAATAAATTATCAATACCCAAAAATTAAAATTATTAATTGCTCCATTACATTTAAATTACTTTCCCCTATTCTTCTAGAAACCCACAACACACTCCTATAATTATTAATACAATTAATATAAATATCAATTAAAAAAAGTAATTACCAATTAAAAATTAATTAACAATAAATTAATTATCAATACCAATAAATAAGGATTAATAATTAGTTAATTACAATTAAATTACTTCCTACCCTATTACCCAATAAAACCACAACGCGCTCCAATTATAAATAATACAATTAATATAATTATCAATTAATCAATTAATAAAAAATTAATTACCAATTAATAATTAACAATAAATTAATTATCAATACCAATTAATATATTTAATAATTGATTAATTTTATTTAAATTACTTCCCACCCTATTCCCCTATAAACCAACAACCTGCTACGGAATATATTTACACAAAATTAATTTACATATAATTAATTATTTCAAGTAAATTCATAATTAATATATTATAATTAAATTACTTCCCACCCTATTCCCCTATAAACCCACAACCCTCTACGGAACTAAAATACGCAAAAATATTGTAACAAAAAAATCATGACTTTAAAAAAATTCCAACATACATTACTTTAATAATATATACTTTTAACACATATACTAACACTTAAAACACTAAAAAAAAAATCGATATTTTCAACAACGATATTATGACTAACGATATTACTTACTTCGATATTCTGACAATCGATATTACTTACCTTCATGTCGATATTCTTAACCTCTATATTCTGTCCACTCAATGTTCTGTCGACTAGATATTCTGCATTCGATATTGTGGCCACTCGATATTTAAAACTCGATATTTTGAGTGTATACCACATTGATGGCCTTTGCAAAAGGCCATCCAATGTAAAGTCACCATCAATCACAAAACCTAAGTTGACCTCACCGAGCCAATAGGCAGGCTAGAATTTCTATTATTGGTCATTGTTGGTGGTGCAGGAGTGGCTATATAGAACTGTTGCTTTTTCTTTTCATTGGAAGGCCCCTTTAAAGTATGCACAGATGCTCTGTTGCTAAGTAGACAAGTCACAAAACAGTATCTTGTTTTTCCAAGTAAAATTTACCATCGCAATTCGGTGGTCTGCAATGGACTTCAAGTCCGCTTTTAACTTTTCTTCTTTTTCTCTGAATTCTCGTTGTGCCTTTTCTTCAAGCAGTGCAACAGCGTTTGCAATGCTGGTATCTTCAGTGTCCAGTTTTTCCTTCAGCTGAGCGGATAGGAGCGCACCGATATTGTCCCTATGTTTTTGTATATCCCTGCAACAAAGTGCAATTTGTGTTACATACCCATCGGAGATAAACACATTGCTTATATTTCAAATACATTAACGGACTGAAATACACAGCATTCTCAATTAATTAGTTTACAGAAAAGATATGGTCACGAATACTATAATACCCTTTTCTTTCCTTCAAATCTTTTTTTGAAGATTATTGAAGTGCTTAATGAGTTTTTTTTGTTACCTCATCTTCACCTGCGTATGTAGAAATATTCCATGGCAGAGGTAGGTTTTTACCACTGAAATGTAAGGGTTTCTCAGGTGGTGATAGCAACTCTATAGTTACAGGTAATTACCATAAAGAAATATATGGCGCAGCTGCAGCAAAAACGGACAGATGGATTTTAACGAAAGCTAGATGAGGTATGGTGGCCTGGACAGTTCAGCTGCCCTTTTAGATGTTAGACTTGCTATGACAGACAATCAAAGATAGAAACATTAAGTTCTCAGTGTATGAGGATTTTCCCCCCCTTGGTCCTATTTGGATTTGAGGACCTGGGCAGGGTCAACAGGCCTGGCTGGCTGCAATGGAAAACATTTGATGCAAGGGTCATTACAGGATGACAGGCATTGTAGCCAGCATCCTAAATCAAGAATTGTCAAAAACAATATGTCTCGCCTATGTGAGAGCTATTGGCTTTGTCAATGTCTTTTAGCCATGTTGTACTGCAGCGTGGCTGCTGTTCAGCATGGCTAAAGGTTAGCATAGAGTAGAGTGGCGCAGAGTAGAGGGGAGTGGAGCGGCGTGGCGTAGAGTGAAGTGGTGTAGAGTGGAATGGAGTGGCGTGGAGTAGAGTGGCGCAGAGTGGAGTGGAAAAGAGTAGACTGGTGTAGGGTAGAGTGGCTCAGAATGCTGTAGAGTGGCAGTGTGTGGAGCGGCATAGAATGGTGTAGGGTAGAGTAGAGTGGAATGGAGTGGCATGGAGTGGGGTGGGATGGTGCAGAGCAGAATGGCATAGACTGGAGTGATGTAGAGTGGTGTAGGCTAGCATGGTGTGGTGTAGGGTAGTCCAGTTTGGGTGTAAGTAAATAAAGCTCCAATAGAGACGGCAGATAGGGTGAAAGTAACATTAATTAATCAAAAAAATCAGAATGGGAGGCCGCTCATTTTCGTATCTTGCTCCCTTCCACTGGAACAAGCTGCCAGACGATATTCGCGCATGCCCCAATCTAGGGCAGTTTAAAAAACGTCTTAAAACCTTGTTGTTTAGCCACCAATTAGTTGTCTCCCTTCTGCCCCTCTGATATTGTGGCGCCGAGAGATCCCCTTGGGGATGATTCGTGTTGCGCCTAACAAATGTTAATAATAATAATAATAATAATAATAAATAATAATAGGTATCCGTATGCCTGTGCTAAAAGTAGGAAAGCACATTGCACATCCAGGAATACTGAAACACTCATACAATAAAAACAATTGTGCACTGCAAAAAGATGAGGAATGGTCCAGGGAGAAGCTAACGCAAGAAAGGATGGGAAGCCTATGGGAGGTGCGCAATTGAAAAATTGCAAATGAGAGTGACAACGAAAATAATTAATGGTATGCTTCAGCGGGTTTTAGGCTCACTGAATTGTAAACGCAATACATTTCGTATGCTCTGTGTAGGCAAGACCTAAAAATGTACGGGGCATTAGGGCCCAGGAGGGGGCATGCCTATTCCAGGGAGCATGTGGGAGGTTTCAGGGGCCAGATTCTGCCCCAAAAAATAAAAAACACCCCCGGTTTTGCTACAGGATTTCTGTTGATTTGCAGATCCCTTGAGTAGACATTATATAAGATTCGCAGAAACAGTGAAATAAAAAAAAAATATATAAAAAAATAGAATTTTTTTTCAAGTTGCTAATCCTGAAAAAAGGAAAACAAGAAAATCCACAGTGCAAAAGGCTGTGCACAGGAAGCAACTGTGAACACGTGGGATAGACGTAGGGCACATAGCTAGTGAAGGTGGAATGGGTGCAGGGCCTGACAGTAGTCCTAACTTTGAGCCCAGGGCACAAGGCTAGGCGCACTTAGGGTTGGCAGGGATAGAGGTTGAAGTAGAGCATTCCAGTGGCCTCTAGCCAGGGGCGGTGTCCAGAGACTGCTGTGCTTGCCTGAGCTGGTTCGGTGGGACAGGGTGGGAGTATGTGTTGGTTTTATTTTATGAACTAATTTAAGATGAGCAAAGAAAGGTTGCTATGTCATCCTTTTTTTCAGTTGCACAGTTTGATAAATGTGCATATTGGTAGCTAATTAGAGCGTATAGCTAGCTTAGTGTTGGTGTGTTCAGTATTGTGCACATTCGTAAAGGATGAGATAAAAATAGAGGAATTTTACATCCAATGGGAATGTTTTGCTCTCTGCTATAGCAAAAAGTGCTAAAAGGAAATAAACCAAATATAGCATTAAGACAGAACGTTACCCAGTGTAAGTTCTTTTTTGTGATTTGGTGTAAATCCGTCACTTTTGGGAATGCCGTCAAATAGATAACAGGGTGCATAATAATTTGGAAAAAGAATGAAAACACCTTGATTGTCTATTGTTACAGAAACATTTCTGCAGCAGCAACAATGTGCTTAATGCACAGACTGCGTGTCGAAAAAATAATAATTAAGTTTCCTTCAAAAAAGGGCTGCCATCCACCCACACTTTCCTGGTACCAGGTATTTTGAGGACACGCCTATCCTCTGCCAAGGGCTGGGATTAGGGACTTCACTAGAACCAAACGTCAGTGGGTGGTGGGGGCTAATAGTTCCAGCAATGGGGCAGGACAAACAGTTCCAGAAGTGGGGTCGGAGCTATCCTCAAAGCCAATATGAGAAAAACAAGTGACAAACTGCATGTTTTTGTAGATTTGACACTGTTCCTAGGCTACTCACACCGATCTTCCAAACACATATTGAGTGCACTGACAACTAAAACTAAAAAACTGTTTCTATAAATATGAATCCAAAGCACATAAGACATGTTTTCCCACAGTTATTTCAAGACAACACCTTTTTTTTTGCCAATTCCCTGATTCCTTCTGTGCAGGACAATTTGCTTATGAAATATTTATTATTGCAAGTCCAGAACTTTGCTCCTGCCCCATTAATGCCTGAAGGTACACTTTAGTTTACCCAACTGGATGTTGCAAAATATTCATGGGTGAGGCTGCCCTTACGCACAGGTCTCAAAATATTAGGCTTAGTGGCAGAGCCTAATTTGAGCCGGTGGTTGCAGGTGAAGCCCACTTGCACTCATTTTTGGGGACCAACACTCATTTTTTCTCATCAGACTTTGTTCCAGAACAAGAAAGAGAAAAACACAAAAGGGGGAAAGGCGAAAGAGATAGATGGAAAAGCTATGACAAAGCGAAAAAGCAAAAATGAAAAAGAAACTGAAAGAGTGAGATAAAAGGGCAGGGAGTGCCTGGTGGTTGGTGAAAGTGGAACACACCAGAATCGCACAGTCTTGGTATTCAGCTCTCCCGACATTTGAAATTGCCAGGCACAGGCTCCTGAGCAACACTTTGTGCACCGGCTTTTATTATTTTCTGTATTAAGGGCAGCTTTGTGGGTTACCAAACGTGAAGTTGGGGTAGGTAACTGGTAAGTCATGGGTTTAAGTCCTCAGATACCATTCCTTATTCCGCAGTTAATTGTGTGCCAATGAGTTAGTAATAATACTGCATGTAAATGCACTGCCACACACCTGTGCTATACTAAAAAAAATCCAATGGTTATTGTTAGCATGTTACATTGAACAGTTCCCATATATGTAAGCATATATAGCCACATTCAGCGGGAATGCACCAGGCTGTTATTGACGAGCTGGCAAAAAAGTTGACTTGTAGGGAGTATAATGGTCAGAGGTGCCATTCTCAATGGCAGAGGTCTAGCTAACTACAAAGTTATTTTTTAAGAAGATTTTTCCAATTCAAAGTTCCTGGAGAGATGGACAGAATCAAAGGTAAGGAAGAGGTCAAGTAATAGGCATGCCGATGCTCCATTTGAATCCATTCCAGTGTTTAAATCATCCCGTGTGGAAGTCCATGCTGCTTTTGTGCTACAGCCATACCAGAATCTGTTTTGGTATTCTAAGAGGAGGTTACTTTCTTCGATGAATGTAGCTTTTTGTCTTGACGCCGAGCTTTTAGTCTTTTTGCCTAGAAACAGTTTGTTATTGTCTGGAAATTAGAAGGAGGCCTTGTTTGAAGTCCTCTTTGTTTCAGAGAGTTCTTTTAAGAAGAGACCTTTATCCTAGGAGTTGTTGATAATTCTGGCTATATTAGTTGCAGAGATATTAATGCAGGTGTAACATGCATGCAGCAAGGGAAAGTCCAAAGGCCTTTGACAGTGGTGCCAAGGCATTAGGATTTCCTAAGGTACTGCCACTTCAGGTACTGTGGTTAGAGGACCCTTGTACCTGTGAACTCTTCCAGTGGCTCTGTCATCTAGAGGCCCATCGTGGGGGCGTGGCCAAGCAGGCTAAGATGGCGGACGTGCCGAGCTGAGGCTCCGACACCAGGCATGAATCTCACCAGCCAAACCGCGCCGAAACACCGGAAAACGAACTCACAGCCACCAGAACATCACAGGGGGCATATACCGGACTCTCTACCTCAGAGGGGCCGTAAATCGGTGCTAACACACGCACTGAGTCGAGACTGGCCCGTGGGAAAGATGGCAGCCGCCAGGCTCCGAAGGCGGCGTACACCCAAGCGGGCTCCCAGGCAAGCTCCAGCTGCTGCACACTGAGTGAACGGCGACTCCGCCGCGATCGCAGAGAAGGTGCAAGGCGATGATGGAAAGCAAGTAAATAAGCGGCGGAAACACACAAGCGCCCGCCCGATACTCAGCCCCTCCCCCTGCAACCGGCAACAGCGCGGAGGGGCGTGTGGACTGCCGCGAGGTGCGAGACTGTGCGCCTGAGCACGGGGTGCCCACGAACCTGTCTCAGGGAGCGACGAAGACATCCCTCAAGAACACAGTAACTCGGTGCTATTACGCGCACAGAGCTAAGACGGGCCAGGAGTTAATATAGCGGCCGCCGGGCGGCATCGGAGACCTCGAAGATAACGCTCACTCTTACGAGCTACCAGATAAGCTCCTGCTACTGCGTCCTGGACAAGAGGCGATCCCATCACGGATCCGAAGCCGGTGAGTGGCAGTGAAGGGGGGGGAAACTGGCAGATAACCGGCAGAAGTGCATAGGCTCCCGCCGGACACTCTGCCCCTCCCCCCGCGATCGGCAACAACACGGTGGAGAGTGGGGACGACCACGAAGCGCGGAACTGCGCACCTGAACACGGGGTGCTAGTGCAACAGCCCCGGTGAGCAGCAGTGAAAGCCAGAGCGCTAAAGACATTGATAGGTCCCCTGCGACAGGGCCCCCGGCACACACCGCAGGAACGGACACTTGCAGCTCGCCCACGCCTACCCGAGCAGCTATACTGGGACACGCAGTCACTGGCCACAGCATTGGGCCACAAACTAGAGGAACCAGAGCCCAATAACGCGCTCAAAGGCCTTTCCCATGGCAATGCGCGACAGAACAGAGCAAAGCGGCCCTTTGTGCCGGCCGCCCCCAGATGTGCCAGCCGCACCCAGATTAGAGACAAGGGTTCTAGGCACCCATCAAACCCGCTCTTCCCCGACCCCGAATACACAAGGCGCAGCGGACTGAGCACACCGCACGCAACCACCCCAAAGCAGGGCACGGTAGAGCGAAGCAAGCAAACGTGTGCCATAAATTCCCTACACCCACGTGCATTCTTGGATGACGCCGACCGTAGAGAGAGGAGAAATGGCTAAATAGGCACACTTCCATCCTAACATAACGCCCGTCCACTGAGTCCAGATCAGAGCTCTACCGAATAATCGTCCATCCATCCCGGGCCGGAATACAGACCTCCCCAGAGAGCAACCGCAATTAACTCAACATCATTGGTAAACAGCGCGCCAATGCGAGCTCAATGACACCGGCGGCAACGCAAGACCATCCTACAGCCGCTAAAATACCACAGAAGGATGCGACAGCTGTTCCAGAGCTGACCCTTTCCGAAAAGATGGATAAGGTATTGGACGCTATCGAAAATTCTAGAGTATCAATGGAGGAGCGATTTGGTACTTTGACTACGGATCTCAGCTTGCCCAGGGACGATCATCATAAGCTTGCAGACAGGGTAACAGATGGAGAGAAAACAATCGCCACCATGCAACCCGCAGTCAAGATGCATCAAGAGACTTTACAGACGCTATTAGGCCGGATGACAACTATGGAGGAACGCATTGATGACCTCGAAGGTCGTTCAAGGCGCTGCAGTATTCGAGTGCTGGGGCTTCCAGAAGGCGTTTAAGGCGCTGATCCTATTACATACATGGAGACATGGACTAAGTCATTCACTCCAGATGCAGACTGCACAGCATTCTCTCCATAGAGAGGGCCCACAGAGTGCCGGCCCACAAACCTCCGCCTGGATCCCCACTCCGCCTGATGCTTCCAAAGTTCTTACACTACAGAGATCGGGATGCTGTGCTTAGGACAGCCAGACAGCATGGCCCCATCCAAGTCAAGAACAAACAAATAATGCTCTTCCCGGACTACTCCCGAGGGGTGCAGCGGCAACGCTCCTCGTTCCTGGAAATAAAGCGCCGATTTCGGCAAGATGGAATTCAGTACTCCTTATTGTTTCCAGCCAGCCCGTCTCAAAATAATACATGGAGGAACCACTGTCTTCTTCACAGAACCAGAGGAAGCCCACGATTGGGCGGACCAACACTGCCACAAACACCCAAGTGCAAGCGTCAAGTATGTCAGATGCCCCCCAACACAGCGTGGCAACATGCGCCGTCCAAAACGACAAAGCAGACGGCTCCACCCTGAACTCCATAACCAGTCCTTAGGATCGCCGGACTTAGAGCAAATCGTAACTGATCGTCGGAAAGCCCTGCAGGCCGCGGCGGAGCTGCGGCTGCCCTCACTTGCAACAGACCCAGACAAGGGCCCACACATCTTCTCATCGGGAGAAGAAGAGGGCAGCGAAGAGACAATGTCACAGCTGGACTCTGTGACCCCACCACTGGTCACACCACAGACTGCCGATACTCTGATATAGCCAGGTGACAGCTGGCCCCACGAACTATGCAGTTTACTGAGCCGCAATGTAATGCCAATTGAGGTATGTGACAGATAGACATGCATAGCCAGCGCTAGAACCTCACTAGGCCTCCCGGCGCGCGATAATCCTACAAATGCCATGGTATAGAATCACCCCACAGACACGTACCGCCACCCCCACAATACATTAGAGTTCTCTTCTTACACCATGTTAAGTTTGGACATATCGCCAGTTGCGATAGGTTCCCAGTATTGGGATTGCATCCCACCCCAGTTGTTATTCCCTACCATGTCACCAATCACTACACTGTATATCCACCTGCGAGCAGATGAGGCACTACAGCTAAATCAAAAGCACAGGACCAGGCATCAGGAGGGATGGGGTCCGCAACACAGATTCGCGCTCTGCTGTAACACTCCACCCCGGACCCCCCCGAATACCCCATGTCACATAAGGGTAAAGTTACCATCCTCACACTGAACGTGCGAGGTATGCACACGGCGCGAAAGCGAAACGCGGTATATGCGTATATAAAACGGCAGAACGCGCAGATTGCACTACTGCAGGAAACTCATATAGTGGCGGGAGAACTCTAAAAGCACTGGCGAGGGATATTTTGTGCCACAACATATTCGGCGTATGCGCAGGGAACACTTATTTGGCTGCAACCTGGGGTTCCATTCCAGGAATTGTTCAGAAGAATAGACACAGAGGGCCGCTATGCTCTGCTGCAAAGGCTCCTTGATGGGCAACCAATAGTACTGGGAAGTCTTTATGCGCCAAACACAGACCGGGGCAAATTCTGGGACTCCCTCTCCCATCCATTAAGCTCACACACCCAGGCACCATGGATATTAGGTGGCGATTATAATTGTGTGCAAGACACCCTCCTGGATCGATCCAACCCACCACACCCAGCCTCCCAGACGATGGCACAAACAAAGCGCTTTACTGCATGGATAGCGCAATGGGCACTAGCCGACGCGTGGCGTTTCAAATACCCCGATATGCAAATATATTCGTTCCACTCAATACCACACGATCTCAGGGTTCACCTGTATTGCTTCTTATGCTCTCTCCCCTTACTTCCCAAGGTGTAGGAAGCTGAATATCTGGGTCAGGTCCTGTCAAATCATGATGCCCATACGATTACCCTAACCTGGCGACCACCCACGCCACCGGTCCCCGCCTGGCGCCTGTCCAGGGAGTGCCTAGAGGACCCAGTGTTTAGGCAAACCCAAGCAACACATATACAAAATTACTTCAGCGAAAATGCCCGCACAGCAACCACCCGAGCAATGGAATGAAACGCCTTTAAAGTAGTTATAAGGGGCACGTGCATTAAACACATCTCAGGAGTTCGTAAAACCTTAGAGAGGTGCATAGTAGAAAGGGAACGTACTTTAGCTGCATTGACCAAAGCAGCAGATAGAGATGAGGCCACACCGGCCCGAGTGGCGGAAGCTAAATCTGCATACGCGGAGGTGCTTGCAGATCTCCGCAGATATAATTTCAAAGTGCATGCGGCTAGGGTACACAAGGAAGGTAACAGGGCAGGGGCACTGCTAGCATGGCTCGTGAAACAAGGCGCCACCATGCAGCCGATCACTGTGATACGCACTGCGGCAAGAACCCTAGTCCACTCTCAAGCCGCCATAATGGAAGAATTCCAGCAATATTACACGCAGCTATACACCTCCCCTGATCCAGTGGCCCCAGAGACACTAAACAGATTCCTGTACATGCATCCCCTGCCCTGTATAGCGCATAGTATCCGCCGCACCCTAGAGGAGTGTATCACCACGACAGAAGTCGCACAGGCACTGCAAGCCCTGGCTACATGCAAGGCGCCAGGAC
The DNA here is from genome assembly GCA_963921515.1 of Calotriton arnoldi. Lineage (NCBI taxonomy): Eukaryota > Metazoa > Chordata > Amphibia > Caudata > Salamandridae > Calotriton > Calotriton arnoldi. Next base: position 1,015,787 of record CAWUFW010000070.1, read on the forward strand.
TGGATGGCCTTCCACTAGAATTCTTTCGCACCTTTGCATCACAGCTGGTTCCCCGACTAGTAGAACTCTACAAGGCGGCACTGGACGAAGGCAAGTTACCACAATCCATGCGCCAATCAGTAATAGTCTCATTCCTCAAACCGGACAGAGATCCCTACCACTTAGGATCATACCGGCCTATTGCCCTGCTACCCGCAGATTATAAAATCTATGGGAAAATACCAGCGGATAGGTACTCCACAATCCTCCCAACGATAATACACCCAGACCAATATGGTTTTGTACCAGGAAGGAACACTTCCTATAATATCCGGCGTCTGTTTCATGTCCAGGATCAGGTCCAGAACAGTTTCCCAAATGCGGCGTGCCTGGTCCTGGATCTTGGAAAGGCCTTTGATACCTTACTATGGCCATACCTCTTCCAGGTTATACAGCGGATGGGGATAGGGCCCCGCCTACTGGCCTACACTAAGCTCATTTACACCAAACCGACCTTCAGAGTGAAGCTTAGGCATCACATATTGTCCTCGTTCCCGATATCCAAAGGCACAAGACAGGGCTGCCCGCTCTCCCCCTTGCTATTCGCCATAGCGATGGAGCCACTCGCAATCCGGCTCCGCAGGGAGAGTGAACAATGTGGAATCCCAATAGCAGACACTACACATGCCGTGTCATTAAATGCGGACGACCTGCTCATTTACGTCCGAGACATTACATCGGACCTCACTCCGATCCTCACTACCCTGATGGACTTTGAGACCGTGGTGGGCTTAAGGGTTAATTGGACTAAGTCCACAATATACCCGTTGTCAGACAATCTCCCTCCCCAACGGATGCAAGTGGGTGGAATTGACATAACATGGAGCGCCCAGGCAACACGATACTTGGGAGTGCGGCTGTACTACACGCCACAAGACATATATAAGGGAAACCACCGCAGGGCACTGGCAGATATCCGATCCTCTGTCAATTTTTGGAAAACTCTCCCGCTGGCCCCCATTGGGAAAATTGCGGTGGCTAAAATGATTTTGGTCCCGCGATTGCTATACTACTTCACTAACCTCCCAGTGGTCCCCCCGTACGTTTTTCCAGGAATTAAATTAAACACCCTCCTCGGGACTCTCATCTGGGGGGCGGGTCGTAGACGAATAGCCCTGTCCAAGCTACAGCTGCCAATGGATCTGGGGGAACTGGGAGGCCCCTCTTTCATGGCATATTTACTAGCGGCCCAGTTGCAGTGGATGTCGAGATGGACAGCAGGCCATGCGCTAGGAGAGATCCACACAAACGAGGGGCCAATATCTGCCCCAGTAATTCACCGCATGCTGCTGCCAGGAGCTAAATCCATACCAAACTGTCCGCTCCAATTAACAGTGGCGCACACCTGTATGAAACGCATGCATAGAATGGCGCGTGCAGCCCCTATATACTACCCCCTAAAGCCCCTGGTGGGTTTTCCCAAAGGCCGTACATATTATACAGCACGCGCTCTGCACGCATGGACCGAACACTCAATCGCTGAGGTGGGCTCCCTGTTTATAAACGGCCAACTGCTGTCATTTACAGAGCTCGCAGGGGATACGGACCTCCCAGAGGGGCAGTTTCTCACACATAGACAGCTACTGGCAGATTGACGCCACGTCTGGCACACAATAGACACGGACGCACCCCGTCCTGCATGCAATCGTAAAGATGGGTGCCGGTCGGCACTTAGTGACATGGCTATATAAAGCGATTCGAGCGCTGGGCGCGGTCACCCTCATTCCACTTCGCGAAAAATGGGAGATGGAGTTCCAAAGGCCCCTCCATGATAAAGAATGGGAACAGGTGTTAGAATTTCTGAAAAAAGTATCGCGCAACTACTGCTGCAAAAAGATACAATATTTCATATTAAACCGCGCATATTTAAAACCTTCTAACGCTATTACCCAAACACGCAATTCACTTGCCCCAGGTGCTCGGAACCCAGCGCATCTTTTCTTCATATGTTCTGGAGTTGCCCGACGCTCCAGTCCTTTTGGGCCACGATACATGCCACATTACGTGAGGTAACGGAGCTCACTGGTATCAACACATGGGAAGCCTGTGCGCCGGGCATAATCAAACGCCGGAAACACCACAAAGTAGAGTCGCGATTCACGACCCTAGCCATCTTGTTAGCCAAGAGAAGCATAGCAATGCACTGGAGGACACCAGCGGGACCACCGTTGGTGGCCGGGAGGGGAGCAGTTAGCAAGTGGGTGGCATAGGAAGAGGAAGCACTGAGGCTAGAAGAAATCCGAGGCACTTGCAAACGCCACATATCTATACAATGGGCGACACTATTACACACCTTCAGACAAGAAGCACCAAATGCAACGCGCACACGGTCTACCCCGCCCCTCTCTCAAGCCACACGTGAGGAAGCGTGTCTGAATGATGCGCAGCACATCCCCCTTGACGACGACCAACCTGCAGAACGCAGACACCACGCCAACACAAATAGTAACCCTCGCGCCCATCCCAAGCCACTCCCCCTCGAACCCAGGTCCATAATGCCCAGGTACTGAAGATTATTAAGTAGTCCACCTGCCTCCAATACAAAGCAGGTCCTCCTACACAGTGTATCCCAGTTGTAGTTTTCCTGTTACAGCGTTACGTTCTCCATTGAGATACACTGAGTCGAGCTTCCAACATCACTATCACTGATAAGTACTGTAACTGTAGTACACTATACAGACAAAAGCTCTTACTATCCTAACGCATCTTTCTCACGCGGTTTCTTAAATAACAGATGTACCAGTACTATACTAACAAATGATTATGCCTGATGTTGACACGACGTCGCACTGCATTGTATGCAGAAACTCTACTGTGTACCTCCAATGATTATTTACAGTGTTTGTAATTTGAATACAGCAAAATTCTAATAAAAAGAATTAAATCTAGAGGCCCATCGTCACCTCCCCCTGTTCAGATCTCCTATCTCATGTTTAGGTCTCTTGACCATGGGCTACTCCTCAGGACAATGGTCATCTCTATAGGATATAGGGCAGGTTCCTATGAAGGAAGGCAGGCATCAGGTATCTTAGCTCCAGTCAGCTTTCCCTGCTACCTACTCGTAATTCTAATACATATTCCGGCAGGACAACTGTGCACTACCTAGCTCCATGGAGTCACTGTCATTCACTTTCTAAGATTTCAATGAGAGTCCAAGGCACAATGGGTGCAGATAGGAACTGTTTAAGATTAGTGGCAATAAATGCGACAAAGGAAAGAAATGGAAACTATGATTTTGAATAAAACTGAGAGGGTTAAAAAACCATTGCACTGCTTCTGGATAATGAGTTATGCCATGGCAACCCAGGACATAACTTCATGCGGTAGTCTAGAAACTTTAAGATACTTGCATATTGCTGTGATGCCCTTTTTTTAAAGCACCATTGCAGCATTATACAAGTAGTAACACTATGGAAGCAGATTAATCCACTTTTTAAAAATAAATATTACAGCATCCAATTGATCTTATGAAATGCTTACTCCTTTGGCAAACATTGCCTTTTTATCCAGTAACACTTTGCATGTTGGTATTTTCAGACCCAACATACAATGTGAAAAAAAAGAACCATTGAGGTGAACGGAGAGCCAGGAGTGGCTGAAGGTGTCAAACAGTACAATGGGCAACTATGTAAAAAGTTTAAAAACAAGTTTCACTTTGCGATGTTCGGTCAAATTTTTTTTGAACCAATCAAAGATTAAGCATTGAAGTGGTGAACGTGCAAAGATTCCATGTAATGTGCAGATGTTAGAATTCAAGTGATAACTGTCAAACATTCAAACTCCTCCATAACACTAAAGCTTGCTAAAAATGGACTACCTACCACAATGACAGCTCCAAGGGGCTATAGGGCCAATGCTATAGCATGGCCTGCAACCCTTTGGTCATGCTGTATAGTAGCAGCAACTGAACGTGTCTGAACTGAGAAGATGAACAGAAAACCTCAATTCTGACACCTGTATTCCCATGCAGAACTGAACCTTTGGTGTGCTTTCACGAGCCCCAGTCTCTCAGCTGAAACATTGTTGGGACTTGAGCCCATGTTTTCTACATAAACCGAGAGCCAGTGCATACTGCCTCAGACAGTTCTACACAGTGGTACCTGCCTCCACATAGCACTGCCATCATGATGGCCAACGGGTCCAAACGCTGATCTACGTCGTGGCTTCAACAGTAGTGAAAACACCAAGCCCTTATGCAGGCCAAGGGAGCTCAGATGAAGGGTTAAAAATTAACTCTGGAGCCAGTGCTACTTCTCCCAACTGCAATGCACCGTTGGCATAAGTCCCCACTCTATTCCTCACCAGCTCACAACCTCTGTCATATTGCTTCCGCATTAGCCTCTTGCGTCTGCTTCCCCCTTTAGCAGCCTTTGCCTGCTTTCTCCTCCTGTACCAAATAAACACTCACTCCAAGCTTATGCCCACAGTCTCAGACTGATCCTCAATCCCCCAACATCCTCCAAAGCCTTAGCCCTGATTTCCCTTCTTTCTCCATCACTCTCCCCTCTTGCACCAGCCACGTAGTACCAGATAGAGCTGGGTACGTATCTAGTTCTGCGGAAAGACCAGGTATTCTGCAGGTGCCTTTTCTAGAAATGTAGATATCCATGATAATTGGGTCATTTTTAGATCTCGCCAGTGACACAGCATGCGCTGCTTGCGCATGCACTCTCACTTGCAAGACATATTTTATACAACAAGAGGCTTTGCCAATGCTTGTTATGTGTGCAGCATAAGAGGTGTACTCATGTAAGTGCTAGGTGATTGTGAATAGTGTGAGTGAATGCAGTGTGAGTTTTGCAAGTGTAAGATGAAAGGTGTGCCGATGAGAGAGCAGGGTGAGCTACATGAGTGCAAGGGGAGAGAAGGGTCCATGTGAGTATCGGTGAGAGGAATGGATATAGAGTGAGAGGAATGTGTGCACAGTGGGTGGTTCAAGCAATGTAAGCACAGAGTGAGTGGTGTGCCTGTGTGCGTTCTGGGTGACCAGTGTGTCTGTGTGAGTGCAGGGTGAGCTGCAAGAGTTGAGGGTGAGCTGTGGGAGTGACCGGTGAGCGCATCAAGAGAGCAGTTAGTGCAGGGTGAGTAGTGTGTCTCAGTGAGTTCTGGCAGACTATTGTGCCTGTGTGCCAGAAGCGCGAGCTGCGTGAGTGATGCGTGAATGGAGTACCTGTGTGAGTGCAGGCTCAGTGTGCCTGTGAGAGAAGGAAGTGTGGGGTGAGTGGTATGAGTGCAGGGTGAGTGTTGTGCCTGTTTGAGTGGTGTGAGTGCAAGGTGAGTGCAAGGTGAGTGGTGTGCCCATGTGAGTGAAGAGTGAGCTGTGTGAGTGACCGGAGTGCCTATGTAAAGGCAGGATGAGTTATGTGGCAGTGTGAAAGTAGGGTGAAAAGGAGTGAATTCAGGGTGAATGATGTGAGTGCAGTGTGAGTGATGAGCCTATTTGAGTTTGGGTGCAGGTGAAAGTGCAGAGGGGGAAGAATGAATGCATGGTGACTGATATGTTTTTTTGAGACCGAGTACAGGGTGAGTGTTGAGACTGCAGGGTGAGCAATGAGAGTGACAGGCGAGTGAAGTGTCATGTGAGTGCAGGGTAAACGACATGTGTGCAGGGTCAACGGTGTGAGGGGTATAAGTACAGTGTGACTGCTGTGACTGTAGGGCGAGTAGGGAGACTGAAGGGTGAGAGTGACAGGTTAGTGGAGTCTCATATCAGTGCGGGCTGAGCAGTTATGTTCCTGTGGGTGCAGGATAAGAGGAGAGTGAACAGCGTGAGTGCATGGTGATTATTGTAAATACAGTGTGATCGCTGTGAGTTCAAGGTGAATGCTGAGAATGATGGGTGAGTTGTCTGAATGGAGGCAAGACACTCTGAGTAACTCAGCATGTTTGTTATCCATGGTAGAGAGTGGGGTCTCAGATATAATTTGTTCTTTTATGGCAACGATCAAGGATGGAGAGTGGAAGAAATAAATAATTTGTGGGTCCTGCAACAAACTTTCAGACTATTGATATATTGATATGCCTTGAAATTGGGAAGGATGTGGCATAACTGCCAGAGCTACTGGCTTTGAGTTGGTGAACCAGGTTCGAGTCTCGGCGCCAGCTCAACATTTTGTGATTCTGGGGCAAATCACTTAAACTCCTCGTGCCTACAAAATGAATGTGTCCTTGTATAATGTAACTGGTGCTCATGTAGAGTGCCTCAATACCTTCAGGTCGAGTTTGAGCTATATAAAACTGAAAAAAAAACAAAGCATAAGGTTACATTTCAGGAAATGCATCCTCACACTGTGGCAGCAAACGTAATTTGCAAATGTAAGGAATAGGAAGAGTGGAGACATGGGGGCTCCAGGAACCGGTAAAAAAAAAACAAAGCCTTGTTAACAGGTAAATGGTCTTTTAAAGACTTGTGAAATACTCTGGTGAGGCTGCGATAAGATGCCAGACCAGCCAGCCCACAGCAGCTCAAGAACTGTGTAGCGTGTCCGAGCAAGCTGCCCCAGCCCGGGTTGACACGCGACAAGAGGGTACTAAAGCCCTTTCAGTCCTATGGGTATTGCACGCCTGGCTGGGATCATATGTCAAGTCCCACATTGCACTCCTGATACTGTATAACCATCCCGGCCTGGTTCTGTGCTTAGGAAGAAATCTCTCTGGGGTTAAGCATCCCCCCACACTTCATTTCAAACCATCGCCAGCCAGGCCCAGAAGATAGACAGCCCCTCAAAGAAAATGTCCCCAAGCCATTTGTGCTACACTGGCCTGCCCAGGGTCCAGGAGGGGGGGGAGGCAAGTAGTATTGTACCTCCTTTGCTTACAGCCAATCCATTACACCACTGACTTGACCAAGGGTGAGTCGTCAAGTACGTGCACGCCTGTGCCCCTTTTTTCATCCTCCCAAACTGACAGGAAGCAGTAATGACGCAATACATAATAAAATTGTGCGTGCATGAGTAGCAGCAATGGGCACACCTAAATAATTCACTGCCTGCTAAGATCCCCTATGTTGTCAAGATGTGTGGCGTCAGAAGCCAGCTTGGCACCCCAAGCCCACAGGAGGGAAGCGGCCCGAATCAGACGGTGATAGAGATACCCTCTCATAGAGTTGGGACACGCTGCTCACCATAACAGGCAGCAACAGACTGTCAAGCATTCCCAAATTCTCAGAAATTATGAAGAATATAAATTCAATTGTACCCTCCCCAATGGAATTTGACAGTATGCAAAAACAAAATTGCTAAATCCCAACAAAACAAGTGTTACATTTCTCTGTACACTTCTTATAATCCAAAAATAAACCAAAAGTTCCACACCGACCAAATAGTAGATTCTCAAGGTCTGTAGAGGTTCATCACTGGCTTTAGCAGTTTTATATACAATTATAGGATAAAGATAAAGAGAGCAAGTGAATCCATTCAGGGCTACGGACTAGTTGTTAAGCCTGCAACTGTGGGCACAATGATAAGCAGAGAGTGAATTCCTAGCAAATCCTTTTGGCTGTATGCAAATTCATGAAAAAATGTAAACTAAGAAACCCCAGTGGAGGAAACCAAATTATGAAAACCCGATTTTAAGGATTATTAATTAAGGAAATACAAATAAATCGAAAATTAAAGGAAACATTTTAATGGAAAGATAATTTTGGAATTGTAATTGCATGTATGTAGTGCATACTACCACTGACGAGGTGTTGAAGTCCTTTACGTCAGGCAGCATGCTGCTCCGTCATCCAAGGTTAGTGGTAAGTCTAGTGTTATTTTTTACTATTGGCTTTTGGGATTAGTTTTATGCACTCAAGCAAACCATTCCATGCATTCACTCCAGTTTCTCTGTGAACGATTAAATTAATATGAGTTTGATGTTATCATTGGGGGGATAGAGTGCAGATGGTTGGTGGGTTTAAAAGATGTCTAGATGAGGTTAGGTGTTGTTAGGTTACAGGGGTGTGACTTTTAAAACAGGAGAGGTTGTGATCTTTAAAATCAGTTGTGGGCGAATACCTTAATAGCGATTAAGGTAAACAGGCAAGTGACTTAGAAAAGTTGTGCTCAGATAGAAAACACGCAGAGTGTGGGAAAGGAAGATGAGGGTCAATTGAAGGAAAAATGAGTAGTTCAACATTTTAAGAAAAAGTTAAAGATCAGTTTTTCAAACTGGATTTTATTAATAAAAAAGACATTTTGAGACAGCAGGCAATTTTAAGATGCAAGACTTTAAACAGAATCAACATTATTTGCAAGTAAAGATAGTGCGGTATTCACTACTTTTGATAGGCATAAGAATTGGGTGAACAATCTGCGCGACAATACTAGACTGCCACTAGACCACCACTTCAGCAAAGAAAACTGATTAACTCAGGGGTTGGAAGCTTAAAATAATGCCTGGGTGCAAACCTTGAAAGGAGGTGCTGGAGTGGATGTCTACTCAAGTGTGGCTCACAGTATTAATTGTAAATCAAGATGGGATCCATGTTCCATGCATCTGGTATGACATAGCACAAGATGGAGGTTGAGTACAGCTTTCCATGACAGTGGAAGTGTATCACAGGCATTCCAGTAGTTGGAGGGTGGACACACAGACACTGAAATTCAATAAAGACTTTGTTAGCAAGGGGCTGCTGATTAGACTTAATGAAACAATCAGCAATCCAAAATTACATTACCCGTGGGGGGAGTTTAGGGATAGTGAGGGTTTTTTGGGCTCAAGGATAGGTGATTTGTATGGATGATGAGGAGTTTTAAGGTTCAGGGATGGGTGGAGTTCTGGCATTGAGAGGAGTTTTTAGGGTCCATGGATGGATTGAGTTTGGGGTGATCAGGAATGGGTGGAGTTAGGGGTGGTGAGGAGTTTTAGGGTTCATGGTTGAGTGGTGTTTAGGGGTGGCTAGAGGTTATTGGAGTTCCGGGATGGCTGGAGTGTAGGGGTGTTGAGGGTTTTTTAGGGGCCATAGATGGGTAGATGTTAGGGCAGGTGAGAGTTTTTAAGGTTCAATGATGAGTAGAGTTTAGGGGTAAAGAATTTTTATGGTTCAAGATTAGGTGGAGTTTAGGGTGGTGAGGAGTTTTTGGGGATGATGGATGGTGGTATTTAGGGGTGGTGAGGGTTTTTTAGTATTCAAAGATGGGTGGAGTTTCGGGGTAGTGAGGAATTTTAAGGATTCAGGAATAGATGGGTTTTAGGCATAGAAAATATTTTTTAGGGTTCAGGAATGGGTGGGGTTTAGGGATAGTGAGGGGTTTTAGGGATCAGAAATAGACAATATAGAGGTATGAAGGTTTTTCTAGGGGTCAAGATGGGTGTAGTTTAGGGCTGGTAAAAGGTTTTTAGGTGTCAGGGATGGGTGGCATTTAGGGGTGGTGAAGATTTATTTTAGAGTTCAGGGATGGGTGGAGTTTAAGTGTATTGAGAGGTTTAAAGGGTTCCCGGGATGGGTGTGGTTTAGGAGTAGAAATGAGTTTTTAGGTGTCAAGGATGGGTGTAGTTTACGTCTAGTGAGGGGTTTTTAGGTCTCGGGAAGGGTGGAGTTTAGGGATAATACGGGCTTTGAGGGTTCAAGGATGGGGTGAGTTTGGGGAGGTCAGGGATAGGTGGAGTTTAGGTGTGTTGAAGGCTTTGCAGTGGGCAGGGATGGATGGTGTTTAGGGACTGTGAAGGGTTCAGTGATTGATGGTGTTTTGAGATAAAAGGGGTCAGCAAATTAAAAAGATCCGAAGTAGTTGTTAGTCAATGTAAAAGACATAAATCTAAAACAATGTCCTCTGAAGCAAAGCATGTAAAGAAATACTTCAGACAAAAATGTTTTTGAGGCTCCACCCACAATGACTGAATGGAGAATGGGGATGGACTAGTGCGGGACACTAGAGAAGGCCATCTGCCCGGCACAGGGTGTCCCCCATAAACATGAACGGGTATGGGGATAATGGTTGGACCATTATGGTCTGAGATCTCTCTGTGACACTGTTTAAATATGTATTCTTGCTTGGGAATGTGACAGTGCTTACAACTGTTCTGGTGAGCAAAATTGTTTATAATTTGTTCATAATTTGGAAAGTGATAAAATTACTTATTAAAAAAAAAAGGTTGCTGAAAGTAAGACCTGCAACCATTACATTCACACCTTAAAGAATAAGCATGCAAAAGCCATTTTCGAGAAAAAGACATGCTAAGAATTCTTTTCTATTAACGAGAAAAGTTCAATCATCTTGCAAATTTATATTCAAAGGTTTAGGTGAAATGATTTCTCAGTCATGATATTCCATGAAATCTTTTTAGGTCGAGCCCAGGGAGCACATAAGCTGCTCTGCGAGGCATGCTGTATCCAGAATATGTGCTTTAAGCACCTCCCATCTATTCTATTGGCTCCTGTTAGTGCCCTTCCTAAATGCCTGATTTTGTTTGGTGGATATGCTTAATTAGTCCTGCCTTTTGGTGTTTCAGACCCTCCCAGCCAACTGCCCAAGTTACGTGCAGTCTTACTCTTTTTTTATGTATGTTCCTTCCTGCACACTCTTTTTTAGGTCTCGCGCCTAGCGTTGCGGTGCGAAGCACTGCTCGCGCAGCGCGAGACCTCTTGTATGGGCTTCAGAAAGCTAACCACACGCTTGTGCGTGTGGTTTTGCTTTCGCAGGCTGGCATTGGCTGTAGCGTGCTTTTTGTTTTAAAAAACGGCACGCAATTGGGCAAAGGCGGGCGCATGTCCCGCCTTTGCTCCGCCCATTCCCGTCCGTGTCTAGGACGCGCATCAGCGCGCGGCACAGACGACAGGCTCCCTCGCCCCCCCGCTCCTCTGTGGTGCGCGCGCACCACTGGTTTTGATTCCCGTGTTCGGCTCCTCTGTGGTGCGCGCGCACCACAGGTTTCGATTCCGTGCTTGTTAACACCAGTCTCCTCTTGACATAAATCGAAGCGTAACAGCAGACTCCAGCAGCCAGCCGTACGGTTAGGTAACTGGGTGATTTATTCTTGTTTTTCACGTTCTGCATTCCCTGGTATTTTCTGCTGAGGCCGCGCCACGCTCTTTTTAACACCAGTCTCCGCTTGACATAAATCGAAGCGTAACAACAGACTCCAGCAGCCAGCCGTACGGTTAGGTAACTGGGTGATTTATTCTTGTTTTTCACGTTCTGCATTCCCTGGTATTTTCTGCTGATTCCTGACTTTCTCTCTCTCTCTCTACCTCCTGGTTTATTTACTGTCTCCGTGTCTTTCTATCTCTACATTAACAGTATCTGTCCCCGTGGTAATTGTCAGACTTCGTGTTTCTCCTCTGTCTGTTTGTTTGCCTCCGTTGAATTCACGGTCACTCTTTCCTATCACACTAAGCGCTGCTGTATCTACCACCTGCTCCTGTCAGTCTCTCTCTCTGCATTTCTCTGCTGTGGAAGTTTCAGTGTGTCTCTTCCCGTGTGCTTCTGTTCACCTGCCCTGCAAAGTCACTGCAATTGAACCCCGGTCCATAGAACTAAACCTGCCCCTCCCAAGGTGGGGAAAGCACGCAGGAGAATCCGCACTCAGTCGCCTCTAACAAGCACTTTGAAATAAAATAACAAAAAAGGAATCTCACACGCACTCCAGTCTGCTTTTGTCAGAAATCAATCATTCCAATGTGAATGTTTCTTACAGATGATACTTGGAGGAATCATTAAATAACTTCCATGCTAGAGCTCTGGCCCGCATCAGCCAGTCTGAGAGAATTTAAAAATGCCTTGAATTAGAACATTCAAAAGTTGTCAGCGCTTGAGGACAAAACCGCTTTGGCAAGGCAAAGTTCTCATGCCTGCCTTATAATATATAATTATAGCCAGCTTAAAACACAACGTACCCTGCAACATGCTATTCCAAATTAACAAAAAATATATATATTTATGGTTTATCGTTACCCGTCAACATTGGATTTCATTCCACAATGGTTAAAAACCTCTGAATGCACCACATGCAGATTATGTAGGGAAGTGAAAGAATCTTTTACATGCATAGTCTGCATCTGCCCCATTATTGGTCATTTGCAATGCAATAGGTCTCGCATTTATGCGAGTTTAAGCTATTGGCACTGTAAATGACAAAGCCTTTTATTTGTGTGTAAAAAACGGAAAAAAAGGCAAATAGCTCAAACTTGCGTAAATGCGAGACCTATTGCATTGCAAATGCTTGTTTTGCTTTCCCTTGGCTCGTGTATCAGCAATGCACTTCATGTTTTGGATGGTAACGCGATTCTGTGCTTAGCTGACCGCATTAGGTTTGCTACTCAGCTCGTCTTTGGTCTACTCACAATAAATCCAACGACACACATGGATTTATTTGCCTCACCACGGTGTAGGGGCCCCCTTTGGAAAATGATGAACCACACCCCCCTTACCCTCACCACACTCTTCTCACACCACCCACCTCCCTAGTGTGTTCACGTCTCCTGCTCTGCAGCTGCCCCATCTCTCTCTTTCCTCTTCTTCCTCTTCTTCCCTCTCTTTCTGTCTCTGTCTCGCTCCTCCTCACTTGCTGAAAACCATGACTTCAACAAACGGCTCTTACCCTCACTTTCCTCTCCTTTCCTTTATTTGTTCCCCTGTGAAATGGATCCAAAAAAGAAAGAAACACTTTGGCTGCAAATGTAATCTTTTTCTGACATTTTTCTATTTCAAAGTGTAGCCTCGGGACGGAGAGAAAAAAAAGGATCAAAATACAAAAAATAAAGCAAGACAGTCCACATTACAAAATTTGCCAGTGAAGTGCTACTTTCGTTTTCTTGTCTTTCTTTGAACAACATTGTTTTCCCCGGGTGGGGAAGTGCACCATTCCTGGAGGTACTGCAATACCTGGTTGATGCGTGCAGTGGAAAATGTTTAAGTTTGTTTCTTGGCTCATCTTTGGTCTACTCGCAATAAATCCAACCAATCTCATGGATTTATCTGCCTCACTATGGTGTGGGGGCCCCCCTTCTGAATGTGATAAACCCCTCTCCCTCACCACACTCATCTCAAACCACCTACCTCCCTATAGTGTTCACTTCTTCTGCTTTACTTAATCTTGTATTCCATATGAGTGTTTGCTTTTTCCAGGATGTTGTTACGTTTTTTTTCAGCCAGCATATTACTTTTGTCTCCCCTCCCTCATAATATATTTCCCATTTTCTGGTTCTTCAGCGATGCAAGGTCATACGAATGGCAAGAGCGCTATGCAAATATCATCACTCCACTGCATACAAAAAAACAAAAGTAAAAAACATTGTCAGTTTCAACGCCAAGAGCTCTAACTTTCACAAATACGAGACCGAATGCATTGCGATTGCTGGTTTTCTATGAAATCACATGCAACCATCCCTCCATCTTGGGTTCTTTTATGTCCTTCATCCTCCAGAAGCCAATGTCTCCCTGAAAGGAGGGGATTACTTCTATGTATCGGTGAGGTTGGGAATACTGTCTACATTGGAAGCAGTTAGCAATTGGCTTGCAGCAGTCCCCTTCCCTTCCTATGGTTCAGGTGTCTGAGTTTTGCATGGACCAGGAAGCTAGCCCCTTCACTCCTTGAGTTGACAAGATGCTTTCCCATCCCTCGCATTTCTTCCCACACCTGCACAGGTGGTTGCATGGGAGATGGGCACCTGGCCATTAGAAGCGGGTGTCTTGATGCTCAGCATATGTTGGGCGGAGAACCGAACACTGCCGCACCATGCACTGTAGGTGCACATTCTCAGTGCTTAATGTGAGCTGGTGGTTGCAGTGGGGTCCACCAGCACTTGTTTTTGGAGAACACCACTTATTTTTCCTCATCAGAGTTTGACCAAGAACAAGGGAGGAAGGGATAAACACAAAAGGGGGAAAGAAAGAGGAGGGGAAAGACAGAAAAACAGTGAGAAAGAAAGAAAGTAAACATGAAAAAGAACCCAAAGAAGTGAGATACAGGGCCAAGGAGTGTCCAGTGATGAATGAAGGTGGCATGAGGTGGAATCAACACTATGTACTCTTGGAATTTGGCACCTCAAACATTCAATAGCACCAGCTGCGGGTTTCTGAGCATAACCTTGGGCACCGGCAAGTATTGTTTTGCAAATTAAGCACTGCACATCCTGGAAGCGGTGGTCAAAAATGTAGCTGTTGATACACATCTGTCATTTATAGATATATCAGTTATCCTACTTAAAAATATCTGGAAAATTCAAAAAGCACAAAGAGCCCTCTGAGTGGCCGAATGTTCATAATTTTGACACACAAACTGAAACTGGAATAGCTGTGAAACGTTTAGGACAACATTGATAAAGCACGATTTTAAAAAGCATAACGCACGACACATTTACTGATTAAAGACACGAAAAGCTGAAAGTATACTTTGCACATGTTAGATACAATGACACATGAAACTGAGACAAGTGTAATAGAAGCACCGTAAAAGATTGCTGAGAAATGCAAGATGAAGAAAACATACATACAAAGCAATACTAATACATTTAAATGAGTTACACAAATGAGAGTTTCTTTTGAGTATGTGGCTTATTAACGTTTACGGATGAAATTTTGCTATTAACCCCTTGCATGCTGAGGACGTAATGGTTACGTCCTCAGCTGCGGTGCTGCTGTGCCAAGTACGTAACCATTACGTCCTGGCACCTACCCACGGGGGAAGTGCTGGCACCCCCCTTGGGCCACCTATTTTCACCCCCAACTGTGGATGGCAGTGGAAGGGCTTCCGCTGCCACCCCCAACCCCACCCTTGGGCATTTAATGATGTCAGCGTGCTCACGGAGCGCCAATGTCATCAAGTGCAGCCAGGGATGTGCTGGAAGTTATTTGCTTCCAGCCCATCCAGGGAGAGGACGTTATTTTGGTAGGTCCTTCTTGTAAAAATACAGACGCAGGGGGAAAGGACTTTCCTCCTGCGTCTGTATAGAGTGGATTCCTGCTCCACGATAGCGGGTGGGGCCGCGATCCTGGAGCAGGAATCCACCCACTAGACCACCAGGCTTTGTGTTTGGGCAATTTTGGGGGGAGCAACCCCTTAGGCAAGGGTCGCTCCCCAGGGAGCATATTTGGTCCATGTTTCGCCACCCCCTTGGGGTTTGATTCAGCCCTTTTCTAGGCCGATCAGCCCCCCAGGGGTCGAAACCCCCATAGAAACCAGGTATATTTTTTATTCAAATGTATACGGGAAGCGACCTCTTGGGAAATGGTCGCTTCCCTCGGAGGATGATTTTTTTTAGGAATTCCGCCCCCTCAGATGGCAGATCAGCCATTTTTAGGCCGATCTGCCATCTGGTGGGGGCAGAAGCCTACTAGACACCAGGGAAATTATGTTGTATCCGTCGAGGAGTGGTCCCCTTTATTGGGTAAATGTTTTGACCGTTTTCTGCCCCCCTAACAACCCTCCCCCCCCCACATCAGGAGCCAATCAGCCATATTTTTAGGTCCATCTGCCCCCACAGGTGGCAGAAAGCCACTAGACAACCAGGTATTTTATTCTATTTGGTGCAAAATGTTTTGGGGGGCGGCCCATTGGGCAAGGGTTGCTCCTCTTCTGGGGGTGAATATTTTTGCTGTTTCTGCCCCCTTATATGTTTAGGCCCACTTGCCCTAAAGGAGGGCAGAAGCCACCAGACAACCAGGGATTTTATTATATGTCATGCATCATGTTTTGGGGAGCGGCCCCTTGAGCAAGGTTTGCTCCCCTTTTGGGGTGAATGTTTTGCCTGTTTCTGCACCCCTTGGAGGCAGATCCGCCATATATTTTTAGGCTCACTTGCCCCCAAGTAGGGCAGAAGCCACTATACCACCAGGGATTTTATTATATGTGGTGCATCATGTTTTGGGGAGCGGCCCCTTGAGCAAGGGTCGCTTCGCTTTTGGGGGTGAATGTTTTGGCCATTTCTACCCCCTTTGGGAGCAGATCATCTATGTATTTGTAGGTCCATCTGCCCCCAACGGGGGCAGAAGCCACGAGACACCAGGGAAAGTTTATGTGTGAACTGTAGTTTGGCTGATGGTCTGCGTGATATGGCGTTTGGCTGGCTGTGTGTAGACTGCTGCTTGGCTGCCATGGGCAGACTACAAAGTGTTTTATAATGTTAACTATTTTATTTCTTGTCATCATTTGCATTTGTGATCATAATGTTTTTTCTCCTTTTTATTCTAGTGCAAAGCTTTTGTTGTGTTTGAGTTTCGTGCTTGCAGTTTCATCACTGGTTGATCTGAAGTTTGTGTAGTTGCATCTGTTTGGTAAGAACATGTTTTTTCTACTGCTTACTCCAAATGAATATCATTGCCCTGCAAGAATGCGTTTTTTGTAAATGGTATAATAGCAGAAAATTTTGCTTCTATTTTATTTGTATTAAATTCTCCTTGTATTTGTGCACGGTATGTATTGTGTTGTCTTGTGTGTAGTTTTCTTTTGTTTGTCCTTTCTAGTGGGATATCGTTGGTGCTTGCTGTGTCTGTGCAGTGTAGGCGCTGGTGAGTCTAGCCATCTCTGGCAAGTGAGTGATATTTACAGTGTATAGGTCTTTGTGTGCTTTGATTTGATTGACTTTACCTTGCAATTGCTATTTGCCAGTAGTTGAACTTTTTGTTTGATCAAGCCACACTTTCTTTATTACTTATTTTACACAGTGTTGGGCATTGTTGACTTGTTTGTCAAGTTACTTGTTTTAGTAAGGATCATGGCTAGCCACAGGATGACTTCTCAGCAGGTTGTTGGGATGCTTTTCGAGTCTTCCTTTGACCATGATTATGAGACTGACTCTGCAACTGAGGCAGAGGATGAAGGCCAGGATTCTGGTAGTGAATTTTCTGTCAGAGAGGAATCATCTGATGTGAAGCCACTCTCAGTGCGGATAAAATCCCGCTTTTAGAGGAAGACACTGATGTGCCAATAGTGCAGCAAGAGGCCTCTAGATTGCAGCCTGGGGCTGAAAGGCTTCCCACTGGAAGTGCTGGACTCTGGGTTGCCCCAAACATGGTGTGGCAGGCTGTAGAGTGAGTACTGAAAACTTTTTGCCTTTACATTTTTTTCAGTCGTTTATGGACAATGTATTTTTGGATGAGATTGTTGAGCAGAATAATTTGTAGGCTGAACAGTATTTGAGGGACATCAGTGCCAGACTAAAGCCCCACTCTAGAGCTAGCCAGTGGACTCCCACAAATCTAGACGAGTTTAAGAAGTTCTTGAGTTTAACTTTTTTGATGGGTTTAATAAGAAAGTCGTCACTGTCTTCATAGTGGTCTACTATTCCCTTGATGGCAACGGCTATATTTCCTGCAACCATGAATCGTAATCAGTATTTGCTTCTTCTTCGGATGAAGCATTTTGTCGATAATGAATTAGCGTTGCCCCAAGATCACCCTGATTGTGACCATCTTTTTAAGATTCAGCCTGACCTTGATCACTTTGTAGACAGATTTGCAGAGATCTATGTTTCAGGGAAAGAAATAGTTGTGGACGAGTCTTTGGTCCTGTTCAAGGGCCGGTTGGTTTTTAGGCAGTACATTCCTAGCAAGAGGGCACGTTATGGAATTAAAATGTATATGCTGTCTGAGAGTAGTACCGGGTATGTCTATAATTGTAGGATGTACACTGGTAGGGATTACAGTATTGACCTCCCTGGATGTCTGTCTGCTTTCAGAGTTTGTGAGAAAATTGAGTGGGAACCTGGTAGAGGACTCTCTAACAAAGGTCACCATTTATACACAAACAACTTCTACACTGGTGTGTAATTGTTCTGGAAATTGTTCAAAGTGGACCCTGTTGCTTGTGGCACAATCTGCTCTAATCATAAAGGTTACCCAAAAGAGCTTGTTTGTAAAAAGCTGGAGAAGGAACAGTGCAGTGCCTTGCGTAGCGATGAATTTCTAGCTGTGAAATTTTCTGACAGGATAGATGTCTACATGCTGACTTACATCCATGATGAAAGTACTTCACCTGTGACTGTTTGGGGTCTGGTTGCTGAAGTGCGCATACCTGTGTGCATTTTAGACTACAATAAGCACATGGGTGGTGTAGATCAGAGGTTGGAACCTTACACTGCTGTTTGTAAGGCTTACGTGTGGTATAAGAACCTGGCTGTCCTTTTATTCCATTTAGCAACCTTCAGTGCTTTTGTTGTATTCAAGGATTATTCTCTAGAGTCACAGATCACATTTGTTCAGTTTCAGCAGTCTGTGATAGGCAGCATTGTTGTAGGGGAACAGGCAAGAGTTCCTAGAGTTGCAGTGGTGGAGGATGTGGCAAGATTGAAAGATCACCATTTTCCTTATCACATTCCTTCCACACCCAAAAAAGACTTTCCTGCTAAGAAATTTGTGCCCGAAGAGGTGTGCGGAAGGAGAGTCATATGTACTGCCCTGATTGTCCTTAAAATCCTGGGCTGTGTGTGCTCACATGTTTTAAATTGTACCACAAGCAAAAGAGATTTTGGTTGCAACCATGAGCATAAAAGCAAAGTAACTGGTCTGTATCGTTTTAGATTTTTTGTTCAGATTTCTCGGTTGACATTTGTGTGATGCATTTAGTTAGAGCTGTTGTGTTTGTGGTTATAGTTTTGTATCTACTTCCAATGGGTTTGTGTTTTCTTTTTGTTAAAAAAATATGATGGGACTAAGCATGGACTGGTATTTGGCTGGCGGTGTGCGTGGACTGGCGCTTGGCTGGCGGTGTGCGTGGGCTGGCGCTTGGCTGGCGGGATGCGTAGACTGGCGCTTGGCTGGCGGTGTGCGTGGGCTGGCGCTTGGCTGGCGGGGTGCGTAGACTGGCGCTTGGCTGGCGGTGTGCATAGACTGGTGCTTGGCTGACAGTGTGCGTGGACTGGCGCCTTGCTGGCGGTGTGTGTGGACTGGCGCTTGGCTGGCAGTTTTTGTAGACTGGCGTTTGGCTGGCGGTGTGTGTGGACTGTCACTTGGCTGGCGGTGTGTGAGCAGTGACTTGCTGCTGGTCACTACACACCCTGCTAGCCAAATACCAGTTCACACACTCCGTCAACTGCCAGTCAATGAGATTGCTATGTCAGTCATGTGGACATATGAAAGTGATGGGCCCTTGACTGGCGCTGTCTGTTGATGTAAGGGTTGTCATGTGCTGGGCCTGCGGCTGGCAGTGTGAATTGTCTTGTATGTGTCACGTATGAAATGTGTGTGAATGGCCAGTAAAGAGATTGGTGCCTTGTCGCAGCTTTACAGCTCATGAGCTGCGAGTCATTGGTTCAGGTTTTCGACCTTTCAGTTATTAACAGTGCATTTCATTTTTGTGAAATGTCTTGTTAATAAAATTTTATGCTCTGAACCTTCACTCACCCTCATGCCAAATCCAACCAGTATGTGTGTGTTCTTAAGGAATAGATGGATGGGAAATCATATTTGTCTTTTTTGTCTTTCTCGGCCAATGTGTACATTGTCTCTAGGGAAAATCTACCAATTCTAGTTATTTTCGTGAACTAAAAACCTAGGGGAGTACAGGATGGTGTGCCTCTTGTGGATCCCAACAAGTTTCTTTACCCACATTTTCCTTGCATTACTGTGCCATATTCTTCCAGAATCGTAAAGAACCATACATTTCCTACAACCCAGTGTTCACCCAGGTCTCCCGATAAAAATGCTACCTCACTTACGTTGGTGGGGACAGGGAAGGGCCCAAAACATATTGTGGAGAACATATTGTGGAGACATCAAAAATTATCGATCACAAAACAACCTGGTTTTGCAAGGGAGTCACCTGCGTTTTTGGTCCCGGGCTCGGCGGCCATGTAGAGAAACCTACCAAACCTAGACATTTCTGAAAACTAGACACCTGGGTGAGTCCAGGGACGTGTGGCTTGTGTGGATCTTCCAAAGTTTTCTAACCCAGAATCCCCTGCAAACCTCAAACTTTGCTAAAAAAAATCATGGTCTTCCCGCTGCTATTCTTTATTTCTACAGCATGACTTTAAGAGTGGTGTACCTAAATCTGATCTCAAATTTATGAGTTAGCTGCCAATTAATGGTCCTTATTGGGGAAGAAAGGAGGGTGGGGCTCCATGCCAACAAGGGCCAACACTCTACCCCATTTCTTTTCTCAACGTTTTTCTCTTTTCGGTATGGTGGGTTTTCTGCCCCCTACTTGGGTGGTCAGACCAGGGGTAAATTCCACAATCTGACAGGCAGGGGCTGTTTACATTTTTTTCCCTGGTGGTGTGCTGAGGCTGGGTGGACAGAATGGCATGTTTGCCCTCAATCTGCTCATCAGACCATCAGGAAAAAAAGTGAGAGAAGAAATGGGCTGTAAAGTGTAACCATTTATTTTCTCACTTTTGTCCCTTGTCATTAGGTTGCATCCATCACCCTTGGGCCCCAGGCAGTCTTTATGCCCCTGTTGTGGGGCAGATTAGATCATTCACCTCCAATCATCCTACCGCTGGGGACAGAAAGCCCACTAGAGATTAGTGTTCAAACTGCCTGCATGGGTACAGAAAGACTGTAGAAGGGCTTTACTACACTGGGGGACCTATATGAAGACGGCACTCTATTACCATTTGGGGCATTGCAGGACCGGTATGACCTGCCTCGTGGAGATTTCTTGACTCACTCGGCGCTCATCGCGGCCATTCAGGTGCATTGGAAGGAGGGGCTGAGTGAACCTCGGACTTCTATGGTCTGCCAGTATGTGGTTATGGCGGCGGGAACTTTTAAGGCAGTCACGTGCCTATATTGGCGGATGACGCAGGAGGCACTGCCCCCGTTACTGACGCTACGGCAAAAGTGGGAAGAGGATTTAGATGAAGAAATCCCTGAGAAAGTATGGGCGGAACTGGTTGAGCGGGCATGGAAAAGCACTAGGAATGCTCGATTTCAACTGGTACACTTCTATATATTACATAGGGCCTATTTTACTCCGGGAAAAATTAATAAATATTTTGACATAAATACGGCAATGTGCCCGCGCTGTGCTACGGTGGGAGCGGATTTTTGCCATATGATGTGGAGATGTCCCAAGTTGGGAAGTTACTGGGAGGAGGTTATTGTGATATTGCGGGAAGTCACAGATAGAGAAATAGAGCCCACAGCGGGCCTTTGCTTACTGCATTGGTTTCCCCATACCTCTAAGAACAAGGTCACAAGTAAATTCTTGGACTTGGGCCTTCTTCTTGCAAAGAGAGATATCACCGCTCACTGGAAGACGCAGATGGGGCCAAATATACGGAGATGGCAGGCAGAACTCATAAAATGGGCAGAGTGCGAAGGTGTAGTGCGATTACAATTAGCGAAGCGGACTAATAGCGAAAAGGCACTGGAGATGGCAAGAGCTTGGGAACACTTAGTAGTATTATTGCAAACTTCGGGTGAGGACTCGGAAGATGACCTTGCCACAGGTGACTTGGTTGCCCCGCTCTGATATAGGGGATTACTGTGCAGCTCGAGCAGCCTCTGACACCACGGGGCCTAGTAGTTCTTGTGATAGAGGAATCATGTACATACCTGAAGTAATACACCAATACTGATCCATTCGTGCTACTTGGAATTGTTGGGGTGATTATCAATTTATGTGTTACGCCAGGGAGGAGGGTGGGAAATGAGGGAGGGAGGGGAGTTTGACTGATGGCAGCAGGGATATGGATAGAGAAACTCTTTTTGTGTTTACTGTGGTATTTTTTGCTCAGTTTTCTGTTTTATTATTAGCATATTCGAAATTAACGGACTGAATCCAACTTACTGTATATTGGCTACCTTCTTGTATTCTACCTTCAGATGTGACCATGCTGACTTCTCTATATGTCATTACCTGCGTGCCTATATAATTTGCCGATGATTGTATGGGTTTGATTGTTTGATTTGTTTGGAAACAATAAAATCATATTTAAAAACAAAAATGGGTACAGAAAGACTGTGTAGGGTATGTGGGTGGGGGCCGTCTCAATGCCAGGATGCACTAGCCCGCCACCCACTCCCAGGTGGGCAGATTGGTGCTAAATAACCCAATCTGTGGCTTGAGGGGGCCAAAAGACAGTCTGGGGTCCAAGGAATTGGGGGGCAACCCGATGCCAGGACGGGCTGTCCCCACCATCCATTGTTTTAAAAAATATTATCCCTGTTATCTAGTGGGCTTTCTGCAGCCTATGGTGTAATCACATTGGGGGTAAGCCACCTAATCTGTCCCACAGGGGGCAAAAAAGACTACTAGGAGCCTGGGGTTGCAGCCTGATGCCAGGACGATCCCCCACTCCATTTCTTTTTCTGGTCACCAAACTCTGATGTCTAGTGGGCTTTCTGCCCCACTTGAGTAGTTAGATTGAGGGTAAACACCCTAATCTGCTGTCCAGGGTGGGGCGGAAGACTGTCAAGAGCATGGTAGTGGAGGAGAAGGCTCAATGACAAGGCAGGCCGTTCATCCACCGCTTTTCTCATTGTTGGACCTGGCCCTTTTTGCAGGGTTATCCCCAAACCTTTTGCCTTCTTCTGTTTATTGGTTGTTTTAGGGCTCTGAGCACTTTACCACTGCTAACCAGTGCTAAAGTGCATATGCTCTCTGTCTAAATTGTATTGGTGAGTGGTTTTCCCATGATTGGCATATTTGATCTACTAGTATGTCCCTAGTAAAGAGCACCAGGTGTGCCCAGGGCCTTTAAATCAAATGCTACTAGTGGGCCTGCAGCACTGGTTGTACCATCCACATGAGTAGTCTTGCAAAATTGTCTCAGGCCTGCCAGTGCAGTGTCTGTGTGTGCAGTTTTAAACTGCCATGTTGACCTGGCAGGTTCACCCACTTGCCAGGCCAAAACCTTCCCTTTTACTTCATGTAAGGCACCCTTAAGGTAGGCCCTAAGGTAGCCTCATGGGCAGGGTGCAATGTATTTCAAAGCTAGGACATGTACTGTTGTATTATACATGTTCTGATAGTAAAGTACTGCTAATTTTGTTTTTCATTTTTGCAAGGACTATCTCTCCCATAGGTTATCATTGGAGCTGCCTTATAACCTCCTACAAGTGTAGCTTCAAATTGGGAAGAGATAGAGATGTGGAGTTTGGAGTCACTGAGCTTACAATTTAAAAATACATCTTTTAGTGAAGTTGGTTTTTAAATTGCGTACTTGAAACTGCCACTTTTAGAAAGTGGGCATTGTCTTGCTTTACCATTCTGTGCCTTTGCCTGCCTGTG
This sequence comes from Calotriton arnoldi, assembly GCA_963921515.1. Classification (NCBI taxonomy): domain Eukaryota; kingdom Metazoa; phylum Chordata; class Amphibia; order Caudata; family Salamandridae; genus Calotriton; species Calotriton arnoldi. Next base: position 1,038,926 of record CAWUFW010000070.1, read on the forward strand.
GAATCCACATCTAAGGGAGGGTGACAGTTGGGCTGTTTGTGTATTCACTCTAGACAGTCATACAAAGGGAGCTAAGGTGTGCCCTGCATATCCTGAAGGCCCATCACCAGGCTGATGGGTCTTCCTGAGCTAGAGTGGTGGGAGGAGTTGTCACTGACACCTGAATAGGGCTGTGCCTGTCCTCATACAAAGCTGTCTCCACCCCTTGTAGTGTGCCTGGAACCAGGTCAGGGAAAGGCAGGGTCTTGTGCACTTCAAAGACTTTCCTTTGAAGTTTGCCTACTTCAAAGGCAGAAACTGGTATAAGTACTGGAGCTATGACACCATAACTTTGGAACATTTCTGGACTAAGAAGGCATTCTGTCAGGAAGAAGAGCTGTGCTGTAGGAGGAACTGACACTCTGCTTGTTGCCTTGTTGTGCTGGCCTTCTTGCTGCTTCTGTCCTGGGAGTGAAAGGACTGTACTTTGCTTTCTATATCCTGCTTCCCAAGGTTCTCCAAGGGTTTGTGCGTGCTTGCCTCCTACTACAAAGTCTCAGGGGCAGCACAGAGTTCACCTACCAGTATGTTGGCTCTTCTGCTGAGAGCCCTGACTTGCTGAGTTGTGACAAATCCAGTTCCTGAGCCCTTGGAAGTAGAATCTGGTAACCAAAGACAAAAATCGACGCATCGACTCCCAGCGCCTGACGTGCAGCGGAAAGGTCACCGCAACCTGAGCCCCGTGTCACCGACGTCCGTGGCGCACGCTCCGACTCGGGCCCCACTGTGTGGCTGAAAAATCGGTGTACCACCTGCTTTGCAGCTATGAAATCGACGCAGTGCCTGTGCCGCTGCAGCGATGCAGCGTGCCTGGATTTTCAACGCATCGTCCCTAGGCGCCAAGTTCTTCATTGACGTAGCCCAGCAGTAGGGAACCGAGACCATGGGTTCGGAGATCGACGCATCACCTCCCCACACAGTAAGGAACCGACGCCTCACCTCCCTTGACAGAATGGTACCGATGCATCACCTCCCCTGCACTGCACTATGGAACCAACGCATTACCTACCCTGCGCTGCAGTAAGGAACCGACGCATCACCTCCCCTGGCAGTAAGGAACTAACGCATCACCTCCCCTGGGCGTAAGGAACCATTGCATCGCTTTGCTTTTCTGCTGCCTCACCTCCCCTGCGCCTGTTTTCGTCTTTGATTTTGACACATCCCAGGTACTTTGTGATACAAGTGATGCATCCATAGTTTCCTATGGACTGAACTATTGTGAACCTTTTTAAAGTGTTATCTTTACCTGTGTATGTTGGAATTGTGTCCTTTTGGTCTTTTTTGATTTAGATAACCAGATTCAACCTGATGTGGCGTCCATTTGTAGTGTTTTCACTGTGTTATTGTGTGTGTATGTACAAACGGTTTACACAATGGCTCAAGAAAATCCTCTGGCTGATTTCTCTAAGTACCCAGAGTGCTACAGGCCCTGGTAATGTCCAGATTGGACTATGGGAATGTACTGTATCTGGGCGCTGATAAATCCTTGATTCATCGCTTGCAGATCATCCAGAACGCGGCCGCCCGCCTTCTTTTCCGGCTGCCTAGATATGCTTCCGTCTCTCCCTTGTTCCACAAATTACATTGGCAGAAGGTTGACAAATGTATTAAATTCAAGGCTTTATGTTACATGTTTCGAACTAGACACGGTCTCGCCCCTTCTTACATCTAAGATCTGGTGTCTCCTTATGTTCCTACCCAATAGCTGAGATCAGCTAACCTCGCCCTGTTTACCACGCCTAGGTTTCGTCGAGCTTGTATTAAGGGGTGCTCCTTCTCCTTTTTAGGACTGAAACTCTGGAACTTTCTTCTGGTAGCTCTCAGGAACTGTAACTCATTGTTTACTTTCCGTAAGAACCTAAAAACCATGCTCTTCAACTGCCCTGACTGAGTCCTTTTGTCACCTAGTATGTTACTGTGTCTCCAGCTTGATTTAGCATCTCTGCTTACTATCTGCCTCTAGCGCCGGGAGACCCTTTTGGGTAGCTGCGCGCTCTATAAGCTTCTTAAATAAATAAAATAAATAAAAATAAATGCCTCTGAGATAAGCCTGACTGCATGTGCCAAGATACCAAGGGAGTGAGAAGGGGTTATCTTAGCTATCTATCCCCCTAACCCTGACTAGAATAAGGGTCCCTACTTGGACAGGGTACAAACCACTGCCAACTAGAGACCTCCGTTTCTAACATTCATTATATATCAAAATGCTGTTTTAATTCAAATATGGTTCATAAAAATTGAATATAGACATTTTTATTATAGGATTTCCCCTCCTTATTCAAACTATTATTTTAATTAGCAAAGCAATTTCGAAGGAGCTCCACATCACTTGTGATATGAGAGACTTAGAACAGTGTGCAACGATGATCACAGTTGTCCCACTGCCTTCTAAGAAAAATACAAAAATGATTTAAAAATGTTGAAATGGATTAAATGGAGAAAATACTAGGCATACTTTTTTGTCAAAATGCATGCATTTCACATCATGTCTCTTCCTTGCCACATTCTTCATTAACGGCGCCATCCAGTGATGAAAAAACACTGTTGTCTTTACCCAGTCCTTCATCTGTAACAGTCGGCAACAATAAGCATTATAAAATGTTGCTTTATTTGATGTCAGCTGGTGTTTTGAGATGTACTGTGGCATCATTTACTGGATGGCGCTTTTAAGGGAAGGACTCTGTGTAATGGAGGTTACCAGTTGGTAATGAAGATTATCAATAAGTAATCAGAGTATTATGAATTCATGCCTCTTTGTTGTAACTAGCCTTCCAGTAGAAATCAGTGCAATGAAGATTACTTGACAGTAACTGAGGCATTGCTTCTTTTTCACACTTCCTCATGAAAATCCTTACTAATTCAGCACTAGGATGAGTAAGAGGACTCAGTGTAATGACGATTACCATTCAAGAAATCACCTCTTTTTGTCTCTTCTTCATCACACTCCTGCATTATTAAAGTCTTTGAGGATGAAGAGTAAGGACTGGTACGAGGAAGAGTAGGACTAAGTGTAATAAACATTAATAGTAAGGAATTGGGGCAATACTTGTGGCTAAGCTACCACCATGAAAAGTTGAGGAGTTGGAAGAACAGATACCTGGAAAACCCCTCATGATTGATTGTTCATTAGTCGAATTAGCAATTTATCATGAAGCTTTCTTCCCTGAATAATTGACCAAGAAATCCTCACCTTACCTTTCCATTTCTATTTCTTTGTTCAGCTTAAGCTGGGCCATCTTCTTCTTTGCCAGAATGAACAGTCTGATTTTTTCATCTTCTACCTCTTGATTTTGTTTTTCCACGGCCTTGAGGAAATTTCTATCTTCGAGATACGACTAAAAAAATAAAATCTATTAAAAGGTGTATATAAATGAGTGAGTCCAACATACATAAAATAATAAAACAGCAATGCCACACCCCAGGCTTTTGCAACGTTTAGCACATAGACATATTTTCAAAGCTTAGTTATGGAAATATGAATGGTGTCTAATTTTTTAGGTGCTTCATTTTTTACTTACAAGATAGTTCTTCATGTTTTGTTCCTTTCCTTTTGTATTCATTTCATGAAATTTACGCATTTCCAGCTCATATAATCTGGTTAATCGTTGAATTTCAGCACCTTCTTTTCTATCCTTTTCTTTAAGGAGTTCTAGCTCATGCTGGTGTTCCTTTATCCTAAAAGAGGCACAGAAATGTCTGATATTTAATAAATGTTAAAACAGAAACATTTCCTAACAACAAATATTTTTTGCGCAGCAGGTCTTATCAGATTCTTATTTACTTATATCACTTCCAAAGTGACTCTGTATAACCAAGAGCGATCAACAATTCAACTGATGCTTTAGACCAGGTGAGTCATACCAGAAATCTATGTTGTACAAATCCTCAGGTTCCAGAACTATTGGTCAGCACTCGAGAAGCAGATTCAGATATATTTAATTTTCAAAGCTACAACTCTATGAATTAGTACTTTTTCCAATGTACCCTTTTTCATAGTTTGTATTCTAACTTTTACACTAATATCCCAATGAATAGTTGGTTCCGTAGTTCAGTTCATACCCATATCACAACTTCATTTGATTTTATGATTAGCTAACCTTTACCAATTTGGTCTTTTCATCATTCTTTCCATTGGCTTTATATATTTTCTTTATTTTTTTTAATATATACCTTTCTACACATTCCTTTAGTGTGTTTTTAAATCTTTTAATACTGCTCACAATACATTTCAAATGTGTTTTTTATATGATGATTATTTTATGTTGCTAATCAATTGCCTTGTTTGATTTAGCATATCTGCATTCTTGTTCAATTATTTTTCACTCTTTTTTTGCAATCTTCTTCTACGCCTGGAGTGTGCACTTGTATCAAGATGTATTTTTTTTAGACAAAATGTGTTTATTACATATGGACAAAAAGAGGAACAAATTGGAAAGGAAAAACAAGAGGAGAACAGGAATAAGGAAACAAAGGAATGAATGGGCAACAAGAATGGAGAAGAGAAACGAGACAAAACAAAAAAAGGACAATACTAAATAAAGAGCAATAAATCTATTCCAACATGAATTAAGAAGTGATGAAATATAGGTATTGGAAAAAGGCCTCAACATTTGCCCAGAGTCTTACCATGACTTGCCGGAAACCAGTACAGACACATAAAAAAATGAATGAATGAATTTTGAACTTATAAAGCACACTGTCACTCACAATAGAGCATCCTGGTGTTAGAAATTAAATCCGAGTAATCTGCTGAGAAAGAGGGAATGATAGACCCTGACTAGATAAGGGAGTGGCAGAGAGCATCAGAGGCAAGGAAGAGTCAGGTCTTCAAGAGCTTTTTGAATAGGGCTTCTGATTCAGTGAAATGCAAGGCGTTTCGGAGCCGATTCCATGCCTTAGATCATAGGACCGAGAAGGATTTACAGCCTCAGGTTTTTAGTCTGTAGAGGGATGTCTTGAGAAGATTCGCATGGGAGGATCTCAGAGTTCTTGAGGTTTAGTGATGTCTGAATCTGACAGTCAGGTATTTAGGTCCAGAGGCTCGGAATGCTCTGAAGACCGGCAGAAGGATTTTGAAGAGGATACTTTTGTGCACCGGTAACCAGTGTAGAGTTTGTAGAGCAGCGGAGGCCGAACTCCATCTAGGGAGTTTTAGCACAAGTCTGGCTGCGGATTGTGTGGCACCATCTGGAGTTTATGAAGGGTGAGTTTTGACACTCCTGCATAAAGACTGTTACAGTAGTCAAGTCTGGAAGTGATGAGAGCGAAAGCAACTGTTTTCCTGGCAGCTAATGAGACACATTCCTCCCACTGCAAGAACTTGAAGGCGGAACGAGAGGGAGGTGCAAAATTGTATTCCTAAATTTCTTGCCACTTCTACAGTGGCAGGGGGTGGGGGGGGGGTGATGCCACAGCGTTCGGCCACAATTGAGTTGGGGAGAAGGAATTGGCTTTGCCGAATAACAGGATCTCTGTTTTATCTATGTTGCAAGATGGTTTGATTACATCTACAGAATAACTTCGGTGAGACAGTTTCTAAAGTTTAGTTCTGACCAGTTTCTAAAGTTTAGTTTATTCGGGGAAAGAATTAGCTGTGTGTCATCGCATAAGATGTAGTGGTGATTCCAAATGAAGCAATCAGGGAGATTAGGGGGGCCAAGTATATACTGAATAGTGTAGGGCTAAGTGAGGAGCCCTGAAAAACACCCGATGCTATTGATCTTTCTGCAGAGGAAAAAGGTCCAAATGTGACTGTTTGTCTACAGCCAGTTAGGAAAGATTTGATCCAAGCTAGGGCTTTATGGGAAACACAACAATCCTTGATTCACTGTAGGAGTATGCCATGTGAAATGAAGTCAAAAGCAGCAGAGAGATCAAGTAAAATCAACACCACATAATTTCCAACGTTCAGGGACAATTTTATGGTATCCGAAACTTTCAACAGGGCTGATTTGGTGGAATGTTTCGGGCGAAATCCAGATTGGTGGGGGTGTAGAGCATTGGAATTTTCAAGAAAGGATATTAGTTGGGCATTAGTGAATTTTTCAAGCATTTTGCTCAATGTAGGAAGTAGTGAAATGGGGTGGAGGTTAAACAGTGTGGAAGTGTCTGTAGGAGATTTGTTTTGCAAAAGTTTCATGACTGCCATTTTCCAGGCTGCAGGGACGTCAAACATTGTTAGTGAGGTGTTGAGGATTTTATTAATATGAGGGTTGACAATGTCATCTACCTTGTGAGGAATGGCCGGGTTACAAGGGTCATTGGGGGAGCCAGATTTACAAGCGAGGATGGCCTATCATGACTGTGACAAGGTCATCTCCTTAAAGAATACCAAGGTTGCGGTTCCTGCTTTAGGGAGACTATCCGATAAATCCTCATCAGAAGGGAGCGCAATGGTGGAGAAATCCCTTTGAATGGCCTGTATTTTTTCTTCGAAAAAGAAAGAGATCTGATCACATAGCGTTTGGGAGGGGTGATGTCCCTGGCCAGTGACTTTGGTTGAAGAAAAGATTTAGAAATACTAAAAATAGTTCTGGGATCAGACCGGGCCTCTTCAATCTGGGTGGAGAAGTATGCTTTTTTGCTGCCTTAATCTGGGCATGATAGAGTTTTTGCACTTTCTTTAATCTGAGCAGGTCCTCAGGGTTATATGCTTGCCTACATTTGCTTTCTGATTGTTTACAAACCAACCGTTGCTCTGCTACAGTTGGGGAGAGCCATGGAGCTGAAGGGTGGGATTTGTGCTTCTTCGCAGAGGTTATGGGGATAGTTCATTGGCTGTTTTTGTAATGCAATTGTGGAATAAAGTGAGATCTGCAGCTAGATTCCCCATGGGGGTAGGAGCAGAGGTGGAAAGACATGAGGTTAATTTGGGGTCTAGCTCCATCTTGCCCCATTCACGTAGGGAATGGGGGCCTGTAGTAGTAGTGGACAGAGGGGGGTTGTCTGGGTTAATCAGGGTTATAAGGGGGATAAGGTAGTGATCTGATCAAGACTGTTGAAACGGGGCTTCAACTACCAGGTTGGGGTTATTAGAGAACACCCCATCCAAGATGTGTCCTGGGGTGTGCGTGGGAGAAGTTACTAACTGATTAAGGCCGAGAATATTTAGGGTGTCAATAAGATTAGATACAGCAGGATTATTGCTAATCTCGACGTGATAGTTAAAGTCTCCAAGAATGGTAAATTTAGTAAATTGTAGTAGGAGGGGAGCCAACACTTCTCCCAAAGAGGTTAGGAAGATAGATCCAGAGGCAAGAGGGCGACAGATTAGACTGCCTGCAAAGGATTGCATGGGTCTGATCTTAAAACAGAATCCTTGGCTCTCTGCTTCTTTCAGAGAATTAAGGTCGAAATTGCAGCATTGGAATGGATCGCAGAAAATGATGGCCAAGCCGCCTTTGCGTGATCCATCTATCTTGCCTTAGGATAGTATATCCTGATGGAAGCGCTGTGGCACTATCCGGGTTGCACCATTCTTTAACCCAGGATTCTGTAATGAAAAGGAAGTCAAAATTGAGATCCTCGATCAAGTCGTGGACCTCTTGTGCATTTCTACTAAGGGAGCAAGCATTGATAAGTCTGCCAAATAATGATTTGTTATGGGGAATATGGGTTTGAATAGTAGCAAATGACTGCTGTGCTGGGAGTCCAAACTCGCTTTTACACATTATATAAGATAGCGGACACTTGAGACCGGATGGATCTAAGGTGTGGCCACAGTGGGGCGTGAGATGCCTATAGGATTTCAGATAGTCTGGAGAAAGAGAAACATCTGAGGTGACACGGACAGGGGGGCTGGCCGTGGTCTGGACAGGCACAGACGGTCGCCGGTGGTGCATCTGCACTGTAGTGCACACTTAAGGGCTACGAGCTCCAACAGGCTACACCCTCCCTTTTGCTGATTTGAAAGTCCTAAACCAATCAGAATGCACCCTCAAGCATCGATGAACAAATGACGATGCAGCAAAGTAAAAACATATCTGATTTAAAAATGCCTCCAAAGTATTTTAAGTATTATGTCCCTCAAGATTTAGCAGTTCTAACAGCAAAACAGTGAAAAGTATGTGAGAAATATAAAATTGGTGAAGATTCATGCCATGGCATGAACAAAAAAGAGAAGTAAAAGATACACAGAAATATACCTGGAGCGAGTTTGACAATTGGTAATTTGGAAATATTGAGAACCTGATACAAATTGGAGATTTATGAAGAAACAAACCCATACATTTCAGTCACACAGATCTGTGGTTCTTAATCTCGCCTAACCAATTTCCACAATTTGATCCTCAAAGTAATACACAAAATACAGAAAAAGTGTACATGATACAAAAACATACATTATGAATTATTTTAATTCACAAATAAAAAATATACAAAATTAAAAATGTAATTTAAATGAGAAATTTGAAGCTTTTCAAAATGTTATTTTATTTGTAAACTACAAAACCATATGCCAGACTCTTTCTTTTTTGCTCCAAATGCATCCTCTCTTTTTGTCAGCACATTCTAGCGATTCAGCTGAAGTCACCAACCATCCATACAACTGTTTGCTGTAATTACGCTGCTCCCGTGAATCAAGCTAAGGATATCACCTTTATTTTTAGCCTCTAATTTCAAATGCCTTCAGATTGACAAAGTTTAGTACATTTCTCAGTTTTCCATTTTGCATTTTTATGTGTATATACTTTATGAATTTGCTAATATAAATTTTCTAGACAGTTGTGGACCCCTGAGTAGTCCTTGTGGTCCCCCAGGAGTTCACGTACCACTGGTTAAGCACCACTGACATAGATACAACTAATTGTTGAAGACAATGCCACTGTATCAACTGGGCTAAAGAGAAAATCCTGACTTTGTCCAACACTTTCAGCAGGAAATAATATTGATGTATTTCATGTAGTTGGGGTAAAAGACCTAAATCAGTTGAAAAAATAAGAAATCGAAAGAACAAGAAACTAACAAAATAAGAAAGAGAAGCCTTTACATCACTAAAAAATGATGAAAAATGGATATTTAAGCTGCGGACAAAGGAGCAAACATAGAGATAATGAAAAAGTAATACTATCAGGAAGAAGCTATGAGACAACTTGGTAACTATCTGAACAAAGGAGAATTAAAAGAAATCTCAACACTGAAAATCAGGGAATGGTTTGATGAGAAACAATGAATCTTCCTTGAGTCCTCTGTTATTTAATCTATATGTTAGACCACTGCCAGAGATAGTGGAAAACTGTGGCCTTGCACTTTTCTCATATGCAGATGATACACAAATTGTGATATCTCTGTCATCAAAGGATAATCAGAATGTGATGGCCTTGCAATCCTGTCTTACCCAAGTTTCTTCATGGATGAATGCCAACTCTTTAAAGCTGAATGGAGACAAGACAGAAATCTTGTTGGTGGGTAGCCCCTCTACCCCTTAGGGTTCGCACCTGTGGCTGGTGATTATGGGTACTCTCCTAGCCCAGTGCCAGTTGTAAAGAACCTAGGTGTTCTGTCGGACGACAAACTTACGATGAGTCAGCAGATTAGGAAGGTGGCAGCCCCCTGCTTTGGCATACTGAAGTGGCTAAGGAAGATCATGTACTGCCTCCCCTCTTCTACCCAGAGAACTGTATTCCAGGCCCTTTTTATTTCTAAGATGGACCACATAAATGCTTTGCATTTGGGAGTAGCTAAACAGCTACTCAAGCGCCTCTAAATCGTTCAAAATGCTGCAGCACGCCCCTTGTTACGCCCCCCCCCCCCAATTTTTCTCTACAGCCAGCTTGTTAAAGACTCTTCATTGGCTACCTATTGAGCAGCGCGTTCCTTTTTAAGCATTGTGCTATGTGCACAAATGCTTAGCAAACACAGAACCTCTCTATTTTAGATCATTGGTTTCCTGGTAGTCCCCTTTATGCCTGTTACGTTCCAACCAACTGAGGCTGACTGTAATACCCAGAATCTGAAAATTTCACCAAGGAGGCTGAGCGTTTTCTTACCTTGGACCTAGACTTTGGAACACTCTGTCTTCAACACTGAAATAATGTGACTCATTCCCAATGTTCAGAAAACTTTAAAAAATGTGACTGTTCCCATTCTCAAACTTCTCCTAAATTCTTCTTCTGCTAGTGATTACTTGTTGGAGTGACCTTTTACCGTATGAGCCTAGCGCTCGGAAACCTTATGTAGGTAGTCATGCACTTTACAAAATACGAATAATAATAATAAGAAACAATATCAAAGGAGGGACATCAGAATGCAGGATGTAAATGAACTGAAATTCCCCAGTCTGTAACACCAACCATATATTTTCTTCAAAAAGTGCATAAATCATTGGCAACCCCTGCAGGTAGATGAATAATGTTATCACCTGGATCATTATTTGAGGCTATGTCGATATACATAGATCTGGATTTAAACCAATAGTGGAAACTCTATACTCTTATCTAAGGGACAGCTGTGATTTGGCAACTCCGCTACAGAACATATATGAATTACAAATGAATCACAATGGTTGTGATTTCATTACATACAATGATAGAACATCAAGTAGGATTAATAGCATGCAAATATTTATTGGAACAAAGGAACATTCAACATTTTTGCCACACTAAAATGTTACTTGAAATTATGAAATTTTTTAAAAACCAAAATGTGCTTATATTTAACAGGAAAATTTACAAGTTCAAGTTTATTTCTAAAGGGGGGCGTGCCTATCCACCAACTATGATGGCCGAACACTGAAATGGCTCCCTAGCCGCGAGTGAATTATCCCTTGCAATCCACCCAAAATCTATCTAGTACACAACAATCTGATACCTGTAGAAAGCCCAGCTGCCCCTCCCTGTCCGCTGCATGGTTTCTGACTGAAATCCGAACCGGGAGGGTGGAGAACGACAACTTCCATGTGCCTCACGGGGCACCCAAAATGCGGACAGTGGAGCGGCAGCCTGAGAGTAAAGCGTCAAGGTCTGGGGCTGCTCTGTCAGATGTACCTTTCCCCTCTGGCATGCCGGACAGAGCTGAGGTGAGAGCGCAGAGGGAGGTGGAGTGGCGAGGGTACTGTTGCGGCCGGACTCTCTCGCAGGGCCCTGTGTGGGACAGTGGCGGGTCACGAGAAGACGCCGGGCCCGGTGCGGGGGTCCGAAGGTTGATAACCCCAGTTTGGGCCGCAACAGAGCATAACAGAGAAGCAGTCCTGTGTGCCCTGACAGCGCATTAAGGGAGATTGCGCCCGGCAGCTGCCAGAGGAAAACCTTCTGCAGCCATTGGTGACGACCTAGTGGTGCCTTAGCCCTTTTCCTCTGCAAAGGTGGTGGCGATTAGAGGAGGGCCGGCAGAGACGGTGACTGCTCCCACCTTTCTCCTCTGGGGCTATGGACCCGGCCAGGCTCACCAAACCTAACATAGGCAGAAAGCTCTGACCCCCACTTTTCCCCTCTGAAACTGTGGGGCGTGGACCCACGTAGCTCCGACTGGTTCCCATTTGCATTGGGGCCCCGAGGAGGGAATGACTGCGGTGGGACACCGGAAAGGCAACTGGAGTGCCGGGAGGCTGGGCCACACAGAGGAGCAGGTGGTCATGATGATGGCCCTGGGAGGGTCTGCCCCTCACCGTCACATGGTGGAGTGTCCTGACAACAACTCCCCGCAACAAGAGCAAGGGGGAATCACTGCAGCCACTTGGTGATACACATTACACCCCCGCTCCTCTCCCTTCCCCTGATACAGTCATCGCGGCGAGAGGCGGGGGGCCCTGAGACAGAGGTTGCTGCCCGGGAGAGATAAAGGATCCTGAATGGAGATATTCCTCTGATGAGATTCCTGGGCCTTCCCTAAATTCAAAACAAACCCGAAACCACTTCCCGGCCACCAGTGTCTCTGGGCGAACATGCTCAGACTAAGCGGTTAAACAGAAAGACACGCCAGCTTGTGCAACAAAGCAGCCCTTTGGAGGACCTCGCCGACCGCTACGCAATTGGAGCCATTGGGGTATCAGCCGCCACACGAAAGTGGCATAAAATCAGCGCACCCGGGGACATGGTCAGGAACAGAGGCCCTAAACCCACACAAGCCGACAACTTTGGCAAGTACTTTGTAATAATGGCTACCCCTAGCAGGGTACCATGAGGGACAGATAGCAGCGATGATGGACAGGAGGCTCGACCCACGGGTGAACTCTCATTACGTGAAATAATGGCCATAATACAAGAACTCTGAGGCACGATCGAACCGAAATTAGATGCAATCACAGTGAATGTTAACCGGTTGCAAGCAGCCTTTAGGAAAATCTCTGAGAAAGTTACAGTGGCATAGTCACAAATAAATGGACTGCATTCAACAACAAAAAGACTAAAGGAACAAGTCCGAACTGTAACAAAGCAGAACGCAATTATCACCACTAGGCTGGAAGACCAAGTGGGGAGAGCCAGATGCAACAACATTTGTGTGGTTGGGGTCCCTGAGCGGGTGGAGGGGCCTAACATCGATCTCTTCCTGGAAGACCTTATCCTAAACACTCTTATCCCAAGATACTAACTTCTTTTCAATTGAGAGGGTGCACAGGGCACTAGGTACCCCGCCACGACCGGCTGCCCCTCCTTGAACTAGAATTGCCAGGATATTTAACTACAGAAATCGATATGCGATCCTCCAACCAGCCCACACTCATGGCGACCTCCATTTCGATTTTTTCCAGACTTCAACCTCCCAGTACAATGGCAAAGATGGAACTTTGAGGAAGTCAACAAAGAGCTTAGAGCCAAAGAGATCAAATACATGATCCGGCTAGACTATGAGTACTGGCAGAGGGCAAGACGTGACACTTCGCCTCCCCAGAGGAGGAGGCATGGATCTGGGTGGAGGATGGCGTGTTGCTCGCCGGAGGGGTGCTAAGTAGCAAAGGGCTAAGTGCTCAAGTACCAACCCGGAGCTGCGACGCTCTGCCTCCCCTGAAAGGCAGCAGACCCAAGACTCTCTCACGGACACGTGAGCAACTGACCCCTTGGGGTTTGTGATCCTGGAAAAGTGTGATAATATTGTGCGGGGTCAGTGGGGTAATTTCACAAAACTGCAGAACTGGTCTGGGGTGGGAACTACCCAGGACGATGCAGCTAGACTGAGGGGGTGGGGGGTTGTTTAAACAATGCACATTTTTTTTCTCTAGTTGTAATTGGGGAAATCATGCTTAGAACAATTATCCTGACTTAAACTGACATGACGGTGCTAGCCCACCCATGTTGTGTGATGATTCTTTGGGGGTGAAAGGGACTCTGCAAGTTGGGGCAGTGGGTGGTTTTAGACTCATAATGCTGGAAAGCAGTGAGGGGGAGTTCTGGGGCATGGCTCAAATGTTTTTGTTAGTCACTATGTTGACTTATCATAGCTGTCACACATCTGCAGGAAGATCAGGCAGACGAGGGCTACACAACAGAGTACGGGGGAAGCATGCAGATAAGGAATACCCATAGGGAGCAGACACCTATAAACATACCATTGTTACACCAATGGCAGGACATGCACAGCGGGAGCTGAACATATGGACATGGAATGTTAATGGTCTGGGCAGTAAAATTTAGCGTACACCAGTGCTTCAAAATCTGCATCGACATACCCCTGACCTAGTGCTAATCCAAGAAACACATCTTCGGGGCAACCACAATAAGGCCCACAACAGACTCGGCAACACATTGCTGGTGCACACAGGCTATACTACAGACTTGTGAGGCACGGGCATCCTAATCAAGAAATCAGTACCATTTATGCCCCACTGTACACAGCACGATCCCCTTGGCCACTACGTGGCCCTGTCGGGAACATGGTAGGGCTTTACACTCAACGTCCGCTCCCTATACATACCACCAAGATTACATGCCACGACTCTTCCGGACATTAGTGTCCTATTCTTAGAAATTCCAACCAGGATCCTTATACTAGGAGGTGACATAAATTCAGTATAGAGCCTGTGGTTGATAAAATGAGTAAAGCTACCTCACAGGGTGAAGAGGGACAACTACATCCCTTCGTGGTAGCACTGGTACTGATAGACTTATAGCGGTGCATAACCCACAGCAACGTCGGTACATGTACTTCTCGCTCACACACAGTAGTTTTTCTCATCTCGATCACATCTTTACTCAGCATGTGTACGCGGGCAGTGACACATCATGCATAGGGCATCTCCGATCATTCCCCGGTAGGGGTCCTGCTGAGTGGACCGACCCAAGACTTTGCACTGACCCCCAGAATAGACTCATAGTATCTCTGACACAGACATCGAGGAGAAAATGAGGAAAGGAGCAGACCCCCTATTTTAAAGAGAATTTGGGGACAGTAGATCCAGCTTGTGTCCTCTAGGAGGCATTCAAGATGGTTGTGCGCGGCCAGGCACTGAAAGAGGGCAAGAAGAAGGAAAATAAGTTTGGATGTGAAGTCACTGAGCGAGATATCACAGCACTAGAGACCAAGGCACTGACGAGAGGAAACAACAGACCTCTGCGACCTGGTGCACCTCCGACAACAAGACCTACCAACCCTGGCAGAGCACGGAGTCATGCACTGGCCGTGTAACACCAGCTGTACGACATAGGGGACAAGGCCAGCAAATTGTTGGCCTGGCTAGATAGAAGGGACAAGGACCACTCTTGGGTGCTGGTGACTGTGAATGGCACCGGTGTGTTACAGACGACCAGAGCAGCCATAGCAGACACCTTTGCTATCTATTATGCTGGTCTGTTCACTCCTGCCACGACTGGGACTGACGCGGACTTTGTGGACTTTCTGAAAGATATCGCCCTCCAGACACTCACAGGAAAGGCGAGGGAGACTCTGGAGGCTGACCTGATGGAGGACGAGCTTGTAGTGGCTATATGAGGTCTACATTCCGGGAAGGTCTGCCAATAGAACTGTAGAATGGGATGGCGGCTAAAGGCGCCAAACATATGCAGGCCATGTTCCATGCGGCATGCGAGGAGGGCTGCCTGCCAAAAGATCAGCGGGTTGCCACCATTGTTGTTATACACAAAAAGGGCAAGCCACCGACGAACTGTGGCTCCTAAAGACCAATATCCTTGCTAAATGTAGAGGCTAAGGTACTGGCAAAGGTCCTGGCAACCAGGCTACGTAAAGTTATCACCTCAATCATGCACCCTGACCAGTCAGATATTATGCCACATAGAAGCACCTGTCTCAATTTGAGATGTCTATATGGAGAACTACATATGACGAGACTGCCCCAAACAGAGCAGGCAGTGCTGATGGGTCTGGATGCCAAAATGGCATTTGGCTGTATTGAATGTAACTACATCTTCCCCGCACTAGCCAGGATGAGGCTTGGGCCGAAATTCTGTGATTGGGTCCAACTCTTATATCAGGGCAAGTCAATGGAGCGATATCTCACATCTCTGCATTACAAAAGGGCACTCGCCAGGGATGCCTCCTATCCCCTATGATTTTTGCTCTGGCTCTCGAACCACTTGCGGCTGGGACTCGTCAAGACTCACCTATACAGAGAGTAAGGGCTGCCAGAAGTTGGGAGGAACACATCTCCCTATATGCCGACAACGTCCAACTCTTCTTTACTCATCCATCCCTTTCCAAAGCAAGAATACTTCAGGTCTTTGACATCTTTGGGAGCTATTCGGGCTAACGCATTAATTGGACTAAGTCATTGGTCTTTCGTCTGTCGGGTGGAACCCCGAGGTTCCCCTCGAACTGCACGGCACCAATAGTGTTAGAGGGCTTCCAATACATTTGGATTTAAGTCACCCTCAACCCACAAACGTTCCTGCGCAGAAACATACTACCACAATTAGACAGGGTCCGTTGGGATGTAGCTCATTGGTGCAACCTACCGCTATCCTTAATGGGAAGAGCAGCTCCTATAAAATAATAAACCTCACACGCCTCCTTTATGTGCTCCAAAATACGACATTCAAGATCCCACCGCAATTTGTTTTAGGAAAATCGACCATCAAATCCGTTTACTGATATGAAATGGGAGCTCCCCGTGCATTACGATGTGTAAGCTACAGAGGGGGGTATTTGAGGGGGCTAGCAGTCCTGGATATCCTGAAATATTATTAGGTGACACAGTTGCAAGTAATCAATGATTAGGTCTTCTCGGACTATCATGAACCGGCCTATCGAGTAGATAGAGAGGCCATGGGTCACAGAGGATAAGATGATTCTTTATCGTAGGAAACGAGAACGGGACTTGCCAACACACACCCGACTGTGGTTAGGATATGGAGAGAGGCCACAAATTATTTGGGCTGGAGAGATTAACTCATCAACTTGACCCCATTATGGTACAGTGACTTATTGCACAAGGTGGGGGGTTTGATGGGTTTCTTGTGATAGGAATTAATAGTTATAGAGTACCTGGGCGATATGTAGAGGGGACAAGCCTTAGTACAGTATGAGGTTCTCTTCCAAGAATATAAGCTGGTAGAGTTGGAGAAATATAGATACCTACAACTGGGACATTCCCTGAGGAGACATATACTCAAGGTTAACAACTCCCCTGATCCGTTGATGGTGCTGAGGGAGGCCTGGACTGGAGACTTAGGTGACATAGAGGACGAACACTGGGTTGAAGCCATTCAGAGCCTGTGGGAAATTGTGGTCCGTGCCCGGTTCAGGCTACTTCAACTTAGGTTTCTGCATACTCTAGGACCCTGCTACATAGAATAGGAAGAACAAACACATTGTTATGCCTCTGGGGTGCAATCAAGAGGGCACATTCTTTCATATCCTATGGGAATACCCAGTAATACACGAGGATTGGCAGAAGGTCACTGAGTAAGTGTCCCAAGTTGTGTATTTGGAGGTTCCCATGGATGCAAAATGGCTCCTCCTGACAATATCAGGAGAGGAGCCCTGGCCCAGATATCAGAAGATCTGGTTGGTGGCCAAGCGCAACATAGCACAGGCATGGCTGCTTCCCCAAGAATCAAAGATTGAGAGTCAGACCTCGAGTGGTGCCTACGGGAAGAACAGGTAGTTTACCAGAGCTGGGGCTACTCCAAGAAATGGGAGAAAATATGATAGGGGGGGTCTGGTGTAACTTTAGGGGTTACTGACAGGGGGTAATGTCAATTGGAGGTAGAACACTCCTGTTGAGCTGATATTGGTGAAAGTCATATGAAATGCAACTATCCGTAAAAGCCCCATTCTTGATGTGTATCCATGCTCTGCCTTTGACAATGCAGGTCTTCATTGCTATGTATGACACACAACAAGCTGCGTTCATTTCCTGCACATGCTGTATGATGAGAAATGTTTAAATAAAAAGAGTTTATAAAAATAAAAAAATAAAAGTTTATTTCAAAAGTGCATAGTTAATGAAAACTGTTACACTTTCAACAATAAAACAATAATAACATTACTAGTAAGCAAAACTGCTGAGGTCAAGTGCATCTAATTACACATTCGCTAGAATAAAAAGTCACAAAATGCAATTTAAAATGCAAGATATTCTCAATAGGTCATGGGCTTATCTGTGAAAAGTATATTAAAGTATCAGTGCTTGGCCCTGAACATGGCTGTGCAAAGTTTGTTGGAGTATCAAAGCTCAGCTACACAGCTATCAGCCTCCAATATCAATAATAGGACATGGGCTGGCTATGCCAGAATGATTAAAGTGACAGTGCTTGACCATACGCGTGGCTGTGCACAAATGTGTTAAAATGACAGTGCTCAGCCGCAACAACCCTTACTGACCACATTGCTACTGTCAGCCTCTTGACGTCAAGTGGACCAAAAGCTGCCATGTGTAGGAAGCTGGGTTTCTGTTGCAGTAACCCCTCCCCCCCCCACTTTTTGCCAGACTACTGATCCACTTTGACTTTATGTGCCCTGAGTCCCTGCCAATCAGGTTCCCAGGGTCAGTGTTCTTTCCCAAATTATACCCCCAATTGGCACTCTCTGGCCACAGGGCAGTCCCTTGTAAATGGTACCACAGGTACCAAGGGCACTGTGGCCAGGGAAGGCCTCTAAGGGCTGTAGCACTTATTGTGCCACCCTTAGAGGTCCTGTACCTTAACACACACACACTGCCTTTGCAGGCTGCGTGTTTTGGTGCAGAGCAAAGTGAAGAGTCGACATGGCACACATCCCTGTGTGCCATGCCTACAACCCACTGCCCTGGCATAGATCAGCCACCCCTCTAGCTGGGTGCACTATACCAGTGGTGAGGGTACAGGAGCATGAGCCCTGTACCCCTACAGTGTCTAAGCCAATTCTTAGACATTGTAAGTGCAGTACTGCCATTAAGAATATATGGTATTGGGAGTTTGTCATTTCGAACTCCACAGTACCATAATGGCTATACTGAAAACTGGGAAGTTTGGTATCAAACTTCTCAGCACATTAAACCCACACTGATGCCAGTGTGGGATTTAATAAGAAATGCACTCAGAGGGCATCTTAGAGATGCCCCCTGAAAAACGACCAGCCTCTGGAGGGTTCCCTGACTGGTACACACCAGCCTGCCACCACGAGACATGTTTCTGGACCCCTGGGGTGGAAGCCTTTGCTCCCTGAGCCCAGAAACAAAGCCTTTCCTGGGCGGAGGTGTTCACACCTCCCCCAGGCCAGGAAGAGCCATCTGTGGCAGGGGAGCTTCAAAGGCCTTGCCGCCTTTGTAATGCGACCCCCAGCCTCTCCTGCTATCAGGAGCAGGCCCCCTTCCTGTCACCCCTCCTTTTCGGTTGGAAGACAGGCGGGAAAAACTAGCCATCCCAGAAGGTGTGCCCACCTCTGCCAACCCCACCCCTCCGGGGGGGGAGGCGAGGTGAAGCCCACTCTTCAGTGCCCGCCATCTTGCAGATGGCAGGCACTCCCCAATCAGGATTAGGGATTGTGCCCACTCCCCCACGTGGGGTGAGCACACCAAGGGTGTAGTCACGCTAAGGTCAGTAGCCCATTGGCTACTGACCTCATGACCATAAAACGCCCCCTAAATACAGTATTTAGGGGGCAGCCCTGAACAAAGAAATCAGATTCCCACAACCTAAGGAGAACAAGCATTGGCATAGCCAATAGGTCTCGCCTTTGGGACCTTATGTGTTTAGCCAGAACTTTTGGCTATGTTGTAGGGCATTGTGGCTGCTGTGCATTATGTTGAAAAGTTATAATAAAAAGTGTTAAGCATTTTTGTTACCTTTATACAAACGAAGACGACATTATATACAACTGAAAAACCTGATTAAAAAAAGATTTTAACATAAAAAATGTCTTCTACATTTTTTGTACTTGCACTGCTGGCAACTTCTTCCTGCCTGTTCTCATGCTTGTTTCTTATAATTTTTTTTGTTATGGGGGAGCGGGACATAAATAATGGGGGAGTGGATGTTGGAAAACAGTAATTTAATTAGAACACGAGCAGCGGACGGACACTAGGGGAGAATCAACAGATGCCAGTTTCCAAGGGCAGACTGACGTGATGCTTAGGTGGTGAGCTGATGCAAAATGGTGGTGGTGAATGATGTTTGGTGCTCAGGTGGTGACACTATATGGTGTGGATTGGAGGTACGTTGTGGATTGTGGAGTTGTGGAGTTGAAATATGTTGTTTGGTGTGTAATTATGTGGTGTGTATTGGAAATGTGTGGAGTTGAATTGTGTGGCCTGGAACTGTGGTGTTGAGTGAAATTATGCTTAGTGAAATTGTGTCATGGTGTGGAGTGCATTTTGCATTAAGTGCAGTGTAATTATGTAGCATATAATTATGTGGCACTGAGTGGTATTGTGTGGAGTGTATGTTGCATTCAGTAGAGTGTAATTATGTGGCACTGAGTGGTATTTGGAGTGTATGTTGCATTGAGTGCAGTGTAATTATGTAGCATATAATTATGTGGCACTGAGTGGTATTGTGTGGAGTGTATGTTGCATCCAGTAGAGTGTAATTATGTGGTGTGTAATTATGTGGCACTGAGTGGTATTTGGAGTGTATGTTGCATTGAGTGCAGTGTAATTATGTAACATATAATTATGTGGCACTGAGTGGTATTGTGTGGAGTGTATGTTGCATTCAGTAGAGTGTAATTATGTGGCGTGTAATTATGTGGCACTGAGTGGTACTTGGAGTGTATGTTGCATTGAGTGCAGTGTAATTATGTAGCATATAAGTATGTGGCACTGTGTGGTATTATGTGGAGTGTATTTATGTTGCATTGAGTAGAGTGTAATTATGTGGCGTGTAATTATGTGGCACTGAGTGGTATTATGGGGAGTGTATGTTGTATTCAGTAGAGTGTAATTATGTGGCGTGTAATTATGTGGCACTGATTGGTATTATTTGGAGTGTATGTTGCATTGAGTGCAGTGTAATTATGTAGCAAATAATTATGTGGCACTGAGTGGTATTGTGTGGAGTGTATGTTGCATTGAGTGCAGTGTAATTATGTAGCATATAATTATGTGGCACTGTGTGGTATTATGTGGAGTGTATTTATGTTGCATTGAGTGCAGTGTAATTATGTAGCATATAATTATGTGGCACGGAGTGGTATTGTGTGGAGTGTATGTTGCATTCAGTAGAGTGTAATTGTGTGGTGTGTAATTATGTGGCACTGAGTGGTATTGTGTGGAGTGTATGTTGCATTCAGTAGAGTGTAATTATGTGGTGTGTAATTATGTGGCACTGAGTGGTATTTGGAGTGTATGTTGCATTGAGTGCAGTGTAATTATGTAGCATACAATGTGGCACTGGGTGGTATTGTGTGGAGTGTATGTTGCATTCAGTAGAGTGTAATGCACTGTGTGAGGGGGTGAGAGCTTCCACCATTCACCCCGGGGTGCTGCTCTGGGGCTCCGGCCAGGTGTGTCGTGTAAGGAGGCTGTGTGCAGGGAAGGAGCATCACAGTCCCCGCGTCAGGGGCGGGGACGTGGGGGGCATGGTGAACGGAAAGTGGGGGTTCTGTGATTTTCTCAATATTTTGGGGTTTTTACTAAGCACCAATCACCACCTGTATATGGGTGGCGATTTAGATAGCGCACATCAAACGGTCTATTGGCGCTTACCATATTGATGTCACTATCGACCATGTTACTGGTGGCAATTTTACCAAACACATGAAAATAAAAGACTGAGTATGCCCGGCCGGCACAACCAGCTGAGCAACTTCAGCACGGTAAAATGACTTACACACGCATCGGATGCATATCAGGAGCATTTATAGAATGTATTAATGTGTGATCTCCTATTCTGAGGGAGGGGTTTCTATGGAATGGGTGAGCTTGAAGGAGCACAGGGGATGGCAGCCTGGAGCATGTGTTCAGCGTGTGTGGGGGGTGCGCGTGTATAGAGGGGCGTGGTGCATGCTGTGTGGGGGTTTGCAGCCGTGTGGGGGCGTGGGGTTTCTCTGTAGAGACTAGCGAGGCAATGTCTGTGTGCGCTGGGGAGAGGCGGCGGTGGTGTCTTTTGTGGAGGTGTGGGGGGGGGTGTTTGTCTGGGTGCAGGTGTGTGAAAGACATTATGTGTAGAGGTAGGAGTGATTTATGTGTTTTTGTATAAGTTAGTCGTGCAGGAGGGCGGTTGTGCGTGTTTCTGTGGGGGTATGCGAGAAGGATAGCTGTTGGGTTGGATGCGATGGCCAGGTTGTGTGTGTATTTTTGTGTGAATGCGTGTGCCCATGTCTTTGCGAGTGGCAATCAGTGTACGAGGAGGGACGTGTGACATGTGTGTTATTGTGCAAGAGAAGGGGGGGTGTGGGGTGGGTATGTTTCTGTGGGGATGGGGAAGAGGTTTGTTGGGTTGCAGATGTGGGATGTGTGTGTGAAGCACACGCCCCCACCGTCTGCTGAGTTGCTCTCAGGATTGCCTGGAGAATATATTTTTTTCTCAGCTAAAGCGCTGTGCATTTGTTGAGCGCATCGCCCCGCGATGCCACGTCTATTTTTGGAGCACGCGTTGTTTGCACCTCAGCCAAGAACGACGAATGAATCGCTGCTTATTTCAATCTCTTTATATGTAGGCAAAAAAGACAGCCAGGAAAGCGAATTTGGTGAAAAGGGCCCGCAGCTGTTTCTCTCGGAGTGAGCGAGTGTGATTTAAACACCTGCGCTTCGCCTGCACGTCACACATAGTGCACAGCTTGCCTAGGGTGATGGAGGGGGGCGACTCCCCTGCACAGCCCCAGATCGGGCCATGCTAGGCCGATAGGGCATGTGTATGTGGGTGCAAGACTCGCCTGTGGGTGACCTTCAGGGAGGGTAGGTGTAGCGAACCCTCAGACCACAAGTGGTCTGTGAGTCGAGGGCGCTTGGGCACACTGGGTGGGCCTGGCGGTCTTTACTCTGTGACTCAGCGCTCCGAAACTGTCTAATTCCGACATGTGGCGCTCTGTAACACTCCATAGCTGAAGACATGTACGGTGCATACGCTAAGAACATGTATGCATGTATGTGCCAGTTCTTGAGTCTGTGAACACATTGCCCAGTGGATTCTATGCACAGGGCACCACAGACGTGCTGCGTTTGTTTGGGTACTTGGGGGGGCACATCTTAAGTGGGGGGATCCCCACGCGTCGTTAGCTAGGACCCTGGGATGCTGCCTGCCTTCAAGGTGCTGGCGGAGTGGTCCGAAGTAACGTGGAACCCCCGGAACGCGCCCTCACACTCCTCCATTCACAAAACCCTGGGCTCGCGGCTTGGCTTCTCATTCACAGCAGCAGGTACTGGGGAGGGGTGAAGGGCTGCGCGCTGCTGGTCAGGAGATATGGGGGCGAGGCCATGGCAGATGCCTGCTCCTGGGGGGGGGGAGACAGAGGGCTCCGGCTGGACGTGCAGGGGGTGAGGCTGGCGTGCATGGGGGGAAGGAAATGTGGTTGTAATTGGAAACGGGAGAGACAGGCGCAGGCCCGAGACGGGCTTTGTTCTATAATGAGTGGGTGGAGTGGACAGAGGCTGGCCCTGGGCGGTGAGCCTGGCGTAAATTATGCAAATGGGAAACTGAAAGGCGTGGCAGTCTGTCCTACAAATACCTATGCAGCGCTCTGTTGGTATTCAAACAGGAAAAATACCCCATCATGACGTTAATTATGTCATTCGGCATGACGTGTGGCCACCATCTTTAATTGGGGCAATATACATTAACAAGCCCGGGAGTGGTGTGCGTGCGCGCGCTTGTGCCCACCGCTGCAGGCGAAAAACCAGTGGTACCAGCGCTGACCGCCATCGTGCCATCTGTTTCCAATTAACACGAACGCGATAATTGGAAACAGATGGCATTAATGCTCGCTCCCGAGCACCCTAGGCCAGGGAACAAAGAAGGCGGGACAATAACCCGCCTTGGACCAATTGCATGCTGTCTTTTTAAGAAAGACGCATGCACAGGCCAATTGCGGGTTAATTAAAAAAAGCACACGCACAAGCGTGTGTTCTGAGTTCAAAAGCCCTTACTAAATGCCTCGCAGTGCAGCGCATGCGCGCTGGCTCAGGCGAGACCTAAAAAGGATGAAAGAAGACACCCAGCAGAGGAGACTGCAGAGAACAACTGACTTGGCCCCAGCCCTACCGGCCCGTCTGCAGTTTCCAGAGATCCTGCGCCAAAAGTCGCCCTGTCCTGCAGCCAGCGACCTCCAGAACCCCTGGGAAGACTGACTGCCTTCAACAAAAAACGGATCTTTTGTGAACAGCAGCTCTGTTCAAAAGAAACTTCCAAGACAGACTCTGAGCCTGCTGAGGACAAAGAAACCCGACGCCTGGAACCACCACTGCAGGACTCCCCGACGTCTTGTGCAGCCTCTGCACGGAGACCCCCCCCCAACCGCGAGTGGCCCGGTAAGGTGAAATCCGGCCTCAAAAGACACCCCTGCATCCAGCCGCCCTGCGCCCCGGAGAAAAGAACCCGAGGTGCACCTACGTCCCCGAGCCCTCCAACTTACCTGCCCAGCTGTTGGTTCCTCCCGGAAGTCTTCCTGGACCAAGCCTGCTGCTAAAAACCGAAACCGAAAATCCCCATTGAAAACAACAGGGCACCCGACGCCAAAACAGCACCCTGCACCCAGCCGCCCCTGCGCCGCTCCGGGTGCACTTTGTGTGCTAAACCAGATCCCCCTTTGCCCTGAGCCTAACACCAGGAGCTTGACTTTCACAACCTTATGGCCTGCTCGCCAGCAGCCACCAACCGGAGGCCCCGTATCTCCCATTGGATAACATTGGGCCCCAGCACTCTGCACCCGGCCGCCCTAGTCCCGCTGGGGGTACTTTGAGAGTGCATCCGCGACCCTGGGGGACCCCTGAATCTAACCCCAGAAACCCAACTCCCACAACAAAGTACTTACCTCTGAACCGATAGCACTATTTTCTCCCATAGGATAACATTGACTGTTTTTCTGTGAAAAAGTTTTTGTGTGGAGTTGGAAAATCTATAAAAATCTTTAAAAATGTAACCAAATAACTACAACACTTTTACTTACCTGTTTACAGGAAATGTCCCAGTGTAGTATCCAGGTATACTACACTGTGTAAGAAAAAGTAATCTGCTAAGTAACTTGTTTGACATCTTACTGAAAAGCCTATACAAAGTATATGTACAATATCTCAAAGTAATGCACTACTAGTGATTCCACTGTAATTCAAAAGTATATTTACTACTGTAATTCAAAACTGCATATACAATTGCAATTCAAACTGTTTTACAAACTGCATTACTACTGTAAAGTATTTATTGCTTACCTGTGCCAGGCTTGCTTGGTTCTAGAAAATAAAATAACTAAAAGAATATTTTTATACAAAACCAATTGGTCTGAAGTTCAGTCTTTGAGTGTGTGATATCATTTGCTGATTGAGTGTGTACATCAAATGCTTAACACTACCCTCTGATAAAGCCTTACTGCTCGCCCACACTACCACAAATAGAGAGTAAGGTGCTATCTACTTTTACCTCTGCCTACCTTTGGGGATCCACTGGACTCTGTGCACACTATACCTCATTTTGGTATAGTATATACAGAGCCAGCTTCCTACTCCATGCCACTATCAATTTCTAAGTATCAAATGGGTAGGTCCCTGGCGGCTGCTGTGTGAATTGTGTTAAAGTGCCATTGCTTTTAATAGCTACCAATATCCAACTATGTGCCAGTGCCGCATGGGAACTTTATGTTGTTTCATTTCCCCATAATGGCCTTTGTTCTTGCTTTGAACATCTCTAGAAACTTTACCAACTGGATGTTTAGGCGTGTATAATCCGAATTAAGTGCAGTTTTAAGAGCTTGCCTTCATGATCGAATGGTGGCCTGGTTGAAAGCACCATACAGCATCCTTCTTCAGTCAGGTAACCATTAACAGAGAGATACAAAGAATGTGAATTAAAATCTCCTTCTCCACGCCGCAAAGTCTGAATTCTGTTTTGGCAGATTTTAACCAGGTGGGTAATTGGTCCAATGTTGGTTGGATTCCTAACCAGAGACACATAAGCTTAAGCTTGATATAGAATGGGAATCCAAAGTCGAAGTAGGGCTGTGGTTTTAAGACTTGTAGGTATTAATGACTTGCCAGGCATGGGCTCGCTTCGCTAGAGTTGCTTTATCTTCTTGCAGAGAGAGGAATCTGGTGGTTCTATTGGGGACTTTTTGGAACACGCCAGTTGATGCCTTCGCAATCCGTAAATCAGTGGTTTGCAGCGCCTGCAGGGCATCGCCTAAGCAGTGACTGAATACTGACTTCAAATTTTGCTTGTTTATTTCAAGCCAGACACGTGCAGCTAATGAACTGACCTCTGCCAATCTGAATCTGTGGCACATTTTTAGATAAGAGCATTTCATGGCAAAAGATTGTTTTATTAAACCCAAATCTAGGCGCAGTTGTGCCTGCGATGTATAATTTGGGAGCCTCAAGTCGGTCCGATAGGCTTTTGTGATTAGCAAATCTAATAACCTTGCCACCTTCTTTCCTACGATCATTTTGCAGCCATAAGTGATGGATGGGAGCAACTTTGCCGCTATGGCCTTTTGTAGTGGCCCTAAAATGGGCCTTTGCAGTGATCTTGAGAGTGCATAAAATCCTAAAGTCAGAGGCGGCTTTAGATTTTATTGTGTACCTTTGTGGAATGAAAGTGCCTCTAGAATCAAACACCATCTCAAGATATTTATATTTTTATTCAACAGATTGCTGGCACCCATCTACAATTCATGATCCAGGTATGTTTAATTTCTTTCTAAATTTCACAGCTTTTGATTTTTTATGATTGATTTCAAGTTCATCCCGCGTTGTGCAGCCTGACAGAACATCTAAAAGCTGTTGCAACCCTACCAGGGTACTGCTCATCAAGAGCAAATCATCAGCATATAGGATGTGAGTGAGGCGCAATCCCCTAGATTTGGTGGAAGTGCATTCATAAGATTCAATTCTGTGGACAGAAATGAAATATAGATATTGAACAATAAAGAGGCAAGGACGCACGCTTGTTTCAGGCCAACTGAAGTGTAGATTTTCTCAGAAAGCTTGGTACCATCTCCAAGTTTGACACATAAGCAAGTTTTGTTGTAAAGACGTTGGATGGCTCTCATTATTTTCGTTGGAGTCCCAATAATATTGAGTTTCTCCCAAAGTAGATCTCGAGGAAACCTGTTGAATGCTGCCTTAATATCAACGAAACAAGTGGGAAGTGATGCTTTTTCAATCAAGGCCTTTTTAATGCAGAATGTTAAAGCTGCCAGGCTTGAAGATGTACCCTGACCTATGCGGAATCCTGTTTGGTTCCAAGGAATATGTGCCAAGTTGTCAACCCAGTTTTGCAAATCTTGCAGTACTAGACTTGCGCAGTGCTTAGATCCAATGTGAAGTAGGGCTACTAATCAATAATTTGCCGGGTCGCCTCTATAGCCCTCTTTGCAAATTGGGTAGATTATAGATCCACGCCAAGAGTCTGGCACTGCCTGATAGAGGCTCACCACTCTAAAAAGGAGACTGAATTTGTATGCCCTTAACTCTGGGAAAGCTTTAAACAGGGCAGAGGGTGGTCCATTTGGTCCTGGGGCCCCATCTCTTCCGCTCTTCCTTATGATAGTTTCTAATGGGCTTGTTTTTCGCTCAGCTAGCCCTAATTGCCCAATGAAGGTCTCCATCCTGGTTTTGGCTATGGCCAATCTTGTGCTCTGAGAAGGTGTCCCACCTCGTTTAGATCTATTCTTATGTGTGCCCTTTAAATCAATCTGGTTTGTTATATGCATCTGGGTGAGTGAAATCGGTGATGCTGATGTGGTGATGGCGTCTTTGTCAAGGAGCCAGAGACTTCATGCATCCCCTTTCCAGTCAGTTTCTCTGTAGAGTAGTGTTTCTGCAAGTGATGTGCCCAGAACTCTTCGCTTATGTTTGCACCGTAGAATGCTGTGTGATCCTTATTTAATTCATGGATTATTTTCCAAAAAGCTCTAGAATATCTGGTGTTGCATGTATGGAGCAATTTGGCCCAGAACTTGTCGGAATGCTGTTTCTTAGCCAACCAGACTGCAACCAGACTCTTGGCGCAATCTCCTTACTTTTTCACGTTGTACCTTGACCAGGTGATTGCGTTTCAACAAGCAGTACTCTGTTTGATATCCTTTTTGCTATAAGAAGATTTTTTGACATCCATGGTGAGGTTGTCTGTTTGGCGGTTAGTTGAAGAGAGGATGTTTTCTCTCTGCCATACTTTATTATCAGCGTGCTGCATACTGTTCCCAGACGTTAATTGTGTTGGACGGTACAAGTGGGTATTCATTTAGTAGTTTCATGCTATCTGTTAAAGTTTCTTCTTGCCGCTGTGCTTGAATCACAAACGCTTAAAATTTTTCGAGTTTGAGTCGGAAATTAAAATGTTGGCTGTAAACTGAAAATGTGGCTGGAAATTTCCTACTATTGTCTGTGGGTTGTGGTCGCTTTCTTCACGCTCTACTATTTTAAAATCTGCAATGTATTTCAAGAGGAGCAGCCCTATAATCTATTACGGTGGTTGACTTTTTCTAAATATGTGTCCAGAATGGGGGCTTGTCCCCTTTGAATCTTCCGATTAGGATTCGTAGCCCTTCATCTGTTAGCCACAAATCGATCCGAGTACCCTGGGAATCACATTGCTTTCATGGTGAGACTGTCTGTTCGGGGATGTTCCATACTGCATTTTGAACTACAATGTTTTCATCATACTCTTGCAGATTAAAATGGTTTGAATTAAAATCCTCAGAGAGTATTATAAATTGTGCGTCATGGGCGGATTTCAGGTTGGGAGTTATTTCCAAGATCGGTAAGGCTGCCGACTTTGCCTTATGAGCAGGATTTAGATAAACACTCAGAAGCATTAATGGATGTATTACCTCTTGGGACCAGCCCTCAATTTTGACTGTCTGGAGCCAATTCTATTAGCAGATTATCTGTTTTACCTGTAGTTTCAACTGCAATGAGATGAATATTGCTAAGCCCCATTTCGGCCGTCCTTTGGAACTTGATCTAGTTCCAGTCTTTGAAAATACCATACACCCCTTCAGTGGCACCGAATG
This sequence comes from Calotriton arnoldi, assembly GCA_963921515.1. Lineage (NCBI taxonomy): Eukaryota > Metazoa > Chordata > Amphibia > Caudata > Salamandridae > Calotriton > Calotriton arnoldi. The sequence continues at coordinate 1,067,429 of CAWUFW010000070.1, forward strand.
CTTAGCCCATGACTCTTGTAACAGTATGAATGGAAACTTCCTAAAGAAATCAACCACTTACCAGTTGGTAGTCATGCTAAGGCTTTATGACATATTCCATGAGCAGATGTGAATTGGAGTTGCAGTTAATTAGTTTTTATCAGTTCCCTGCTTTCCGATGGCATACAATGAGCTACGTTCCTCATTAATAAATCCCTTTTTCTGCCAGTACTGAGGGGAGCTAGGACTAATCAGGTTTTACAGGGGGCACTGACACGATGTTTCCGAGATGGAGTGTACCATCTTTAGGTCTGTCCGAGTTTCGTCCCATTTACTCGAATTTACAGTGCCAATAAGGTGTTTAAGAAGGGAAAAAGGATTTTGTGACAACTGCTTCTTTTCAGTCTGTGACCCATGAACAATTCTCTGTAATAATGAATTGCCCAAGCTAGGTTTTTGTTCAACTGATGCAGTCTAATGTGACTTTCTCACTGCTCACATTACCTCCGAAGACTCATGAGCGATGGCTAGGAGAGTTGGATAGCAATTTTCGAAATAGAGCGACCACTTTTAAGGCTAGTTCCAGTGATACCGTAGTTATCAGCATGGGGTCGGTCACTTGAATTCCTCTGGGTTTTATAAATGCTATTCATTAAATATCTAATGAATTAAGATTTTCTAGAGTCTTTGTATTCTTAAAATGTTTTTATCACTTTGCCCTGATTTAGTATGTAGTGTGGCCCTAATGATGAGTATTGAGGCATTAGCAGGACTTTATTGCCTAGTTCCTCAAGTTGTGTCCCGTCAGCAGCGGTAGCCATTTTATTGTGTACTTGGCAGGGATCAATTTGTGTTACTTTTGTGTTGATTGGTTTGTGCCCCTTTGAGCTCTTATCTCTCTTATCCAAGAGAAGTAACTGCACTGATGCAGAGGGAGTATTTGCCCTGGGTGGATTAACTTGTATCACACTTGTACTTGATGTGCCATGGTCCCTCTCTGCAGTGATGGCTTCAGCCAGGCTAAACTGATAGGTGTAAGGGTTCTCAGCCTCAAACGTACTGCTTTAGGTGAGAGTAACGCTGTAGAATCCCATTGTAAGTCTCCTTCTCCACCTGCTATGCAAATTTGACCTGTTGTAGAGAGTACATTTAGTTTACATTTTAGCTTTCCTTTTGAACTTAGCATCTTTTTCTAATGGTGGTTTGCACATGTTTTCCACTAGTAAGAGAATGTGTTATGCATGCATTTATTCCTGTTAGACATTCTTTTTCCTTTCCAGACTAACAAAAGACGCTGTTCCGTGTCTCTGGGTCAGTGCGATGTCTGGTGTTTTATGATTTAAACAGCGTCCGTGCTGAATTCAATGAGAGGCACTTCACATCGGAGGTATCATGGAAGCTGCTGTGACTGAGATGCAGCTCTGCAGGCCCCGACCTTCATCCTGAGAAGGAAGATAGTCGCGCAAGCAGAAGTGTGCAGGCCTGCACAACTAGATGGGGTGCATTTGTTAATGCACTGAGGCCAGCTTCCTGAGACATCATATCAAGGTATGGGGTTAGATCATTCCAAAAGGCCTCGCAGATGGGTACTCCTAACATGCTCTCATTAGTATAGAGGTATTTGTGATAGATAGGGGTAACCTTAGTAACATTAGGAACAATTAACATGGTTGAATTGTTTGTGTTTTTCACCATTCTAACAATGCTTATAAAAAATGATGTGTTTCATCTTTCTAACAATCGTAGCTCATGTTTTATTTACAACGATTAGATCTTTTCAATAAACATTTGAAAATTTATTTTCGTATCTTTTCTTTATGTCACCTTGGGCACGCAAAAATGACAAACGAAAGGGTTAGATGTGTTTCTACGAATTCCTTGGGAATCAGAGTCATGTTTGAAGTTACCGACAACATCTATAACCCTGTACGGTTAGTTTAGATGTGGTAGTGTGAGCTAGCCAACCAACATTTACAGATAATATAAGAAGACAGTCTCTGTATTATGCAGTTTTTTGCTGATGTAATACACAGTTCTACTAAATTCATAGGAACCGTATCACAGACCATGGGCAGATGACAGAATGCAACTGCAGTGGATGAGGAAAATGAACACCTCCTTCAAAAGATACACATGTGCTTAAGGTTCATTGATAACCTTTACATCATTGGGGATAGCACTGAAACTCAATTTCAAGGATAACTCGAAAAAACTTAATAACACACATATAAGCTGCCATTCACAAAGGAGCTGATTGCAATAAGAATTGTGTTTCTGGATGCTGAGATTTACATCTATAAAAATAAAATAAAGGCTTTTTTACATTGGAAAAGCACAATTACAAGTATTATTTTGCATGCTTCAAGTTATCACCAGTAAGTCTGAAATGCAGTACCTCATTTAAACAGTTCCTAAGACTCAAAAGAAATTGTATTATGAAAAGTTAATTTAACAAGAATGCTATAACAACAGAAAGGGAATGTAATGAATGATGATGCCATGAGAGAATAGTGGAAAGTAGTTCAAAGAGTGCAAAATCATAAATTACAACAAAACTCTTGGTCACAAAACAACAAAGGAAGGCACAGGATTGTGATAGTGATACAAAAATAAAAATGGTGATGAGACATACCAAAGAAACAAAAGATATCAAATTTTACAAAAACATTCAAAATTAATATCAGATGATGACACTGATACTGGAGATCAACTGGGAATAAGAGCTACAGTAACATCAACAAGCATTTGTAAATGCATTAGGTTTTGCCTATGGGATTAATAATAAGTTAAGAGGTGCGAGAGCAGTGTATGAGTGCAGGGAGAATGGTGTGAGTTCTCTTTGTGCAAGGTGAGTGGTGCATGAATGAAGGACTATGGTCATGTGAGTTGAGGAAGCATTCATATTTGTTTAACCTATAACATTACACATTGTGAGCCTATAAGTGATGCAGTTCAAGGGCAGCAGTAACATGGTCAGCTTCCTTATCCTAAAATGTAGGGAACAAGTAGGTCACATTTGAGGAGTGGGGGACATGCCCCTATAGTCACACACTGTAATGTCTAGTAGGAACATATATTCATATCAAGGAGAGATGCGGGAACACAGCGTTGTGCGTGCTAGGAAGTAAAGAGCAGGCAGTAAGTCAAATGTATACCCACAGATTTCAGTCCGAAAAAGTAATGGATGCCAAAGTATTCACTTCATCAATGCTGCCATGTCACAAGCCATACCTAATTGTACCCTTTCACCTCCCAAAAATTAAAAAGGAGAGGACCTGAAGTCTATTTATATTGAGTTGCAGCGCTTTTGCGGCGTTCCTGCTTCATTCTGTGTAGTGCTTGCCAGCGCATGTGCATTGGAAAATGAAAGGCCCCATGGGAATTGTGGTTTTCATGGTCTTGTGCAGACTCACTTAATCGAAAACAAAAGAAGGCCCCTGAGCAAACAAATAACAGGCAGAAATAACAGGGGAACAAATGCATAAGCAAAAAAACATAGAAAATCTGCCTGATAAATTCAATTGGCGGAGTGTCTCACCATAATTCAAGGATGCTTACAAAGTCATCTCGGAGTCATGTTTTATATGTGTATATTTTCAACAATTGTATTAAAAAAGCACATAAGGAATCGTCAATGTCATCATCCGAAGTTTTATCAAAAAAATGTATTGTTCATTGTAGTCATGTCCATATAAATATACATATATTCATACATATCACAATACAGAACGTTTCTAAGATCCATATATATAAAACAAGGACATTTACATACACCCGGGAGAAACCATAGAGATACCCGAAATAATAATCAAAATAATCACCCATGCCACTCACACCCCATTCATTAAAAGGACAACCCTTACACATACCAAAAAACCACAGACCAAACAAGACGATAACAGAAAGAAGATAAATGATAACACAACACAATGATATATGATATATAACATATATACTACAAAGAGAGCAAGAGATATTTCAATATTCAGTTATTTTGCATACAACTATGTAATAACTTTGTTTCTTAAAAATCAGAGCTTAATGTATCAACCATTAGATTTCCTAATAACTGAGTCTTGTTATCTAATAATGTGCTGACGCTCTTTTAGGCGGAGAGCCTCAATCCTGGTCACACCTTCGTCAGGGCGCTCGACAACATCAATAACAGGGCGACAAGGGGTGCATCCTGAAGGAAATCTAGAAATACAAGACAGTTTCATAAGAATATATATATATATATATATATATATATATACTCCGAAACATACTAAAATAAAAACGTAATAATTAATGAATAAGTGTGGTGTACAGAAAGGATTATATAGGACTAACCTTATAGCCCCTACCTTCAGTGTTATAAAATTCTGAGAAAGGAGATTGTGACTAAAGATTTCTCTCCATGCAAACAAGAGTGGTCGCTAGATGACACCAGGCCTAGTCCAAGAGTGTAACGTAATAACTGTTTACCTTATATCCCACTGTAAAGTTTCAAGTTTCATATCTCTGTTGTCAGGGTTGCATTTGTTAACTGAAAAAACAGAAGGTCAAAATGTGTCCCTTTTAGGGGCAGATACCTGGCTACTGGCGGACCGCTCTGAACTAAAGCGGGACTCCCACATAAAGTTCTATATATTGATAGCGTTATATCCACGACTCAAACAGATACCCTGAGTGGATACAAAATAAAGAGCAAAACTCAGTAGGTCCCTGTCTGTAAATAGCCTATTGTATCAATAAGCGATGTGATCCAAGAGGGTCTGGATACCTTTATAAGTGGAAGAGAAAAATATCCGGCGAACTTGCACAGGAAATAGGGCAAGAGCGGCTCAAATATGTATGGATATATGTATATTTGTATGGATACGACTACAATAAACAATATATATTTTTTATAAAACTTCGGATGATGACATTGATGATTTCTTATGTGCTTTTTGAACACAATTGTTGAAAATATATACATATATAACATGACTCCGAGATGACTTTGTAAGTATCCTTGAAGTATGGTGAGACACTTGAATTTATCAGGCAGTTTTTCTATTTATTTTTTTGCTTATGCGCTTGTGCGGACTCACCTCAGTGTTAGAGTGGCCTTAAAACCGAGATCTCTTTCTTCTCTGGAATGACTACCTTTTATGGTTCACATCCATCACATGAAATGAGACCCGTCAGGAATATTTAGCTGAGAAATAGCTACTTGATATGCAAACAAAGGTCTCTTAGGTAATTCATTTTGGGTCTGGCTGCCTGGCATTAATGTTTTTGATAATATAATGTATGAAATATATTATGAAAGCAAAGCTAGAGGGAGTGACACTCCACAGCAGGTTTAATTTATAGGTTTCTAAATATGTCCCCAAACATCATACTATGCCAGTTATGTAGGGCTTACATTGCTGAGGAAGTAAACAATACAAAACAATCACTCGTTTATAAATAATATAGTACTTTGTATCGCGGAAAAAATGTCCATCCTTAGTAATAAGCCAATAGAGACTTGTGTTACCGGTGAGGTGGAATGTAATAGATAAATCAAAATAATGGCTAAATATGGCCAAAAATAGCATTTAACTGGGAGGAAAGCGCAACCTTTTGCCGAGAAGTTAGATTGTGAAAGCTTCCAGTAGCTTTGATGAATTGCAAAGTCACGATAAGAAAATAATGCATGACAGCTATAGTTGAGCGAATTTTGCTTCCAACGTGAAGAAATGAGCGAAAACAAAACATGCCCTGGAATACCATACATCAATTTCTAGTTTTATCTGTTTTGTTAAAATTGTTTCCTTGTACAGTTTTTTCTTAGCGTTCTGACACATCTCATAGTGTGCAGTCGGTGCAGAAATACATCTCACGATGATAAGAGTAAGCGGCCTGTCTGAAGGAAGATTTTGATATACTTTTGATTATGCAACCGATATGTGAGCAACTCACATTTGAAATTCTGCCAACGAAAAGTTACCTTTTATTGCGAAAGTTTGATACATATTTTATAACATGCTGCAGTGGTGATAAATAGACATAAATTAAGCACAGGACCGTGCCATCTGGCAAAAACAGCAAGAATAGAAGTATAACGGGAGTGGAGAGGATGTGGCGCAGCAGCCACAGCTGTTGAGTCGAGAGCTGGGGACTCCGGCTCGAGTCTCGGCGGTGCAACATCCTGTGATTCTGGGCAAATCACTTAATCTCTCCGGGTGATAAGTTGCGCTATATAAATCTGCAGGATCTTGTACTATATGCCATCACGCTGATGTATGTTCCATGGAAGGTGGCTGCTATATGGGGAAACAGGAGCAGTCTTCATTTCTGTCTCTTTCTTCAGATGCTGAATGACGAAGCTGTCCTCTGCCTAAGGGATCATCATTTTGTCTGGATACGACACAATCACTCAACCGGGGCATATTAGAATCTCTGTAGACCAGTCCATCTTGGGCATTAGCAAGTCCACAAAGCTGTGGCATAACCTAGCAGCGGGGGATGTTCCACCAGACTCTATCACAATTCCGGCAATAAAGGGAAAGAACCCTCTCCCTTTGCCATAAGGGCCGAGAGGAAATCTTGTGAGGGAGTACACCCTCCCGTGTATAAACCACTGTATCACAATAAGTACTCCTTAGATGCGTGGATGATAACCGCGTCTTTTCTATAACAGACCCTGGTAAGGTACAGATGGGAAGTCCTAGGTTGAAGAGACCCACTAAGGAGTGGGGAAGGAAGCAATTCCTTTTGTTTTAATTACCCTCACACACCCTAGTGGTGTCATGCTTCATCATCGGGTCACCCCGACGCCTAAAAGTCAGGGTGGGCTCGACCGTTTATCTCCTTGATCCTGTTATCGCTCCATCCAGTCATGGGCGAGGGAACTCTTCTCCGGGCACCTCGCAGTATGAGGGGTAGCCCTGTAGTCAAACGATCATCAAGGGTCCTGCCTTGCTCTCTCACCTACTCGGTGCAGGTTTCCCGGGCCTTTGTGAAAGCCGCACCAAGTAGGTGAGAGAGCGGGGCAGGACCCTTGATGATCGTTTGACTACAGGGCTACCCCTCATACTACGAGGTGCCCGGAGAAGAGTTCCCTCGCCCATGACTGGATGGAGCGATAACAGGATCAAGGAGATAAATTATCTTCTATTAAACTAAGGAACAGCTATCTGCCCTTAGATAAACAGCAGTGTAGGGATTTTCCTTCTGCGTGTTCCCGGGAGGTTGTATTGTTGCCCTGAAGAAAGTCCGGGACCTTTATGGCCCTAGTAGGACTGAAACATGTCGGCTGTAGGGTCATAGGACCATAAATACTCCTATTCTGACCCCTGTTTATACCTTTTAATAACCCTAACAAATCCAAGATTAAAGGGATACTGGGATTTGCTGGTGGTTTTTTAATCTTTAATTACCCCCTGGTCATATTATCACTAAGAGCTCCCTGAAAAACGGTCGAGCCCACCCTGACTTTTAGGCGTCAGGGTGACCCGATGATGAAGCATGACACCACTAGGGTGTGTGAGGGTAATTAAAACAAAAGGAATTGCTTCCTTCCCCACTCCTTAGTGGGTCTCTTCATCCTAGGACTTCCCATCTGTACCTTACCAGGGTCTGTTATAGAAAAGACGCGGTTATCATCCACGCATCTAAGGAGTACTTATTGTGATACAGATGTTCCACCAGAACCAACAGCTATTGAACAGGAACTGCTTGGAAATCGGGGTTCCAGGTCTGAGGGAAATCGAATATAGGAAGGGAGAAGCATTACAGGGAAGGGGGTGAGTACATCGGAGCAGGACCCATAACTGCATGATTATTTTAAATAGACTATATCCTGATTTTATGCACTCAGGTTGTATGCTTCCCTGCCCTGCCCACTCCCTCTGCACACCCTAAGCTAAACCATGGTGCGAGGCAAAGCGTGGAAATGGTCATGACTGGGAATCAGAAGAGAAACAAACCTGACCCCTCATGCAAATCCATGATCCCCTGTGTATCCAGAGCACCCCTGACAGCTAGAAACCCAGCCACAGGGCGTGCAGGCATCTCCAATGATTCAGAATATAGGATCAAGCAACAGAGAGATTGTCCCTAAAAACACACTCACCCTACCCTACTGCTGAGTTTCGAGGCAGAAGCCCATATTTAGCGTATAAGTGGTTTATTTAAATCGTTTCGAGATTAAATTAACTCAAAGCAAACAAACCAGACGAAAATAATAGTGAAAACGAGAAGTTCATGCAAAGCTAAGGTAACATGTCACCCCCAATTTGAATCCCATTGGAGCTAGGAAAAGAAAAATAACCACACGCGGAGAAAGGTCCCACCATTCCTCAATAAGCGCTCTATTGTTTTTGTTATGGAAAATGTCTTCACCTCAATCAATCAATATTGGTTGGTAAAGCCAAGCTACTCACCTGTGAGGGTCTCAAGGCGCTGGGGGAGGCGGGGTGGCTCCGTAGTGTGCTGGGGTCATCTGAAGAGCCAGGTCTAGAGGTCCTTCCTGAACTGGGGCAATGTGGGAGATTGCCGGAGATGGATGGGTAGGGTGTTCCAGGCTTTGGCTGCGAGGTAGGCGAAGGACTTTCCTCCCGTTCTAGTATTGTTGATACAAGGGACGGTGGCCAGAGAGAGCTGGGCTGATCGCAGGTGTCTTTTGGGTGCATGGAATGAGAGGCGACTGTTCAGGTATGCGAGTCTGGTGTTGTGAAGGGCCTTGTATGTGTGGGTGAGGAGTTTGAAGGTTATTCTTCCTTCGACTGGAAGCCAGTGGAGATCGCGCATGTGTTGGGTGATGTGACTACGACGGGGGATGTCGAGGATCAGTCTGGCTGCGGCGTTCTGGACAGTCTGGAGTTTGCAAAGGAGTTTCTTATTCATTCCGGCGTAGAGAGCGTTGCCGTAGTCCAGTCTTCTGCTGATGAGTGTGTGTGATGGTTTTTCTGGATTCGGTTGAGATCCATCTAAAAGTCTTTCGGAGCATGCGGAGGGTGTTGAAGCAGGTCGAGGATACGGCGTTGATCTGGCGGTTCATTGTGAGCGATGAGTCTAGTATGATGCTGAGGTTTTGAGCAAGGTCCTTCGGGGTGGGGGATTTCCTCCAGGAAACCTCAAGGTTTTGCAACAGACAGTGCAAGGGAGGGGTTGAGGGGGCATGTGGTTTCAGGTGAAACAGATCTGTAGCACTAGATAGATAGGTCTTTATAAAGTGTTCAAAAGTAGTGAAGACGGAGTTCAGCTTGTGTCTGCGAAGCGCCAGGAAAACAGAAACAAGTATCACGGGAGTGGAGAGGATGTGGTGCAGCGGCCAGAGGTGCTGACTCGAGAGCTGGGGATCCCCGTTCGAGTCTCGGCAGTGCAACAGTCTGTGATTCTGGGCAAATCACTTAATCTCTCTGGGTTATAAATTGGGCTGTATAAATCTGCTAATTTAATTTTAAGCATTGCAGAAAGAGGCAAATCTTTATGAAAAAATAGTTCCACCAAAGCGGTTGTTAACAGTATTTCGGCTAAGGGAAACTGATCAGAGAAGCATACAAGGAACAAACATTGGTAAATGCAGGAAAATATGCTGCAGCCAATAGAAATAGAGGAAAAGTAACTGGCAAGCACAGGAGCCAATAAAAAGGCAGGAAAAAAAATAGGTGGGATGTAAGCCCTTTTTAAGATTTATATTGAATACAATAGATTTCACAGGCACAGCAGCAAGGGCTGTGCAGGCAAAACCAAAAAATGCAAATCATTTCGGGTCAGTCTTGTTAGAAGTCACTTCATGGATCATAAAGATATGATGACCTGATTGAGTGAAAAGAGAAATGTCTGTAATCACTGTAGAGTTTGCAGAAAGAAACAGAATACCAAGACGTTTGTACTGCACGATGAAATATGGCAAAAGGTTATGTAAAGTATTATGTGCACAAGCAGATTTGCAATATATGTGATAGAATGTCCTTGTCATCTAAAATATGTGGGCAGCACAATATGCCAACTAAAAAAACGATGGTTTGAGCACAGAAGTCACAAAAAAACATACATGGGCAATTTAACACTAAAACTTTTCCTGCAAAAGCATCAAACTGACGCGGCAAAAGCACCACTTTGTGCACTCAATCAAGCCTACAAACATGAAAGGTGGTAACCTTACAAGTCTACTGGCAATATTAGAATGTGAACACATTATCAAATAGAGAATGATGATCCCCTATGGGAAGAATGTTAAAAAAGAACTCTCAGGATTTGAACACAAGAACAGGTATGTAAGGGATCACAGAGTCATTCACTCAAATTAAGACCTGGCTCGCCCTGCACTGCTCACCCCCACAAAAATAATAGAGTCACAGAGTGACCTGATTCAGACAAGGAAAGGACTGGGGGCTGTAGAAGGCTGGGCAATTGCACCTGGATAATATCAAACTGCTAACTACCCATAGGTGGGAACGTCTTGGTTCAGGATTCCACTTCCAGGTCAATAGTGTCAGAGCACATATTTGACCATATTGCACACATGGCTCCTTTCCTACCAATGATTCATAGTTGTATTGGCTTTCCACTCCCGATTATCGTGTCATTACACCTTGCTCTCCACTACCTTTTTTGTTTCCTCCCTTTCTGCTTCCCTTTTCCAGTTAGACATTTCCATTGTGCATTTATGGCCTGCTGTATTTGCCTGTTTGAACAGTTAGAGCCAGATGAAAGACAAAAAACATTCAAACAGTTCCCTGCTCTTTGGTGTCCTGTGGATCAGCACTGGTATCCTTGTTGCCTTCTGGTTTCATTACCCTCGGCACTGCCCTGGATCAGGGTAAGTAGCTCACCTAGATAGGTGGTAAGATCTCACTGTACAAAATATTACTTTGTATTTCACATCCATTGACTTTTCAGCATTTATAGTACCTATCTAGAACTCACTTCACCTACCGCCTGAGAGTCAGCGCACTTGTCCACTAGCAAATGTTAGTCCAGACCAGTGGCGGCTGCTGCCAACAAAAAGTGGTGAGGCAGCACAGAGGAGAATAATGTAAAAAAATGAAGGGCCTGATTACGATGGTGGGGAGACCGCCACCGACAGGCTGTCGGTGGCAGTCTCCCCGCTATCGGAACAGGGATCTCCGTCCGCCATATAATAATGGCTTCAGGACGGGTGGCGGTCAGAAACTGTGACTGCCATGGTCCAGACAGGCGGTCTGTATTCGACCGCCTGTCGAACCTCGCTATAGTCCCAGAATGGCGGCGGTGCCTGTCAGGCACCGCCATGGGGATTACAATATCCCTTTCCACCGGTCGTTCTACGGGGTCAAACCGCAGCAAAACGGCAGGCGGAAACGGATTTGGGGACCCGTAGTGGGCCCCCCTTACCCCATGAGGCTGGTACATGGGCAATGGGGGGCACCTATGGTGCCCCCTACATATCCCTGTACCATGTGGCAGGCACCGCATGATGCCTGCCACGTAGTGCAGGGATATGTAAACACCCTATTTTTGTATTGCTGCGTAGGCTGCTGATCGCATCCCCGCCGCAATACAAAATATAGGGAATGCGACCGCCGTGGTGGCAGTCACATCGTAATATGGTATGTGGAACTGCCCCCTTGTAGGCGGGCGGTCCCAAATACGAAACGATGATGGACGGACTGAAGTCCGCCCGCCATCGTAATCAGGCCCTAAGTACTTACCTGTTGTTGCCGGCTGCCGCCTCAGTGCTCCTCTGCTCTCTGCAGTCCATGGGCCACACTGCATCATGCTCCCAGACTCCCCACCCAATCCACATGCTGCTCTCATGCTGTTAATGCTAATACCTAACATGAGAGAACTGCCAAGATTGGTCTGAGCGAGCTAGTTTGATGCTAGCTTCAAGAACAGGGAGCGTATGCCTCTTCTCCACCTGGTTGTGCAACACAGCTTGGGTTGGAGAAATCTAAGTGTGCATGTCGGTTTGACCTTCCCAAGACAGCCGGCCAAACTGTCATTTGCACTTGCAGTGCAGACCACTTCTCCTCCATGCTGCTGTTCATAGAGGATGGCCCCAGACTCGACCCAGCCTTAACGGAGGAGCCGCCGCTGGTACAGTCCGTATATTCCAGACAATGCTGCACCACAGCAGGTGCTCCTGTATCTTACCTTCCCATATCCCCATTATTTCTCTCATGAGATATTTGTGTTGACAAGACATGTGGAGAAACTCAAGGTGATTGGGATTCTCATCAGATCCACACCATGACTGCTTGCCTGGCCACTAATTCAGACCTGGATTCTGCTGAGAATCCACTACAGGAAATGTCTCAAGTCATACCTAGAAATTCAGGCAGACTTTGTGATAGCTAGCCAAGAGAAGTCATTTCTATTGTACTCCTGTTAATGAGAGCAAATCTGGGGGCAGTAAGACAGCAATAACACCTTCAGTAGCAACAGGATTTGGGACTCCCTCATCCCCGCTATCTCTGACTTAAAAGAATTCTCAAAAGCCATTATATTTTCAGTCACTTCTGGTCCAGTTCTACTTACATATCTTGTTGACACCTCAGTATTTTCCAAATGACACTGTAAAAGTAATATTTACTTTGTCTTCTGTTACAAAGGAAATATAGCCACGGCAAATCTTTTCATTAATAATAAGATTCTCTGGCTTTCTAATCATAGTCCGTTTTTGGTACAATTTAAGGCAATTTTTTTTAAAGAACAGACATTACAGAAGCCAACATTGGGCTTCTTACTTTAAGACAAGGAAATCAAGACTTCATTCCATATATTATTAAATTCGAACAGTTATCGGCCGGGGCCCCATAAACAGATGAGGCAGAGGTTGCTGACTTTTACCAAGTGAGGTATTGAAGAATGGTTTCTTTTTGGTGGTTAAACAAAATGCACACCTATAGAAAAGGAAGAAGGGGAAGAAAGGGCATGCACATCCCCCTTGGTACGCTCCCGTACCGGAGGATTCTAAAGCGAACCTCTCAAGTTAGGAACCGATGCAAGTGGGAGGTGTAAACACCTGAGGAAAAGGAATTCCAGTGGAAAAAACTGTGTCTTTATCGTGTTGTGCAGGAAATTTTGTGCAACAGAGTACTGACCTGTCACAAAAGGGTTTTCTCATCCCTACAAGCGAGAGGTAGGTGGACTATTTCAGATACCAGACAATCTGTCCCTCAAAAATCAAACTTTTATTTACATGAACTCGTGATCACTCCTGGTGGTCCAATTGCCATTGATACTTTGGTGGATTCAAGTGCCTCTGGCTGTTTTCATGGCTCATGCCTTCCAATTACAACATGTCATTCGTATCAATGTTATAAATGAGCCAGAAAACAAAGCTTGATGGCCCTTCACTCACATCTGGGGCATTACAAGAAGAAACAAGGCTTTCGCTTATGATTATATTTTGTGGGTATGTAGAAACCCTTCACTTCGAAATTATCACTGTGTTGGGAACCACTTGGTCGAGGCCACATAATATCGTAATTGATAGGCTGACTATCACAATGAATAGTGATATGTTTATCACCGACATTGTGTGGGCTAAACTTGTTCAAATCTTCAAGTCTAATTTGAGATGTCATCAGTGATGTTATCAGCGATGTCACTGACCATGTCATGAGTGATGTACATGTGAAATCTGAGCCTAATTATTATATTCTGTTAACCTTTGTTTTTTTCAGTGAATTTCTAAGTTTGTAAAATTCTACTTCCTAACTATAACATCCATGTCATTTGAGATAGCATCTGTGATGTTCCTGACCATGTCATGAGTGATATAATATGTGAGGTCATAAGCAGTGCACTGTAGGGGCATAAGTTATAGTTAGCTCAGGTAACTGTAACTGCTGAATGTCACTGGTTTTGTATGAGCGAAATCTGAGCCGAACTATAACGTCCCTGTAACCTTTGGTTTTTCAGTGAGTTTTTAAGGTTTTTTAAATTCTATTTCCTAACTATAGCGTCCATGTAACCTTTGGCTTTTTTCAGTGAATTTCCAAGTTTTTTAAATGTTTATTTCCTAACTGTAACCTGTAAACTTTGAGAATTGGTGTGTGAGTGGCTGTATAAGTCAGTGAGTGGGTGTATGAGTGGCTGACTCTTGGCGCAATCTCCTTACTTTTTCACGTTGTACCTTGACCAGGTGATTGCGTTTCAACAAGCAGTACTCTGTTTGATATCCTTTTTGCTATAAGAAGATTTTTTGACATCCATGGTGAGGTTGTCTGTTTGGCGGTTAGTTGAAGAGAGGATGTTTTCTCTCTGCCATACTTTATTATCAGAGTGCCGCATACTGTTCCCAGACGTTAATTGTGTTGGACGGTACAAGTGGGTATTCATTTAGTAGTTTCATGCTATCTGTTAAAGTTTCTTCTTGCCGCTGTGCTTGAATCACAAACGCTTAAAATTTTTCGAGTTTGAGTCGGAAATTAAAATGTTGGCTGTAAACTGAAAATGTGGCTGGAAATTTCCTACTATTGTCTGTGGGTTGTGGTCGCTTTCTTCACGCTCTACTATTTTAAAATCTGCAATGTATTTCAAGAGGAGCAGCCCTATAATCTATTACGGTGGTTGACTTTTTCTAAATATGTGTCCAGAATGGGGGCTTGTCCCCTTTGAATCTTCCGATTAGGATTCGTAGCCCTTCATCTGTTAGCCACAAATCGATCCGAGTACCCTGGGAATCACATTGCTTTCATGGTGAGACTGTCTGTTCGGGGATGTTCCATACTGCATTTTGAACTACAATGTTTTCATCATACTCTTGCAGATTAAAATGGTTTGAATTAAAATCCTCAGAGAGTATTATAAATTGTGCGTCATGGGCGGATTTCAGGTTGGGAGTTATTTCCAAGATCGGTAAGGCTGCCGACTTTGCCTTATGAGCAGGATTTAGATAAACACTCAGAAGCATTAATGGATGTATTACCTCTTGGGACCAGCCCTCAATTTTGACTGTCTGGAGCCAATTCTATTAGCAGATTATCTGTTTTACCTGTAGTTTCAACTGCAATGAGATGAATATTGCTAAGCCCCATTTCGGCCGTCCTTTGGAACTTGATCTAGTTCCAGTCTTTGAAAATACCATACACCCCTTCAGTGGCACCGAATGCTTAGCCCATGACTCTTGTAACAGTATGAATGGAAACTTCCTAAAGAAATCAACCACTTACCAGTTGGTAGTCATGCTAAGGCTTTATGACATATTCCATGAGCAGATGTGAATTGGAGTTGCAGTTAATTAGTTTTTATCAGTTCCCTGCTTTCCGATGGCATACAATGAGCTACGTTCCTCATTAATAAATCCCTTTTTTCTGCCAGTACTGAGGGGAGCTAGGACTAATCAGGTTTTACAGGGGGCACTGACACGATGTTTCCGAGATGGAGTGTACCATCTTTAGGTCTGTCCGAGTTTCGTCCCATTTACTCGAATTTACAGTGCCAATAAGGTGTTTAAGAAGGGAAAAAGGATTTTGTGACAACTGCTTCTTTTCAGTCTGTGACCCATGAACAATTCTCTGTAATAATGAATTGCCCAAGCTAGGTTTTTGTTCAACTGATGCAGTCTAATGTGACTTTCTCACTGCTCACATTACCTCCGAAGACTCATGAGCGATGGCTAGGAGAGTTGGATAGCAATTTTCGAAATAGAGCGACCACTTTTAAGGCTAGTTCCAGTGATACCGTAGTTATCAGCATGGGGTCGGTCACTTGAATTCCTCTGGGTTTTATAAATGCTATTCATTAAATATCTAATGAATTAAGATTTTCTAGAGTCTTTGTATTCTTAAAATGTTTTTATCACTTTGCCCTGATTTAGTATGTAGTGTGGCCCTAATGATGAGTATTGAGGCATTAGCAGGACTTTATTGCCTAGTTCCTCAAGTTGTGTCCCGTCAGCAGCGGTAGCCATTTTATTGTGTACTTGGCAGGGATCAATTTGTGTTACTTTTGTGTTGATTGGTTTGTGCCCCTTTGAGCTCTTATCTCTCTTATCCAAGAGAAGTAACTGCACTGATGCAGAGGGAGTATTTGCCCTGGGTGGATTAACTTGTATCACACTTGTACTTGATGTGCCATGGTCCCTCTCTGCAGTGATGGCTTCAGCCAGGCTAAACTGATAGGTGTAAGGGTTCTCAGCCTCAAACGTACTGCTTTAGGTGAGAGTAACGCTGTAGAATCCCATTGTAAGTCTCCTTCTCCACCTGCTATGCAAATTTGACCTGTTGTAGAGAGTACATTTAGTTTACATTTTAGCTTTCCTTTTGAACTTAGCATCTTTTTCTAATGGTGGTTTGCACATGTTTTCCACTAGTAAGAGAATGTGTTATGCATGCATTTATTCCTGTTAGACATTCTTTTTCCTTTCCAGACTAACAAAAGACGCTGTTCCGTGTCTCTGGGTCAGTGCGATGTCTGGTGTTTTATGATTTAAACAGCGTCCGTGCTGAATTCAATGAGAGGCACTTCACATCGGAGGTATCATGGAAGCTGCTGTGACTGAGATGCAGCTCTGCAGGCCCCGACCTTCATCCTGAGAAGGAAGATAGTCGCGCAAGCAGAAGTGTGCAGGCCTGCACAACTAGATGGGGTGCATTTGTTAATGCACTGAGGCCAGCTTCCTGAGACATCATATCAAGGTATGGGGTTAGATCATTCCAAAAGGCCTCGCAGATGGGTACTCCTAACATGCTCTCATTAGTATAGAGGTATTTGTGATAGATAGGGGTAACCTTAGTAACATTAGGAACAATTAACATGGTTGAATTGTTTGTGTTTTTCACCATTCTAACAATGCTTATAAAAAATGATGTGTTTCATCTTTCTAACAATCGTAGCTCATGTTTTATTTACAACGATTAGATCTTTTCAATAAACATTTGAAAATTTATTTTCGTATCTTTTCTTTATGTCACCTTGGGCACGCAAAAATGACAAACGAAAGGGTTAGATGTGTTTCTACGAATTCCTTGGGAATCAGAGTCATGTTTGAAGTTACCGACAACATCTATAACCCTGTACGGTTAGTTTAGATGTGGTAGTGTGAGCTAGCCAACCAACATTTACAGATAATATAAGAAGACAGTCTCTGTATTATGCAGTTTTTTGCTGATGTAATACACAGTTCTACTAAATTCATAGGAACCGTATCACAGACCATGGGCAGATGACAGAATGCAACTGCAGTGGATGAGGAAAATGAACACCTCCTTCAAAAGATACACATGTGCTTAAGGTTCATTGATAACCTTTACATCATTGGGGATAGCACTGAAACTCAATTTCAAGGATAACTCGAAAAAACTTAATAACACACATATAAGCTGCCATTCACAAAGGAGCTGATTGCAATAAGAATTGTGTTTCTGGATGCTGAGATTTACATCTATAAAAATAAAATAAAGGCTTTTTTACATTGGAAAAGCACAATTACAAGTATTATTTTGCATGCTTCAAGTTATCACCAGTAAGTCTGAAATGCAGTACCTCATTTAAACAGTTCCTAAGACTCAAAAGAAATTGTATTATGAAAAGTTAATTTAACAAGAATGCTATAACAACAGAAAGGGAATGTAATGAATGATGATGCCATGAGAGAATAGTGGAAAGTAGTTCAAAGAGTGCAAAATCATAAATTACAACAAAACTCTTGGTCACAAAACAACAAAGGAAGGCACAGGATTGTGATAGTGATACAAAAATAAAAATGGTGATGAGACATACCAAAGAAACAAAAGATATCAAATTTTACAAAAACATTCAAAATTAATATCAGATGATGACACTGATACTGGAGATCAACTGGGAATAAGAGCTACAGTAACATCAACAAGCATTTGTAAATGCATTAGGTTTTGCCTATGGGATTAATAATAAGTTAAGAGGTGCGAGAGCAGTGTATGAGTGCAGGGAGAATGGTGTGAGTTCTCTTTGTGCAAGGTGAGTGGTGCATGAATGAAGGACTATGGTCATGTGAGTTGAGGAAGCATTCATATTTGTTTAACCTATAACATTACACATTGTGAGCCTATAAGTGATGCAGTTCAAGGGCAGCAGTAACATGGTCAGCTTCCTTATCCTAAAATGTAGGGAACAAGTAGGTCACATTTGAGGAGTGGGGGACATGCCCCTATAGTCACACACTGTAATGTCTAGTAGGAACATATATTCATATCAAGGAGAGATGCGGGAACACAGCGTTGTGCGTGCTAGGAAGTAAAGAGCAGGCAGTAAGTCAAATGTATACCCACAGATTTCAGTCCGAAAAAGTAATGGATGCCAAAGTATTCACTTCATCAATGCTGCCATGTCACAAGCCATACCTAATTGTACCCTTTCACCTCCCAAAAATTAAAAAGGAGAGGACCTGAAGTCTATTTATATTGAGTTGCAGCGCTTTTGCGGCGTTCCTGCTTCATTCTGTGTAGTGCTTGCCAGCGCATGTGCATTGGAAAATGAAAGGCCCCATGGGAATTGTGGTTTTCATGGTCTTGTGCAGACTCACTTAATCGAAAACAAAAGAAGGCCCCTGAGCAAACAAATAACAGGCAGAAATAACAGGGGAACAAATGCATAAGCAAAAAAACATAGAAAATCTGCCTGATAAATTCAATTGGCGGAGTGTCTCACCATAATTCAAGGATGCTTACAAAGTCATCTCGGAGTCATGTTTTATATGTGTATATTTTCAACAATTGTATTAAAAAAGCACATAAGGAATCGTCAATGTCATCATCCGAAGTTTTATCAAAAAAATGTATTGTTCATTGTAGTCATGTCCATATAAATATACATATATTCATACATATCACAATACAGAACGTTTCTAAGATCCATATATATAAAACAAGGACATTTACATACACCCGGGAGAAACCATAGAGATACCCGAAATAATAATCAAAATAATCACCCATGCCACTCACACCCCATTCATTAAAAGGACAACCCTTACACATACCAAAAAACCACAGACCAAACAAGACGATAACAGAAAGAAGATAAATGATAACACAACACAATGATATATGATATATAACATATATACTACAAAGAGAGCAAGAGATATTTCAATATTCAGTTATTTTGCATACAACTATGTAATAACTTTGTTTCTTAAAAATCAGAGCTTAATGTATCAACCATTAGATTTCCTAATAACTGAGTCTTGTTATCTAATAATGTGCTGACGCTCTTTTAGGCGGAGAGCCTCAATCCTGGTCACACCTTCGTCAGGGCGCTCGACAACATCAATAACAGGGCGACAAGGGGTGCATCCTGAAGGAAATCTAGAAATACAAGACAGTTTCATAAGAATATATATATATATATATATATATATATATATATATATATATATATATATACTCCGAAACATACTAAAATAAAAACGTAATAATTAATGAATAAGTGTGGTGTACAGAAAGGATTATATAGGACTAACCTTATAGCCCCTACCTTCAGTGTTATAAAATTCTGAGAAAGGAGATTGTGACTAAAGATTTCTCTCCATGCAAACAAGAGTGGTCGCTAGATGACACCAGGCCTAGTCCAAGAGTGTAACGTAATAACTGTTTACCTTATATCCCACTGTAAAGTTTCAAGTTTCATATCTCTGTTGTCAGGGTTGCATTTGTTAACTGAAAAAACAGAAGGTCAAAATGTGTCCCTTTTAGGGGCAGATACCTGGCTACTGGCGGACCGCTCTGAACTAAAGCGGGACTCCCACATAAAGTTCTATATATTGATAGCGTTATATCCACGACTCAAACAGATACCCTGAGTGGATACAAAATAAAGAGCAAAACTCAGTAGGTCCCTGTCTGTAAATAGCCTATTGTATCAATAAGCGATGTGATCCAAGAGGGTCTGGATACCTTTATAAGTGGAAGAGAAAAATATCCGGCGAACTTGCACAGGAAATAGGGCAAGAGCGGCTCAAATATGTATGGATATATGTATATTTGTATGGATACGACTACAATAAACAATATATATTTTTTATAAAACTTCGGATGATGACATTGATGATTTCTTATGTGCTTTTTGAACACAATTGTTGAAAATATATACATATATAACATGACTCCGAGATGACTTTGTAAGTATCCTTGAAGTATGGTGAGACACTTGAATTTATCAGGCAGTTTTTCTATTTATTTTTTTGCTTATGCGCTTGTGCGGACTCACCTCAGTGTTAGAGTGGCCTTAAAACCGAGATCTCTTTCTTCTCTGGAATGACTACCTTTTATGGTTCACATCCATCACATGAAATGAGACCCGTCAGGAATATTTAGCTGAGAAATAGCTACTTGATATGCAAACAAAGGTCTCTTAGGTAATTCATTTTGGGTCTGGCTGCCTGGCATTAATGTTTTTGATAATATAATGTATGAAATATATTATGAAAGCAAAGCTAGAGGGAGTGACACTCCACAGCAGGTTTAATTTATAGGTTTCTAAATATGTCCCCAAACATCATACTATGCCAGTTATGTAGGGCTTACATTGCTGAGGAAGTAAACAATACAAAACAATCACTCGTTTATAAATAATATAGTACTTTGTATCGCGGAAAAAATGTCCATCCTTAGTAATAAGCCAATAGAGACTTGTGTTACCGGTGAGGTGGAATGTAATAGATAAATCAAAATAATGGCTAAATATGGCCAAAAATAGCATTTAACTGGGAGGAAAGCGCAACCTTTTGCCGAGAAGTTAGATTGTGAAAGCTTCCAGTAGCTTTGATGAATTGCAAAGTCACGATAAGAAAATAATGCATGACAGCTATAGTTGAGCGAATTTTGCTTCCAACGTGAAGAAATGAGCGAAAACAAAACATGCCCTGGAATACCATACATCAATTTCTAGTTTTATCTGTTTTGTTAAAATTGTTTCCTTGTACAGTTTTTTCTTAGCGTTCTGACACATCTCATAGTGTGCAGTCGGTGCAGAAATACATCTCACGATGATAAGAGTAAGCGGCCTGTCTGAAGGAAGATTTTGATATACTTTTGATTATGCAACCGATATGTGAGCAACTCACATTTGAAATTCTGCCAACGAAAAGTTACCTTTTATTGCGAAAGTTTGATACATATTTTATAACATGCTGCAGTGGTGATAAATAGACATAAATTAAGCACAGGACCGTGCCATCTGGCAAAAACAGCAAGAATAGAAGTATAACGGGAGTGGAGAGGATGTGGCGCAGCAGCCACAGCTGTTGAGTCGAGAGCTGGGGACTCCGGCTCGAGTCTCGGCGGTGCAACATCCTGTGATTCTGGGCAAATCACTTAATCTCTCCGGGTGATAAGTTGCGCTATATAAATCTGCAGGATCTTGTACTATATGCCATCACGCTGATGTATGTTCCATGGAAGGTGGCTGCTATATGGGGAAACAGGAGCAGTCTTCATTTCTGTCTCTTTCTTCAGATGCTGAATGACGAAGCTGTCCTCTGCCTAAGGGATCATCATTTTGTCTGGATACGACACAATCACTCAACCGGGGCATATTAGAATCTCTGTAGACCAGTCCATCTTGGGCATTAGCAAGTCCACAAAGCTGTGGCATAACCTAGCAGCGGGGGATGTTCCACCAGACTCTATCACAATTCCGGCAATAAAGGGAAAGAACCCTCTCCCTTTGCCATAAGGGCCGAGAGGAAATCTTGTGAGGGAGTACACCCTCCCGTGTATAAACCACTGTATCACAATAAGTACTCCTTAGATGCGTGGATGATAACCGCGTCTTTTCTATAACAGACCCTGGTAAGGTACAGATGGGAAGTCCTAGGATGAAGAGACCCACTAAGGAGTGGGGAAGGAAGCAATTCCTTTTGTTTTAATTACCCTCACACACCCTAGTGGTGTCATGCTTCATCATCGGGTCACCCCGACGCCTAAAAGTCAGGGTGGGCTCGACCGTTTATCTCCTTGATCCTGTTATCGCTCCATCCAGTCATGGGCGAGGGAACTCTTCTCCGGGCACCTCGCAGTATGAGGGGTAGCCCTGTAGTCAAACGATCATCAAGGGTCCTGCCTTGCTCTCTCACCTACTCGGTGCAGGTTTCCCGGGCCTTTGTGAAAGCCGCACCAAGTAGGTGAGAGAGCGAGGCAGGACCCTTGATGATCGTTTGACTACAGGGCTACCCCTCATACTACGAGGTGCCCGGAGAAGAGTTCCCTCGCCCATGACTGGATGGAGCGATAACAGGATCAAGGAGATAAATTATCTTCTATTAAACTAAGGAACAGCTATCTGCCCTTAGATAAACAGCAGTGTAGGGATTTTCCTTCTGCGTGTTCCCGGGAGGTTGTATTGTTGCCCTGAAGAAAGTCCGGGACCTTTATGGCCCTAGTAGGACTGAAACATGTCGGCTGTAGGGTCATAGGACCATAAATACTCCTATTCTGACCCCTGTTTATACCTTTTAATAACCCTAACAAATCCAAGATTAAAGGGATACTGGGATTTGCTGGTGGTTTTTTAATCTTTAATTACCCCCTGGTCATATTATCACTAAGAGCTCCCTGAAAAACGGTCGAGCCCACCCTGACTTTTAGGCGTCAGGGTGACCCGATGATGAAGCATGACACCACTAGGGTGTGTGAGGGTAATTAAAACAAAAGGAATTGCTTCCTTCCCCACTCCTTAGTGGGTCTCTTCATCCTAGGACTTCCCATCTGTACCTTACCAGGGTCTGTTATAGAAAAGACGCGGTTATCATCCACGCATCTAAGGAGTACTTATTGTGATACAGATGTTCCACCAGAACCAACAGCTATTGAACAGGAACTGCTTGGAAATCGGGGTTCCAGGTCTGAGGGAAATCGAATATAGGAAGGGAGAAGCATTACAGGGAAGGGGGTGAGTACATCGGAGCAGGACCCATAACTGCATGATTATTTTAAATAGACTATATCCTGATTTTATGCACTCAGGTTGTATGCTTTCCTGCCCTGCCCACTCCCTCTGCACACCCTAAGCTAAACCATGGTGCGAGGCAAAGCGTGGAAATGGTCATGACTGGGAATCAGAAGAGAAACAAACCTGACCCCTCATGCAAATCCATGATCCCCTGTGTATCCAGAGCACCCCTGACAGCTAGAAACCCAGCCACAGGGCGTGCAGGCATCTCCAATGATTCAGAATATAGGATCAAGCAACAGAGAGATTGTCCCTAAAAACACACTCACCCTACCCTACTGCTGAGTTTCGAGGCAGAAGCCCATATTTAGCGTATAAGTGGTTTATTTAAATCGTTTCGAGATTAAATTAACTCAAAGCAAACAAACCAGACGAAAATAATAGTGAAAACGAGAAGTTCATGCAAAGCTAAGGTAACATGTCACCCCCAATTTGAATCCCATTGGAGCTAGGAAAAGAAAAATAACCACACGCGGAGAAAGGTCCCACCATTCCTCAATAAGCGCTCTATTGTTTTTGTTATGGAAAATGTCTTCACCTCAATCAATCAATATTGGTTGGTAAAGCCAAGCTACTCACCTGTGAGGGTCTCAAGGCGCTGGGGGAGGCGGGGTGGCTCCGTAGTGTGCTGGGGTCATCTGAAGAGCCAGGTCTAGAGGTCCTTCCTGAACTGGGGCAATGTGGGAGATTGCCGGAGATGGATGGGTAGGGTGTTCCAGGCTTTGGCTGCGAGGTAGGCGAAGGACTTTCCTCCCGTTCTAGTATTGTTGATACAAGGGACGGTGGCCAGAGAGAGCTGGGCTGATCGCAGGTGTCTTTTGGGTGCATGGAATGAGAGGCGACTGTTCAGGTATGCGAGTCTGGTGTTGTGAAGGGCCTTGTATGTGTGGGTGAGGAGTTTGAAGGTTATTCTTCCTTCGACTGGAAGCCAGTGGAGATCGCGCATGTGTTGGGTGATGTGACTACGACGGGGGATGTCGAGGATCAGTCTGGCTGCGGCGTTCTGGACAGTCTGGAGTTTGCAAAGGAGTTTCTTATTCATTCCGGCGTAGAGAGCGTTGCCGTAGTCCAGTCTTCTGCTGATGAGTGTGTGTGATGGTTTTTCTGGATTCGGTTGAGATCCATCTAAAAGTCTTTCGGAGCATGCGGAGGGTGTTGAAGCAGGTCGAGGATACGGCGTTGATCTGGCGGTTCATTGTGAGCGATGAGTCTAGTATGATGCTGAGGTTTTGAGCAAGGTCCTTCGGGGTGGGGGATTTCCTCCAGGAAACCTCAAGGTTTTGCAACAGACAGTGCAAGGGAGGGGTTGAGGGGGCATGTGGTTTCAGGTGAAACAGATCTGTAGCACTAGATAGATAGGTCTTTATAAAGTGTTCAAAAGTAGTGAAGACGGAGTTCAGCTTGTGTCTGCGAAGCGCCAGGAAAACAGAAACAAGTATCACGGGAGTGGAGAGGATGTGGTGCAGCGGCCAGAGGTGCTGACTCGAGAGCTGGGGATCCCCGTTCGAGTCTCGGCAGTGCAACAGTCTGTGATTCTGGGCAAATCACTTAATCTCTCTGGGTTATAAATTGGGCTGTATAAATCTGCTAATTTAATTTTAAGCATTGCAGAAAGAGGCAAATCTTTATGAAAAAATAGTTCCACCAAAGCGGTTGTTAACAGTATTTCGGCTAAGGGAAACTGATCAGAGAAGCATACAAGGAACAAACATTGGTAAATGCAGGAAAATATGCTGCAGCCAATAGAAATAGAGGAAAAGTAACTGGCAAGCACAGGAGCCAATAAAAAGGCAGGAAAAAAATAGGTGGGATGTAAGCCCTTTTTAAGATTTATATTGAATACAATAGATTTCACAGGCACAGCAGCAAGGGCTGTGCAGGCAAAACCAAAAAATGCAAATCATTTCGGGTCAGTCTTGTTAGAAGTCACTTCATGGATCATAAAGATATGATGACCTGATTGAGTGAAAAGAGAAATGTCTGTAATCACTGTAGAGTTTGCAGAAAGAAACAGAATACCAAGACGTTTGTACTGCACGATGAAATATGGCAAAAGGTTATGTAAAGTATTATGTGCACAAGCAGATTTGCAATATATGTGATAGAATGTCCTTGTCATCTAAAATATGTGGGCAGCACAATATGCCAACTAAAAAAACGATGGTTTGAGCACAGAAGTCACAAAAAAACATACATGGGCAATTTAACACTAAAACTTTTCCTGCAAAAGCATCAAACTGACGCGGCAAAAGCACCACTTTGTGCACTCAATCAAGCCTACAAACATGAAAGGTGGTAACCTTACAAGTCTACTGGCAATATTAGAATGTGAACACATTATCAAATAGAGAATGATGATCCCCTATGGGAAGAATGTTAAAAAAGAACTCTCAGGATTTGAACACAAGAACAGGTATGTAAGGGATCACAGAGTCATTCACTCAAATTAAGACCTGGCTCGCCCTGCACTGCTCACCCCCACAAAAATAATAGAGTCACAGAGTGACCTGATTCAGACAAGGAAAGGACTGGGGGCTGTAGAAGGCTGGGCAATTGCACCTGGATAATATCAAACTGCTAACTACCCATAGGTGGGAACGTCTTGGTTCAGGATTCCACTTCCAGGTCAATAGTGTCAGAGCACATATTTGACCATATTGCACACATGGCTCCTTTCCTACCAATGATTCATAGTTGTATTGGCTTTCCACTCCCGATTATCGTGTCATTACACCTTGCTCTCCACTACCTTTTTTGTTTCCTCCCTTTCTGCTTCCCTTTTCCAGTTAGACATTTCCATTGTGCATTTATGGCCTGCTGTATTTGCCTGGTTGAACAGTTAGAGCCAGATGAAAGACAAAAAACATTCAAACAGTTCCCTGCTCTTTGGTGTCCTGTGGATCAGCACTGGTATCCTTGTTGCCTTCTGGTTTCATTACCCTCGGCACTGCCCTGGATCAGGGTAAGTAGCTCACCTAGATAGGTGGTAAGATCTCACTGTACAAAATATTACTTTGTATTTCACATCCATTGACTTTTCAGCATTTATAGTACCTATCTAGAACTCACTTCACCTACCGCCTGAGAGTCAGCGCACTTGCCCACTAGCAAATGTTAGTCCAGACCAGTGGCGGCTGCTGCCAACAAAAAGTGGTGAGGCAGCACAGAGGAGAATAATGTAAAAAAATGAAGGGCCTGATTACGATGGTGGGGAGACCGCCACCGACAGGCTGTCGGTGGCAGTCTCCCCGCTATCGGAACAGGGATCTCCGTCCGCCATATAATAATGGCTTCAGGACGGGTGGCGGTCAGAAACTGTGACTGCCATGGTCCAGACAGGCGGTCTGTATTCGACCGCCTGTCGAACCTCGCTATAGTCCCAGAATGGCGGCGGTGCCTGTCAGGCACCGCCATGGGGATTACAATATCCCTTTCCACCGGTCGTTCTACGGGGGTCAAACCGCAGCAAAACGGCAGGCGGAAACGGATTTGGGGACCCGTAGTGGGCCCCCCTTACCCCATGAGGCTGGTACATGGGCAATGGGGGGCACCTATGGTGCCCCCTACATATCCCTGTACCATGTGGCAGGCACCGCATGATGCCTGCCACGTAGTGCAGGGATATGTAAACACCCTATTTTTGTATTGCTGCGTAGGCTGCTGATCGCATCCCCGCCGCAATACAAAATATAGGGAATGCGACCGCCGTGGTGGCAGTCACATCGTAATATGGTATGTGGAACTGCCCCCTTGTAGGCGGGCGGTCCCAAATACGAAACGATGATGGACGGACTGAAGTCCGCCCGCCATCGTAATCAGGCCCTAAGTACTTACCTGTTGTTGCCGGCTGCCGCCTCAGTGCTCCTCTGCTCTCTGCAGTCCATGGGCCACACTGCATCATGCTCCCAGACTCCCCACCCAATCCACATGCTGCTCTCATGCTGTTAATGCTAATACCTAACATGAGAGAACTGCCAAGATTGGTCTGAGCGAGCTAGTTTGATGCTAGCTTCAAGAACAGGGAGCGTATGCCTCTTCTCCACCTGGTTGTGCAACACAGCTTGGGTTGGAGAAATCTAAGTGTGCATGTCGGTTTGACCTTCCCAAGACAGCCGGCCAAACTGTCATTTGCACTTGCAGTGCAGACCACTTCTCCTCCATGCTGCTGTTCATAGAGGATGGCCCCAGACTCGACCCAGCCTTAACGGAGGAGCCGCCGCTGGTACAGTCCGTATATTCCAGACAATGCTGCACCACAGCAGGTGCTCCTGTATCTTACCTTCCCATATCCCCATTATTTCTCTCATGAGATATTTGTGTTGACAAGACATGTGGAGAAACTCAAGGTGATTGGGATTCTCATCAGATCCACACCATGACTGCTTGCCTGGCCACTAATTCAGACCTGGATTCTGCTGAGAATCCACTACAGGAAATGTCTCAAGTCATACCTAGAAATTCAGGCAGACTTTGTGATAGCTAGCCAAGAGAAGTCATTTCTATTGTACTCCTGTTAATGAGAGCAAATCTGGGGGCAGTAAGACAGCAATAACACCTTCAGTAGCAACAGGATTTGGGACTCCCTCATCCCCGCTATCTCTGACTTAAAAGAATTCTCAAAAGCCATTATATTTTCAGTCACTTCTGGTCCAGTTCTACTTACATATCTTGTTGACACCTCAGTATTTTCCAAATGACACTGTAAAAGTAATATTTACTTTGTCTTCTGTTACAAAGGAAATATAGCCACGGCAAATCTTTTCATTAATAATAAGATTCTCTGGCTTTCTAATCATAGTCCGTTTTTGGTACAATTTAAGGCAATTTTTTTTAAAGAACAGACATTACAGAAGCCAACATTGGGCTTCTTACTTTAAGACAAGGAAATCAAGACTTCATTCCATATATTATTAAATTCGAACAGTTATCGGCCGGGGCCCCATAAACAGATGAGGCAGAGGTTGCTGACTTTTACCAAGTGAGGTATTGAAGAATGGTTTCTTTTTGGTGGTTAAACAAAATGCACACCTATAGAAAAGGAAGAAGGGGAAGAAAGGGCATGCACATCCCCCTTGGTACGCTCCCGTACCGGAGGATTCTAAAGCGAACCTCTCAAGTTAGGAACCGATGCAAGTGGGAGGTGTAAACACCTGAGGAAAAGGAATTCCAGTGGAAAAAACTGTGTCTTTATCGTGTTGTGCAGGAAATTTTGTGCAACAGAGTACTGACCTGTCACAAAAGGGTTTTCTCATCCCTACAAGCGAGAGGTAGGTGGACTATTTCAGATACCAGACAATCTGTCCCTCAAAAATCAAACTTTTATTTACATGAACTCGTGATCACTCCTGGTGGTCCAATTGCCATTGATACTTTGGTGGATTCAAGTGCCTCTGGCTGTTTTCATGGCTCATGCCTTCCAATTACAACATGTCATTCGTATCAATGTTATAAATGAGCCAGAAAACAAAGCTTGATGGCCCTTCACTCACATCTGGGGCATTACAAGAAGAAACAAGGCTTTCGCTTATGATTATATTTTGTGGGTATGTAGAAACCCTTCACTTCGAAATTATCACTGTGTTGGGAACCACTTGGTCGAGGCCACATAATATCGTAATTGATAGGCTGACTATCACAATGAATAGTGATATGTTTATCACCGACATTGTGTGGGCTAAACTTGTTCAAATCTTCAAGTCTAATTTGAGATGTCATCAGTGATGTTATCAGCGATGTCACTGACCATGTCATGAGTGATGTACATGTGAAATCTGAGCCTAATTATTATATTCTGTTAACCTTTGTTTTTTTCAGTGAATTTCTAAGTTTGTAAAATTCTACTTCCTAACTATAACATCCATGTCATTTGAGATAGCATCTGTGATGTTCCTGACCATGTCATGAGTGATATAATATGTGAGGTCATAAGCAGTGCACTGTAGGGGCATAAGTTATAGTTAGCTCAGGTAACTGTAACTGCTGAATGTCACTGGTTTTGTATGAGCGAAATCTGAGCCGAACTATAACGTCCCTGTAACCTCTGGTTTTTCAGTGAGTTTTTAAGGTTTTTTTAAATTCTATTTCCTAACTATAGCGTCCATGTAACCTTTGGCTTTTTTCAGTGAATTTCCAAGTTTTTTAAATGTTTATTTCCTAACTGTAACCTGTAAACTTTGAGAATTGGTGTGTGAGTGGCTGTATAAGTCAGTGAGTGGGTGTATGAGTGGCTGACTCTTGGCGCAATCTCCTTACTTTTTCACGTTGTACCTTGACCAGGTGATTGCGTTTCAACAAGCAGTACTCTGTTTGATATCCTTTTTGCTATAAGAAGATTTTTTGACATCCATGGTGAGGTTGTCTGTTTGGCGGTTAGTTGAAGAGAGGATGTTTTCTCTCTGCCATACTTTATTATCAGAGTGCCGCATACTGTTCCCAGACGTTAATTGTGTTGGACGGTACAAGTGGGTATTCATTTAGTAGTTTCATGCTATCTGTTAAAGTTTCTTCTTGCCGCTGTGCTTGAATCACAAACGCTTAAAATTTTTCGAGTTTGAGTCGGAAATTAAAATGTTGGCTGTAAACTGAAAATGTGGCTGGAAATTTCCTACTATTGTCTGTGGGTTGTGGTCGCTTTCTTCACGCTCTACTATTTTAAAATCTGCAATGTATTTCAAGAGGAGCAGCCCTATAATCTATTACGGTGGTTGACTTTTTCTAAATATGTGTCCAGAATGGGGGCTTGTCCCCTTTGAATCTTCCGATTAGGATTCGTAGCCCTTCATCTGTTAGCCACAAATCGATCCGAGTACCCTGGGAATCACATTGCTTTCATGGTGAGACTGTCTGTTCGGGGATGTTCCATACTGCATTTTGAACTACAATGTTTTCATCATACTCTTGCAGATTAAAATGGTTTGAATTAAAATCCTCAGAGAGTATTATAAATTGTGCGTCATGGGCGGATTTCAGGTTGGGAGTTATTTCCAAGATCGGTAAGGCTGCCGACTTTGCCTTATGAGCAGGATTTAGATAAACACTCAGAAGCATTAATGGATGTATTACCTCTTGGGACCAGCCCTCAATTTTGACTGTCTGGAGCCAATTCTATTAGCAGATTATCTGTTTTACCTGTAGTTTCAACTGCAATGAGATGAATATTGCTAAGCCCCATTTCGGCCGTCCTTTGGAACTTGATCTAGTTCCAGTCTTTGAAAATACCATACACCCCTTCAGTGGCACCGAATGCTTAGCCCATGACTCTTGTAACAGTATGAATGGAAACTTCCTAAAGAAATCAACCACTTACCAGTTGGTAGTCATGCTAAGGCTTTATGACATATTCCATGAGCAGATGTGAATTGGAGTTGCAGTTAATTAGTTTTTATCAGTTCCCTGCTTTCCGATGGCATACAATGAGCTACGTTCCTCATTAATAAATCCCTTTTTTCTGCCAGTACTGAGGGGAGCTAGGACTAATCAGGTTTTACAGGGGGCACTGACACGATGTTTCCGAGATGGAGTGTACCATCTTTAGGTCTGTCCGAGTTTCGTCCCATTTACTCGAATTTACAGTGCCAATAAGGTGTTTAAGAAGGGAAAAAGGATTTTGTGACAACTGCTTCTTTTCAGTCTGTGACCCATGAACAATTCTCTGTAATAATGAATTGCCCAAGCTAGGTTTTTGTTCAACTGATGCAGTCTAATGTGACTTTCTCACTGCTCACATTACCTCCGAAGACTCATGAGCGATGGCTAGGAGAGTTGGATAGCAATTTTCGAAATAGAGCGACCACTTTTAAGGCTAGTTCCAGTGATACCGTAGTTATCAGCATGGGGTCGGTCACTTGAATTCCTCTGGGTTTTATAAATGCTATTCATTAAATATCTAATGAATTAAGATTTTCTAGAGTCTTTGTATTCTTAAAATGTTTTTATCACTTTGCCCTGATTTAGTATGTAGTGTGGCCCTAATGATGAGTATTGAGGCATTAGCAGGACTTTATTGCCTAGTTCCTCAAGTTGTGTCCCGTCAGCAGCGGTAGCCATTTTATTGTGTACTTGGCAGGGATCAATTTGTGTTACTTTTGTGTTGATTGGTTTGTGCCCCTTTGAGCTCTTATCTCTCTTATCCAAGAGAAGTAACTGCACTGATGCAGAGGGAGTATTTGCCCTGGGTGGATTAACTTGTATCACACTTGTACTTGATGTGCCATGGTCCCTCTCTGCAGTGATGGCTTCAGCCAGGCTAAACTGATAGGTGTAAGGGTTCTCAGCCTCAAACGTACTGCTTTAGGTGAGAGTAACGCTGTAGAATCCCATTGTAAGTCTCCTTCTCCACCTGCTATGCAAATTTGACCTGTTGTAGAGAGTACATTTAGTTTACATTTTAGCTTTCCTTTTGAACTTAGCATCTTTTTCTAATGGTGGTTTGCACATGTTTTCCACTAGTAAGAGAATGTGTTATGCATGCATTTATTCCTGTTAGACATTCTTTTTCCTTTCCAGACTAACAAAAGACGCTGTTCCGTGTCTCTGGGTCAGTGCGATGTCTGGTGTTTTATGATTTAAACAGCGTCCGTGCTGAATTCAATGAGAGGCACTTCACATCGGAGGTATCATGGAAGCTGCTGTGACTGAGATGCAGCTCTGCAGGCCCCGACCTTCATCCTGAGAAGGAAGATAGTCGCGCAAGCAGAAGTGTGCAGGCCTGCACAACTAGATGGGGTGCATTTGTTAATGCACTGAGGCCAGCTTCCTGAGACATCATATCAAGGTATGGGGTTAGATCATTCCAAAAGGCCTCGCAGATGGGTACTCCTAACATGCTCTCATTAGTATAGAGGTATTTGTGATAGATAGGGGTAACCTTAGTAACATTAGGAACAATTAACATGGTTGAATTGTTTGTGTTTTTCACCATTCTAACAATGCTTATAAAAAATGATGTGTTTCATCTTTCTAACAATCGTAGCTCATGTTTTATTTACAACGATTAGATCTTTTCAATAAACATTTGAAAATTTATTTTCGTATCTTTTCTTTATGTCACCTTGGGCACGCAAAAATGACAAACGAAAGGGTTAGATGTGTTTCTACGAATTCCTTGGGAATCAGAGTCATGTTTGAAGTTACCGACAACATCTATAACCCTGTACGGTTAGTTTAGATGTGGTAGTGTGAGCTAGCCAACCAACATTTACAGATAATATAAGAAGACAGTCTCTGTATTATGCAGTTTTTTGCTGATGTAATACACAGTTCTACTAAATTCATAGGAACCGTATCACAGACCATGGGCAGATGACAGAATGCAACTGCAGTGGATGAGGAAAATGAACACCTCCTTCAAAAGATACACATGTGCTTAAGGTTCATTGATAACCTTTACATCATTGGGGATAGCACTGAAACTCAATTTCAAGGATAACTCGAAAAAACTTAATAACACACATATAAGCTGCCATTCACAAAGGAGCTGATTGCAATAAGAATTGTGTTTCTGGATGCTGAGATTTACATCTATAAAAATAAAATAAAGGCTTTTTTACATTGGAAAAGCACAATTACAAGTATTATTTTGCATGCTTCAAGTTATCACCAGTAAGTCTGAAATGCAGTACCTCATTTAAACAGTTCCTAAGACTCAAAAGAAATTGTATTATGAAAAGTTAATTTAACAAGAATGCTATAACAACAGAAAGGGAATGTAATGAATGATGATGCCATGAGAGAATAGTGGAAAGTAGTTCAAAGAGTGCAAAATCATAAATTACAACAAAACTCTTGGTCACAAAACAACAAAGGAAGGCACAGGATTGTGATAGTGATACAAAAATAAAAATGGTGATGAGACATACCAAAGAAACAAAAGATATCAAATTTTACAAAAACATTCAAAATTAATATCAGATGATGACACTGATACTGGAGATCAACTGGGAATAAGAGCTACAGTAACATCAACAAGCATTTGTAAATGCATTAGGTTTTGCCTATGGGATTAATAATAAGTTAAGAGGTGCGAGAGCAGTGTATGAGTGCAGGGAGAATGGTGTGAGTTCTCTTTGTGCAAGGTGAGTGGTGCATGAATGAAGGACTATGGTCATGTGAGTTGAGGAAGCATTCATATTTGTTTAACCTATAACATTACACATTGTGAGCCTATAAGTGATGCAGTTCAAGGGCAGCAGTAACATGGTCAGCTTCCTTATCCTAAAATGTAGGGAACAAGTAGGTCACATTTGAGGAGTGGGGGACATGCCCCTATAGTCACACACTGTAATGTCTAGTAGGAACATATATTCATATCAAGGAGAGATGCGGGAACACAGCGTTGTGCGTGCTAGGAAGTAAAGAGCAGGCAGTAAGTCAAATGTATACCCACAGATTTCAGTCCGAAAAAGTAATGGATGCCAAAGTATTCACTTCATCAATGCTGCCATGTCACAAGCCATACCTAATTGTACCCTTTCACCTCCCAAAAATTAAAAAGGAGAGGACCTGAAGTCTATTTATATTGAGTTGCAGCGCTTTTGCGGCGTTCCTGCTTCATTCTGTGTAGTGCTTGCCAGCGCATGTGCATTGGAAAATGAAAGGCCCCATGGGAATTGTGGTTTTCATGGTCTTGTGCAGACTCACTTAATCGAAAACAAAAGAAGGCCCCTGAGCAAACAAATAACAGGCAGAAATAACAGGGGAACAAATGCATAAGCAAAAAAACATAGAAAATCTGCCTGATAAATTCAATTGGCGGAGTGTCTCACCATAATTCAAGGATGCTTACAAAGTCATCTCGGAGTCATGTTTTATATGTGTATATTTTCAACAATTGTATTAAAAAAGCACATAAGGAATCGTCAATGTCATCATCCGAAGTTTTATCAAAAAAATGTATTGTTCATTGTAGTCATGTCCATATAAATATACATATATTCATACATATCACAATACAGAACGTTTCTAAGATCCATATATATAAAACAAGGACATTTACATACACCCGGGAGAAACCATAGAGATACCCGAAATAATAATCAAAATAATCACCCATGCCACTCACACCCCATTCATTAAAAGGACAACCCTTACACATACCAAAAAACCACAGACCAAACAAGACGATAACAGAAAGAAGATAAATGATAACACAACACAATGATATATGATATATAACATATATACTACAAAGAGAGCAAGAGATATTTCAATATTCAGTTATTTTGCATACAACTATGTAATAACTTTGTTTCTTAAAAATCAGAGCTTAATGTATCAACCATTAGATTTCCTAATAACTGAGTCTTGTTATCTAATAATGTGCTGACGCTCTTTTAGGCGGAGAGCCTCAATCCTGGTCACACCTTCGTCAGGGCGCTCGACAACATCAATAACAGGGCGACAAGGGGTGCATCCTGAAGGAAATCTAGAAATACAAGACAGTTTCATAAGAATATATATATATATATATATATATATATATATATATATATATATATATACTCCGAAACATACTAAAATAAAAACGTAATAATTAATGAATAAGTGTGGTGTACAGAAAGGATTATATAGGACTAACCTTATAGCCCCTACCTTCAGTGTTATAAAATTCTGAGAAAGGAGATTGTGACTAAAGATTTCTCTCCATGCAAACAAGAGTGGTCGCTAGATGACACCAGGCCTAGTCCAAGAGTGTAACGTAATAACTGTTTACCTTATATCCCACTGTAAAGTTTCAAGTTTCATATCTCTGTTGTCAGGGTTGCATTTGTTAACTGAAAAAACAGAAGGTCAAAATGTGTCCCTTTTAGGGGCAGATACCTGGCTACTGGCGGACCGCTCTGAACTAAAGCGGGACTCCCACATAAAGTTCTATATATTGATAGCGTTATATCCACGACTCAAACAGATACCCTGAGTGGATACAAAATAAAGAGCAAAACTCAGTAGGTCCCTGTCTGTAAATAGCCTATTGTATCAATAAGCGATGTGATCCAAGAGGGTCTGGATACCTTTATAAGTGGAAGAGAAAAATATCCGGCGAACTTGCACAGGAAATAGGGCAAGAGCGGCTCAAATATGTATGGATATATGTATATTTGTATGGATACGACTACAATAAACAATATATATTTTTTATAAAACTTCGGATGATGACATTGATGATTTCTTATGTGCTTTTTGAACACAATTGTTGAAAATATATACATATATAACATGACTCCGAGATGACTTTGTAAGTATCCTTGAAGTATGGTGAGACACTTGAATTTATCAGGCAGTTTTTCTATTTATTTTTTTGCTTATGCGCTTGTGCGGACTCACCTCAGTGTTAGAGTGGCCTTAAAACCGAGATCTCTTTCTTCTCTGGAATGACTACCTTTTATGGTTCACATCCATCACATGAAATGAGACCCGTCAGGAATATTTAGCTGAGAAATAGCTACTTGATATGCAAACAAAGGTCTCTTAGGTAATTCATTTTGGGTCTGGCTGCCTGGCATTAATGTTTTTGATAATATAATGTATGAAATATATTATGAAAGCAAAGCTAGAGGGAGTGACACTCCACAGCAGGTTTAATTTATAGGTTTCTAAATATGTCCCCAAACATCATACTATGCCAGTTATGTAGGGCTTACATTGCTGAGGAAGTAAACAATACAAAACAATCACTCGTTTATAAATAATATAGTACTTTGTATCGCGGAAAAAATGTCCATCCTTAGTAATAAGCCAATAGAGACTTGTGTTACCGGTGAGGTGGAATGTAATAGATAAATCAAAATAATGGCTAAATATGGCCAAAAATAGCATTTAACTGGGAGGAAAGCGCAACCTTTTGCCGAGAAGTTAGATTGTGAAAGCTTCCAGTAGCTTTGATGAATTGCAAAGTCACGATAAGAAAATAATGCATGACAGCTATAGTTGAGCGAATTTTGCTTCCAACGTGAAGAAATGAGCGAAAACAAAACATGCCCTGGAATACCATACATCAATTTCTAGTTTTATCTGTTTTGTTAAAATTGTTTCCTTGTACAGTTTTTTCTTAGCGTTCTGACACATCTCATAGTGTGCAGTCGGTGCAGAAATACATCTCACGATGATAAGAGTAAGCGGCCTGTCTGAAGGAAGATTTTGATATACTTTTGATTATGCAACCGATATGTGAGCAACTCACATTTGAAATTCTGCCAACGAAAAGTTACCTTTTATTGCGAAAGTTTGATACATATTTTATAACATGCTGCAGTGGTGATAAATAGACATAAATTAAGCACAGGACCGTGCCATCTGGCAAAAACAGCAAGAATAGAAGTATAACGGGAGTGGAGAGGATGTGGCGCAGCAGCCACAGCTGTTGAGTCGAGAGCTGGGGACTCCGGCTCGAGTCTCGGCGGTGCAACATCCTGTGATTCTGGGCAAATCACTTAATCTCTCCGGGTGATAAGTTGCGCTATATAAATCTGCAGGATCTTGTACTATATGCCATCACGCTGATGTATGTTCCATGGAAGGTGGCTGCTATATGGGGAAACAGGAGCAGTCTTCATTTCTGTCTCTTTCTTCAGATGCTGAATGACGAAGCTGTCCTCTGCCTAAGGGATCATCATTTTGTCTGGATACGACACAATCACTCAACCGGGGCATATTAGAATCTCTGTAGACCAGTCCATCTTGGGCATTAGCAAGTCCACAAAGCTGTGGCATAACCTAGCAGCGGGGGATGTTCCACCAGACTCTATCACAATTCCGGCAATAAAGGGAAAGAACCCTCTCCCTTTGCCATAAGGGCCGAGAGGAAATCTTGTGAGGGAGTACACCCTCCCGTGTATAAACCACTGTATCACAATAAGTACTCCTTAGATGCGTGGATGATAACCGCGTCTTTTCTATAACAGACCCTGGTAAGGTACAGATGGGAAGTCCTAGGATGAAGAGACCCACTAAGGAGTGGGGAAGGAAGCAATTCCTTTTGTTTTAATTACCCTCACACACCCTAGTGGTGTCATGCTTCATCATCGGGTCACCCCGACGCCTAAAAGTCAGGGTGGGCTCGACCGTTTATCTCCTTGATCCTGTTATCGCTCCATCCAGTCATGGGCGAGGGAACTCTTCTCCGGGCACCTCGCAGTATGAGGGGTAGCCCTGTAGTCAAACGATCATCAAGGGTCCTGCCTTGCTCTCTCACCTACTCGGTGCAGGTTTCCCGGGCCTTTGTGAAAGCCGCACCAAGTAGGTGAGAGAGCGAGGCAGGACCCTTGATGATCGTTTGACTACAGGGCTACCCCTCATACTACGAGGTGCCCGGAGAAGAGTTCCTCGCCCATGACTGGATGGAGCGATAACAGGATCAAGGAGATAAATTATCTTCTATTAAACTAAGGAACAGCTATCTGCCCTTAGATAAACAGCAGTGTAGGGATTTTCCTTCTGCGTGTTCCCGGGAGGTTGTATTGTTGCCCTGAAGAAAGTCCGGGACCTTTATGGCCCTAGTAGGACTGAAACATGTCGGCTGTAGGGTCATAGGACCATAAATACTCCTATTCTGACCCCTGTTTATACCTTTTAATAACCCTAACAAATCCAAGATTAAAGGGATACTGGGATTTGCTGGTGGTTTTTAATCTTTAATTACCCCCTGGTCATATTATCACTAAGAGCTCCCTGAAAAACGGTCGAGCCCACCCTGACTTTTAGGCGTCAGGGTGACCCGATGATGAAGCATGACACCACTAGGGTGTGTGAGGGTAATTAAAACAAAAGGAATTGCTTCCTTCCCCACTCCTTAGTGGGTCTCTTCATCCTAGGACTTCCCATCTGTACCTTACCAGGGTCTGTTATAGAAAAGACGCGGTTATCATCCACGCATCTAAGGAGTACTTATTGTGATACAGATGTTCCACCAGAACCAACAGCTATTGAACAGGAACTGCTTGGAAATCGGGGTTCCAGGTCTGAGGGAAATCGAATATAGGAAGGGAGAAGCATTACAGGGAAGGGGGTGAGTACATCGGAGCAGGACCCATAACTGCATGATTATTTTAAATAGACTATATCCTGATTTTATGCACTCAGGTTGTATGCTTCCCTGCCCTGCCCACTCCCTCTGCACACCCTAAGCTAAACCATGGTGCGAGGCAAAGCGTGGAAATGGTCATGACTGGGAATCAGAAGAGAAACAAACCTGACCCCTCATGCAAATCCATGATCCCCTGTGTATCCAGAGCACCCCTGACAGCTAGAAACCCAGCCACAGGGCGTGCAGGCATCTCCAATGATTCAGAATATAGGATCAAGCAACAGAGAGATTGTCCCTAAAAACACACTCACCCTACCCTACTGCTGAGTTTCGAGGCAGAAGCCCATATTTAGCGTATAAGTGGTTTATTTAAATCGTTTCGAGATTAAATTAACTCAAAGCAAACAAACCAGACGAAAATAATAGTGAAAACGAGAAGTTCATGCAAAGCTAAGGTAACATGTCACCCCCAATTTGAATCCCATTGGAGCTAGGAAAAGAAAAATAACCACACGCGGAGAAAGGTCCCACCATTCCTCAATAAGCGCTCTATTGTTTTTGTTATGGAAAATGTCTTCACCTCAATCAATCAATATTGGTTGGTAAAGCCAAGCTACTCACCTGTGAGGGTCTCAAGGCGCTGGGGGAGGCGGGGTGGCTCCGTAGTGTGCTGGGGTCATCTGAAGAGCCAGGTCTAGAGGTCCTTCCTGAACTGGGGCAATGTGGGAGATTGCCGGAGATGGATGGGTAGGGTGTTCCAGGCTTTGGCTGCGAGGTAGGCGAAGGACTTTCCTCCCGTTCTAGTATTGTTGATACAAGGGACGGTGGCCAGAGAGAGCTGGGCTGATCGCAGGTGTCTTTTGGGTGCATGGAATGAGAGGCGACTGTTCAGGTATGCGAGTCTGGTGTTGTGAAGGGCCTTGTATGTGTGGGTGAGGAGTTTGAAGGTTATTCTTCCTTCGACTGGAAGCCAGTGGAGATCGCGCATGTGTTGGGTGATGTGACTACGACGGGGGATGTCGAGGATCAGTCTGGCTGCGGCGTTCTGGACAGTCTGGAGTTTGCAAAGGAGTTTCTTATTCATTCCGGCGTAGAGAGCGTTGCCGTAGTCCAGTCTTCTGCTGATGAGTGTGTGTGATGGTTTTTCTGGATTCGGTTGAGATCCATCTAAAAGTCTTTCGGAGCATGCGGAGGGTGTTGAAGCAGGTCGAGGATACGGCGTTGATCTGGCGGTTCATTGTGAGCGATGAGTCTAGTATGATGCTGAGGTTTTGAGCAAGGTCCTTCGGGGTGGGGGATTTCCTCCAGGAAACCTCAAGGTTTTGCAACAGACAGTGCAAGGGAGGGGTTGAGGGGGCATGTGGTTTCAGGTGAAACAGATCTGTAGCACTAGATAGATAGGTCTTTATAAAGTGTTCAAAAGTAGTGAAGACGGAGTTCAGCTTGTGTCTGCGAAGCGCCAGGAAAACAGAAACAAGTATCACGGGAGTGGAGAGGATGTGGTGCAGCGGCCAGAGGTGCTGACTCGAGAGCTGGGGATCCCCGTTCGAGTCTCGGCAGTGCAACAGTCTGTGATTCTGGGCAAATCACTTAATCTCTCTGGGTTATAAATTGGGCTGTATAAATCTGCTAATTTAATTTTAAGCATTGCAGAAAGAGGCAAATCTTTATGAAAAAATAGTTCCACCAAAGCGGTTGTTAACAGTATTTCGGCTAAGGGAAACTGATCAGAGAAGCATACAAGGAACAAACATTGGTAAATGCAGGAAAATATGCTGCAGCCAATAGAAATAGAGGAAAAGTAACTGGCAAGCACAGGAGCCAATAAAAAGGCAGGAAAAAAATAGGTGGGATGTAAGCCCTTTTTAAGATTTATATTGAATACAATAGATTTCACAGGCACAGCAGCAAGGGCTGTGCAGGCAAAACCAAAAAATGCAAATCATTTCGGGTCAGTCTTGTTAGAAGTCACTTCATGGATCATAAAGATATGATGACCTGATTGAGTGAAAAGAGAAATGTCTGTAATCACTGTAGAGTTTGCAGAAAGAAACAGAATACCAAGACGTTTGTACTGCACGATGAAATATGGCAAAAGGTTATGTAAAGTATTATGTGCACAAGCAGATTTGCAATATATGTGATAGAATGTCCTTGTCATCTAAAATATGTGGGCAGCACAATATGCCAACTAAAAAAACGATGGTTTGAGCACAGAAGTCACAAAAAAACATACATGGGCAATTTAACACTAAAACTTTTCCTGCAAAAGCATCAAACTGACGCGGCAAAAGCACCACTTTGTGCACTCAATCAAGCCTACAAACATGAAAGGTGGTAACCTTACAAGTCTACTGGCAATATTAGAATGTGAACACATTATCAAATAGAGAATGATGATCCCCTATGGGAAGAATGTTAAAAAGAACTCTCAGGATTTGAACACAAGAACAGGTATGTAAGGGATCACAGAGTCATTCACTCAAATTAAGACCTGGCTCGCCCTGCACTGCTCACCCCCACAAAAATAATAGAGTCACAGAGTGACCTGATTCAGACAAGGAAAGGACTGGGGGCTGTAGAAGGCTGGGCAATTGCACCTGGATAATATCAAACTGCTAACTACCCATAGGTGGGAACGTCTTGGTTCAGGATTCCACTTCCAGGTCAATAGTGTCAGAGCACATATTTGACCATATTGCACACATGGCTCCTTTCCTACCAATGATTCATAGTTGTATTGGCTTTCCACTCCCGATTATCGTGTCATTACACCTTGCTCTCCACTACCTTTTTTGTTTCCTCCCTTTCTGCTTCCCTTTTCCAGTTAGACATTTCCATTGTGCATTTATGGCCTGCTGTATTTGCCTGTTTGAACAGTTAGAGCCAGATGAAAGACAAAAAACATTCAAACAGTTCCCTGCTCTTTGGTGTCCTGTGGATCAGCACTGGTATCCTTGTTGCCTTCTGGTTTCATTACCCTCGGCACTGCCCTGGATCAGGGTAAGTAGCTCACCTAGATAGGTGGTAAGATCTCACTGTACAAAATATTACTTTGTATTTCACATCCATTGACTTTTCAGCATTTATAGTACCTATCTAGAACTCACTTCACCTACCGCCTGAGAGTCAGCGCACTTGTCCACTAGCAAATGTTAGTCCAGACCAGTGGCGGCTGCTGCCAACAAAAAGTGGTGAGGCAGCACAGAGGAGAATAATGTAAAAATGAAGGGCCTGATTACGATGGTGGGAGACCGCCACCGACAGGCTGTCGGTGGCAGTCTCCCCGCTATCGGAACAGGGATCTCCGTCCGCCATATAATAATGGCTTCAGGACGGGTGGCGGTCAGAAACTGTGACTGCCATGGTCCAGACAGGCGGTCTGTATTCGACCGCCTGTCGAACCTCGCTATAGTCCCAGAATGGCGGCGGTGCCTGTCAGGCACCGCCATGGGGATTACAATATCCCTTTCCACCGGTCGTTCTACGGGGGTCAAACCGCAGCAAAACGGCAGGCGGAAACGGATTTGGGGACCCGTAGTGGGCCCCCCTTACCCCATGAGGCTGGTACATGGGCAATGGGGGGCACCTATGGTGCCCCCTACATATCCCTGTACCATGTGGCAGGCACCGCATGATGCCTGCCACGTAGTGCAGGGATATGTAAACACCCTATTTTTGTATTGCTGCGTAGGCTGCTGATCGCATCCCCGCCGCAATACAAAATATAGGGAATGCGACCGCCGTGGTGGCAGTCACATCGTAATATGGTATGTGGAACTGCCCCCTTGTAGGCGGGCGGTCCCAAATACTGAAACGATGATGGACGGACTGAAGTCCGCCCGCCATCGTAATCAGGCCCTAAGTACTTACCTGTTGTTGCCGGCTGCCGCCTCAGTGCTCCTCTGCTCTCTGCAGTCCATGGGCCACACTGCATCATGCTCCCAGACTCCCCACCCAATCCACATGCTGCTCTCATGCTGTTAATGCTAATACCTAACATGAGAGAACTGCCAAGATTGGTCTGAGCGAGCTAGTTTGATGCTAGCTTCAAGAACAGGGAGCGTATGCCTCTTCTCCACCTGGTTGTGCAACACAGCTTGGGTTGGAGAAATCTAAGTGTGCATGTCGGTTTGACCTTCCCAAGACAGCCGGCCAAACTGTCATTTGCACTTGCAGTGCAGACCACTTCTCCTCCATGCTGCTGTTCATAGAGGATGGCCCCAGACTCGACCCAGCCTTAACGGAGGAGCCGCCGCTGGTACAGTCCGTATATTCCAGACAATGCTGCACCACAGCAGGTGCTCCTGTATCTTACCTTCCCATATCCCCATTATTTCTCTCATGAGATATTTGTGTTGACAAGACATGTGGAGAAACTCAAGGTGATTGGGATTCTCATCAGATCCACACCATGACTGCTTGCCTGGCCACTAATTCAGACCTGGATTCTGCTGAGAATCCACTACAGGAAATGTCTCAAGTCATACCTAGAAATTCAGGCAGACTTTGTGATAGCTAGCCAAGAGAAGTCATTTCTATTGTACTCCTGTTAATGAGAGCAAATCTGGGGGCAGTAAGACAGCAATAACACCTTCAGTAGCAACAGGATTTGGGACTCCCTCATCCCCGCTATCTCTGACTTAAAAGAATTCTCAAAAGCCATTATATTTTCAGTCACTTCTGGTCCAGTTCTACTTACATATCTTGTTGACACCTCAGTATTTTCCAAATGACACTGTAAAAGTAATATTTACTTTGTCTTCTGTTACAAAGGAAATATAGCCACGGCAAATCTTTTCATTAATAATAAGATTCTCTGGCTTTCTAATCATAGTCCGTTTTTGGTACAATTTAAGGCAATTTTTTTTAAAGAACAGACATTACAGAAGCCAACATTGGGCTTCTTACTTTAAGACAAGGAAATCAAGACTTCATTCCATATATTATTAAATTCGAACAGTTATCGGCCGGGGCCCCATAAACAGATGAGGCAGAGGTTGCTGACTTTTACCAAGTGAGGTATTGAAGAATGGTTTCTTTTTGGTGGTTAAACAAAATGCACACCTATAGAAAAGGAAGAAGGGGAAGAAAGGGCATGCACATCCCCCTTGGTACGCTCCCGTACCGGAGGATTCTAAAGCGAACCTCTCAAGTTAGGAACCGATGCAAGTGGGAGGTGTAAACACCTGAGGAAAAGGAATTCCAGTGGAAAAAACTGTGTCTTTATCGTGTTGTGCAGGAAATTTTGTGCAACAGAGTACTGACCTGTCACAAAAGGGTTTTCTCATCCCTACAAGCGAGAGGTAGGTGGACTATTTCAGATACCAGACAATCTGTCCCTCAAAAATCAAACTTTTATTTACATGAACTCGTGATCACTCCTGGTGGTCCAATTGCCATTGATACTTTGGTGGATTCAAGTGCCTCTGGCTGTTTTCATGGCTCATGCCTTCCAATTACAACATGTCATTCGTATCAATGTTATAAATGAGCCAGAAAACAAAGCTTGATGGCCCTTCACTCACATCTGGGGCATTACAAGAAGAAACAAGGCTTTCGCTTATGATTATATTTTGTGGGTATGTAGAAACCCTTCACTTCGAAATTATCACTGTGTTGGGAACCACTTGGTCGAGGCCACATAATATCGTAATTGATAGGCTGACTATCACAATGAATAGTGATATGTTTATCACCGACATTGTGTGGGCTAAACTTGTTCAAATCTTCAAGTCTAATTTGAGATGTCATCAGTGATGTTATCAGCGATGTCACTGACCATGTCATGAGTGATGTACATGTGAAATCTGAGCCTAATTATTATATTCTGTTAACCTTTGTTTTTTTCAGTGAATTTCTAAGTTTGTAAAATTCTACTTCCTAACTATAACATCCATGTCATTTGAGATAGCATCTGTGATGTTCCTGACCATGTCATGAGTGATATAATATGTGAGGTCATAAGCAGTGCACTGTAGGGGCATAAGTTATAGTTAGCTCAGGTAACTGTAACTGCTGAATGTCACTGGTTTTGTATGAGCGAAATCTGAGCCGAACTATAACGTCCCTGTAACCTTTGGTTTTTCAGTGAGTTTTTAAGGTTTTTTAAATTCTATTTCCTAACTATAGCGTCCATGTAACCTTTGGCTTTTTTCAGTGAATTTCCAAGTTTTTTAAATGTTTATTTCCTAACTGTAACCTGTAAACTTTGAGAATTGGTGTGTGAGTGGCTGTATAAGTCAGTGAGTGGGTGTATGAGTGGCTGTATGGGTCTATAAGTGGTTGTGTGAGTGGCTGTTTGGGTGTATGAGTGGATGTGTGAGTGGTTGTATGGGTCTGTGATTGGAAGTGACTTTGTGGGTCTGTGAGTGGCACTAATGGTGTGTGAATGGGTATATGAGTCCATGTGTGTGAGTGCCTGTGTGGCTCTGTGAGGGGGTGTACCGGTGCCTGTGTGGCTCTGTGAGTGGGTGAACGAGTACCTGTGTGGGTCTGTGAGTGCCTCTGTGACTGGGTCTGTGAGTGGTGCTATGGGTCTGTGAGTGGGTGTGTGAGCGGCTGTGTGAGTGGCTGTGTGAATGCCTGTGTGTGTCAGTGAGTGGGTGTGTGAGTGGTGCTATGGGTTTGTTAGTGGGTGTGTGAAGGCCTGTGTGGGTCTATGAGTGGGTGTGTAAGTTCCTGTGTGGGT
Source organism: Calotriton arnoldi (assembly GCA_963921515.1). Taxonomy (NCBI): domain Eukaryota; kingdom Metazoa; phylum Chordata; class Amphibia; order Caudata; family Salamandridae; genus Calotriton; species Calotriton arnoldi. Next base: position 1,112,002 of record CAWUFW010000070.1, read on the forward strand.
CTGTAACTGGATTTATGACCCATCTCCCGGGTTCCGGACATAATTCAATAGGGGAGGGCCACATCTCCATGGGTGCCCTGGCGACACCCAGGGCATCCAGTGTACATGTTGGGGATTTCGGGGGAAGCCTTAACATCACTGCAGTCCCAGCTGGCTCCTCACCTCCTGCAGGAGCCGGCATTACTCTTGCACACCGGGAGCTGCTAGAAATGCAGCTCCCTGCATGCAAGGCAATACTTTCATGTCTTTCCCTGCCAGCATGTCTGCAGGCAGGGAAATAGATGAAAACTCCGCTCCAGCAAGCTGAAAGCGGAGTGTTTTCTGTGAAAGCAAACAGCTATCTCCCGGGGTGAATACCTCAGGAGATAGTAGGAGCCGACCTTAGGGGTGGTGGTCCCCAGGGCCATATATGTCTCCAGGAGGGTGGTCGTGTGGCCCCCCTCCTTTGTTCTGCACTGGCCGGCCCCAGGGAAGTGGTGGTCCCAGGGGCTGTATATGGCCCAGGAGGGGGGACGTGCAGCCCCTCCCTCTTTTAAAAAAAGTAATTGCCCCGGGGAGATGGTGGTCCCCAGGGCCCAAGGGGGTCCACACGGCACACCCAATCTATTTTTTTATTTATAGTTCTGGGGAGGTGGTGGTTCACGGGGCCCGGGTGAGTCCGTGAGGCCCCCCTTTTATTATTAACATGAGCCCTGGGGAGGTGGTGGTCCCTGGGGCATAAACAAGCCTTAGGAGGGGTCCCCGTACTCCCCCCTCCGTTTTTTATTAAATATATGCATGCCCTCGGTCGGAACCTTGCCCGTCTGGGGGCGACATTAAAAACAAGCGTGGGACACCGTGCTGTTTTTTTCTTTTTTAATTCACACCTTTATTTGCGAATATTTGTGAATTTCACTGTGAATTAAAAATAAAATGCTTTTTTGCCCTGCCAGCGTCCCTGTGGGACCCCTGGACCAAGGTTAGGGGGTTAGGGCATTTGTACCCTGCCCCCATTTTTTTTTTTTTTTTGCATTTTTATTTTGGACTTGGCTGAAGCAGAGTCCCTGGATGGCTGCCAACACTTCCTGGCTCAGCAAATCAGAGCTCTGCAGATCTCGGCATGAGTCGTCATTATTCGCGAAGGCTTCATGACCCTAGATATACAAATTTAAATGTCTTTTATTTCTCGAAAACTACTGAACGGATTTACGCCAAATAACTGCAAACATGATCTGCGAACCAAAGGCTACCTTTCTGCCAAATTCGGTGTAATTCTGTCCAGCGGTTCAGTCTGCAGGCGTGTCTAAAGACTCTATCGGAATTAACATGGGAAACACACTTTTTTGACTCCCCCTTTTCTCGGCCTCCGCTTGATGGATAACCCCAAAACTTTCCATGCACAACAAAACCCAACTTGACAATTTGTTGGACAATTTCGTGAAGATTTGGCAAACGGCGCCAAAGTTATAGGCAAGTTAAAACACGCTTTTCCTATGGAAACATGGTCCTAACTATAACTACCTACTGGTGACTGCCATTAGGTAATATACATATATATATATATATATATATACATATATACACACACACAGAAATTCACCACTTGCGGCCCCACCATGCACTGCTTATAACCTCACTTATTACATCACTCATGACATGTTCATACCAGGTCACTGGTGTGCACAGTAGGGTGTAGGGAGGGACTACCCTCTCTGCTCAGACCTTTTCCCAAGGAGATGGGCATTAATAGTAGATTCTGATGAACAAATACTAACCCCAGTAAGACTGCTTTCTACAGTCACAGGTGTGCATACTAGAGTATATTCAGAGATCTTCTACTCCTTTCTACTTTTCACGATCCCGCAAGAGTCCCGTGAGATCGCAACGTTTAAAAAAAAATTAAATAATTTTTTTCATCATAGTTCTGTCTTACAAACCTCCTCTCAATAGGTAAGGGGACAACATGCCTTTCTCCTAGTAGACTGTATAGAGAAGTCATCTACTTAACTCTTTAGCGTTCAAGATCCAGTGAGATCGCGAAATGTTTTAAAAAAGAAATTACATCTTTTTTCATCACAGTACTTATGTTTTACAGACTTCATCCCGACACTTTCAATGCACAAACTAGGCAAAAAGAGCACTTTTTTGGGAAAGTTTCGTGGAGATTCGATCAAACGGTGCCACAGTTATTTGCTACACAAAAAATGCATTTCCTATGGAAACACTGAACTAACTATAACTTCCCAGTAGCGAGCGCCACTTGATAACATATAAAATGCATAAACAATTACATTTTAGTACTTACAAATTATTCAACTAATTAGAAATAATTTACATTTTTTTACTCTTATTGAAAATTAAATTATAATTTACATTAAACACAAATTATCATTCATTTTACTAAATATTAATTAAAAATAAAATTGCTAGGTATGGTCTTTTTAGCTAATTTTGTTCAAAAATTTATATGTCTTTATGTAATTGATATATTTAAACTATTTAATTATTTAGTAAACATTTATTTTTAGGCTGTAATGTACTCTCACAATTTATTTTAATAGTTTTACAGTGAAAATAGTTATTTTACATTTACATTTTACAATAAAATAAAATCATTAAAAAAAAAAAAAGAATAAACTTTAATTTTCCCTGTTCTTTTCCATAGTGAGATCTCCACCACAGCAGCGGAGACCTCTAACATGGTGCCGGTGATCTCCACCATGCTGGCGGAGATCCCTACCAAGGTGCCGGAGATCTCCGCCTTTATGTGAAAAGCAATAAGTAGTAACTTTACACTTGCAAATTTGACTCCACACCCTATTTTGAAGGGGAGGAGACATGTAAATCTACACTTTGGAGTAGCCAGTGAATAGCCAAACAGTGAATAGCCAAAAGTAATAAAGTAACTCCAAAGTATAAAAGCAAATTTCCTTCACAAACAAATGTTTTGTTTTTGTAAAAGTGCCCCATGCCGTACTTTCACTTTAATGGCGGCCACACCAGTTCGTTAGAAGCGGCTCGCTGTAAGCTGAATACGGGGAGAAGCGTCTAAAGAAAGGGGCGCGGTCACCATTAAAGTGTTCTTGCATTTGCGATAGTTTGAGCTATTGCCATTAAAAATGACATTGCCTTTTATTTATGAGTTGGTTTTCAAAACACGTAAATAAAAGGCATTGTCATTTACAATGCCAATAGCTTAAACTCTCGCAAATGCGAGACCTATTCCATTGCAAATGCTTGTTTCTTTGTGCTTCTGCAATTGGCCAATCAAGTAAATCCCTTTTCCATAAAGCATATTTACCCACCCTCTCCTCATCTGCTTTCAGTGTTTCACAATACGTCTACGTGCAACATCAGTCCTTGGGCTATACATTTATATTGCATAAGCTTATCTTTAGGATTTTGGTGTAGACCCAGTAGGCACTGTTTGTTGTGTTATGTTATTTAAATTTATAGGGCGCACAGCTACCCCGAGCGGTTTCCCGGCGCCAGCCTGGTCGCGACGGAAAATGAAAGGAAATTACAGATTAAACAGCCATGTTTTCAAACTTCTGCGGAATCTCCCATAAACGGTTTCCTCTCGTAGAGTAATAGGGAGAGAGTTCTATAGGGAAGACCCTGGGTAGGAGAAGGACCGACCGCGCATGCGAGTGAGTTTGATTCTGGGGATTGTGAATTTAGACTGTGCAGCAGAGCGCAGAGGACGTGGAGGTATATAAAGTTGAGCTAAAGATTGCAAATATTGCGGAGCCAATCCAATTTTGATTTTGAACATATAGCTCAAGGCTTTGAATTTAATTCGATTCTCCACCTTTAGCCAATGAAGATCACGGAGAAAGCCAGAGATTGACACCGTCTTCGGAACATGGCAGAGCAGCCTGGCAGCTGCATTTTGTACCACATGCAGTCTTTGTAGCATAGCTTTGTTGGAACCCAAATAAAGAACATTACCGTAGTCCAGCCTAGACGTAACCAGGGCATGGACTACTGTTCTCTGTGCAAAGAGGGGTTTCATCCACAGAATTTTCTTTAACCACTTTAGAATGGTGAAACAAGTTGAAGCCACCTTAGTGACTTGTTGTTGCATAGACAAATGGTCGACCATGATGAAGCCCAGGTTACGAACCTGATGTATAGGCCGAGATAAGCCACCCATTTCCGAGGGCCAATGTTGGGGTCCCCAGAGATCTTGTTGTCTCCCTAGGATCATGACTTAAGTTTTGTCTCCATTTAGTCTGAGTAAATTATTTTACATCCAAGCCGCAATTTTCCTCAGACTGAAGGGCAGATGATTCAGATTCCTTAGATGAAGAGAGGGAAAAGATTATCTGCGTGTCATCAGCATAGGAAAATAGGGACAACCCAGCCTCTTCGGCAACATCTGCCAGAAGGCGAATGTAGACATTAAACAACAAAGGACTCAGCACAGAGCCTTGGGGCACTCCATAGGGTGACAAATGGGATTTAGAGCTGGCAGTGGTAGAAAAAACCTGAAAGGTACGGTTAGTTAGAAAAGAGTGGAGTTAACATGTTTTTTCGAGGATTTTGGAAAAGGCGGGGAGCAACCAGATTGGACGGAAATTTGATGGCTTAGTCGGGTCAGAATTGACTTTCTTTAAAAAAGGGAGTACCATGGCATGTTTCCATTCCGGAGGAACAAAACCCTCCTGTAAGGAGGCATTGAGAAGGTCCATATTCAACACGAGTATAGGGGACTCAAGCTGTTTCATCACTGAGATAGGAAGTAAATCACAAGGGGAACCAGATTTGATGCTTGCCAGAAGCTGGTTGAAACAGCAGAATTCCAGGAGAGACCAAGCTTCCAGCTTGTTGATGGATTTAATCTTACTATGGATCTCCAACATCCCGACACTAGTCGCATTAGGGGTGGTGTCGGTCATGTGTGAGGTATTTAGCAGATTATCACTGGACAGTGCAGAGTATATTTTTTCCACTTTAACCACAAAGTAGTGGGCAAGATCCTCACATTGCGTTCCATTAAGGACAAGAGGGGTGGGCTGAGTTTCAGACCCGGATAGTTCTTTAACCACCTTGAACAGAGTTTTTGAGCAGTTCTGAGCTTGAGAGATTTTAAGAGAAACATACTCAGCTCAAGCTGTTTTACAGAGAGTATGGTAATCCCTTAGGACCTTTTTATAGGCCAGTTTGCCATCAGGCTGGTAGTGTTTCCTCCATTGTCTTTCTAGAGTTTTACATCTAGCTTTTTCATTCTTAAGCCTCTCAGTAAACCAAGGGGATGGAGGCCGATGATTACTGCAACGTTTGTTGGATAGAGGGAGGCAGGTATCTACTGCCTGTAAAATCCAACTTTGGATAGCGCCAAGATCCGCGGTTGCAATCTGTTTGATAGCTGGTCTGCTGTCAGCTAGAGAATTGTTTAAAGCTCCAACATCGAGCTTTGCCCATTTTCCGACTTTAGGCTTCGGTCCCGTCGAGACTACTAGGGGGCAGGGAGCGACTTTCATCAGAAAAGTAACAGCAGAATGATCCAACCAGCACTAGGGGAGAGCAGGTGGGCAACAAAGATCAGACAAATTCGAAAAAATGGGATCAAGCAGGTGACCTGCTACATGGGTAGGACCTGAATTACGAAGTTGGATATTCATTGCTTCAAGGTCAGCAATGAATGCTGCACTTTTAGTGCACGCAGGATCATCTAGGTGAAGATTCATATCACCCAGAATGGTAAAGTTGGCAGCATTCACAAAATGAGGGGTTATTAGGTCGGGGAAGGACAATGCCCAAGGTCCAGCTGGGCCCGGAGGATGATAAACTAATACACTAGAAAAAGTGAACTTAGGTGTAAGTGTGATTTTTAATAATGAAGCTTCGCAGTCAGTGGTAGGTAAATCCTCAAATTTACATTCAAAAGAACTTTTATAGATAATAGGAATGCCACCTCCCAGCTTTAGTTTCCTATCCTTTCTGAAAATGGAATAGTTAGTTGGAAGTACTGCTGCCACGTCAGGACCTGAACTATCATGTAGCCAGGTCTCTGTTAGAAAGACAGCTTCAGGCTGGTTATTAAGCAAGAGATAAAAAATGTCAGCTTTGTGTTTCGGGAGTGATCGACAATTAATGCTATAAAATGTTAAATCCTGATTCAATAATGGTGTACTTTTATGCGTAATCTTCCCCAGTAAATCAGTGTGATTGGGTATCCCTGATTCACTGTTTTTAACTCGGATCCTACCGTTGTAGTCATTGTTTATTGGACAAGTGAGAGAGAACCTGCAGTGTTGGCACTCGGAAAGAGCTTCATCTAGTTTAATCGTTGTACAGTTGGAAGGAGGGGTCTGGCGGAGCTCTAACAGTTGTTTTGTAGAGTAGCTTAGTCTCTTTGTCTTAGTTGGACCAGGGGTCATGGCCCCTGGTCCCGGTCGGGCACAGACGGGCTGCGCGTCCGCTCCTGGGCCATTAAATAGTGGTCTGAGGCGAAGCGGCGCGTAGAAGCTGGACCGCTGACTATGGAAGAACGAGAGGCACAACAAAATGGCCTCCCAGGGGAAAGAGCTCCATAGTTAAAGTGCTCACATGAAATACACAAGAAATGTGGACACAGTCAAAAAATGCTGAGTATAACGCACTCAGAAGCAGGACACAATTCAAACAGAACGGTTTAGTTCAAATTAATAAAACAGGGTTGTCATCATTAAAAAATCAATTTAAAATCAGTTTCGATGTGCAAAAGGAGAGCAAGTAGGTAGGGACCTACCAAGCGCTGCGCGTCCGCTCCCGGGCCATTAAATAGTGGTCCTAGGCGAGGCGGCGCGTAGAAGCTGGACCGCTGACTAGCGAAGAACGTGAGGAACAACAAAATGGCCTCCCAGGGGAAAGAGCCCCATAGTTAAAGTGCAAGTGCTCACAAGAAATACACAAGAAATGTGGACACAGTTAAAAAAATGCTGAGTATAACACACTCAGAAGCAGGACACAATTCAAACAGAACGGTTTAGTTCAAATTAATAAAACAGGGTTGTCATCATTAAAAAATCAATTCAAAATCAGTTTCGATGTGCAAAAGGAGAGCAAGTAGGTATGGACCTACCAAGCCTAACTCTATCATATGGGTCACCAGGCCTTTTATCTTGCCTACAAAGCATTCCCAGAAAGTGACAAATACAGGAATATCCAGATCAAGTACATAAAATCTTCTCCTTCAATGGTGCATCTGGGGCAGGTATAGCAAGGATCCTGCTGTATTTTACTGATGACTACTAGTGTCAGGTATGGTGTGTGTTTGTATTTTATACATATGAGGCTACATCTTGGGTTACTGGACATGTTACTGATGTATTTTAGGACCCTTGTTCATTCCATATTAGTTTATGAGGTGTCACAGTCCCTTAAAATTTTTTTTTTAACTTTCAGTGCCAGTTTCAGATGCTCCACTTTAATAGCCTGATATAGTCTTATCAGGGGTCTCCCTCTCAATATCGTGTCACCATCGATTTCAAGGTCAATTCAGGGAGTCTGCATGGGAACCCTCCCCAGGTGTTGCGTGCTGCCCTACCTAGACTGGCCCATACAAGGATTGTCCACCAGTGAACTCCAAAGTATGTTCCTGCCTCATCAAATGTGCAACAATGCTTTCTCATATGTATCTCCCAAGTGCTACATTTTGACCACAGTCCAGTTTACAGCCTTCGCCTCTGGGAGCAATTTCTTGCACTGCTTGAAGCTCCTTGACTAGCTAACAAGCAGGTGGTGAAGGCACTTGGCAAAGCTACTGAGTTCTATTTTTGCAAAAATGAAGGCATGGTAGATAGCGCCAGTGTAATCTGGGAGGTATACAAGGCCACACTTAGGGAAGTATTGATAGCTGGATTAGTAAGGGACAAGAGGGAACAGTTGAAGCACCTAAAACAACTGGAGCATGACATAGAGAAGCTTGAAGGTCAAAATGTCTCAAACCCGACAGCATCCCTAGGTATGATGCTACAGCATAAACGCACTGAATATAGGAACGTCATGAGAAATTAAGTTAAGACGTCCTTTTTGTTAAAGCAGAAGCGCATTTATGAGGCAGGAGTATAGGCTGGTAAATTGTTGGCCTGAATAGGTAGCAGGGAAAGGGAATCCATGTATCTCTGGGAACTGCAGTTGGAGACGCGAGTGGTAGTAAGAGGTATCAAGCAGAGTGCAGAAGCCTTTGAGACATATCTGGCTACCTTCTACGCACCCAGGACTGGAGGATCGGCGGATGAGATCAGGGGATTTGTGGGAGACTGCCCAGTAAGAACCCTGTCCTTGGAACAGCGGGAAAGGCTGCAAGCGGACCTAACGGAGACGGAAATCACAGAGGCTCTAACCCAGATGCAAGCTGGGAAGGCTCCAGGCCCCAGCGGGCTACCCGTAGGATTCTACAGTAAAATGGCAGGCAAGGTAGTTAAGCCGATGCTCCTAATGTACCAAGATGCTCTATGCAAAGGGTCCCTACCGGACGATTTGCATACAGCTACCATAGAGCTTATACCCAAGGCAGGGAAGCCTGTGCAGCAATGCGAATCTTACAGACCTATTTCGCTACTGAATGTTGATACCAAAATTCTGGCAAAAGTGCTGGATAACAGTCTTTGTACAGTTGTGGCTGACCTGGTCCATCTGGGGCAGACAGATTTTCTGCCCTGCCGCTCGACCAGACTAAATCTGCGGAGACTCCAGAATAATATAACACATGCAGACACAGAGGGGGAGCCCTGGGCAGTGTCATCTTAGGATGCCAATAATGTATTTGATTCAGTTGAATGGCTTTTTTCTGTTCCCACTCCTCGAAAGAATGGGATTTAGGCCTGTTACATCAAATGGATCAAGCTACTGTATCAGAGACCCTGCACTAGCATAAAAGTTAATGGCTGTTTGTCTGGGAGCTTCCGCTTAGGGAGAGGCACGAGGCAGGGGTGCCCTCTCTTGCTGATGCTCTTCGCCTTGGCAATACAGCCACTGGCTACCCTCAGGAGGATAGATGCCTGGATTTGGGGCTAGACTGGGGCCTCCAGGTGGGAAGAATGAATAGCATTCTATGCAGATGACATTCTGCTTTATGTGACTGGCACTGCCAATCGCTAGCCCGAATTTGTGAAATTTTCCAAATACTTGGGAAGTTCAAGCTATTTGAAATTACTTGGGAGAAGTCACTCCTGTTCCTGATGGAGGGTTGGGGACAAGTGGACCCACCGCCTTCCGGTATAGGTGGAATCCCATAGTTTTAAGTTTTAGGGAATATGGATGACCAGAGATCCCATTTCCCACATTCAAGCCAACCATGAACCATTACTTCAGAGACTGGACAGAGGCGTTAAACATTGGAGCACTCTGCTGCTGTTGCTGCTGGGCAGAGCATCCATGTTTAAAGTGATAGTCCTTCCCAGATTACTATATGTACTGCAGAATTGCCCATATAAATTACCAAAGGCATTTTTCCTACGAGTAGACAGCTTGGTGAGGACACTGCTTTGGTCAGTAGAACAGCCCTGTATTGCGATGCAAACCCTGTAAAGGTCTATAAATATGATGGAGGCATAGCATGCCTAATCTTCAAAAATATTGTGAAGCAGCACAGATTGGAGTGGTGAATGATTGGGTGTCACCCAGATAGAAATGACCCGGCAGTGCGAGTGAACAGATGGGGTATGGGCGATCATAGCTGCATGCATGTGATGTATGGTGGCCATATACATGAACGGGCATGCTCGGCTACATCCACTGTTTTGGAAATATGGCATTCTTACTTAGGGAGATGAAGTGGGACAAGAAACTCACACCCGGCGCGCCCCTGTGGGAGGGCACTCGACTGTGACAAGTGACCAGTCTTAAGGGCTTCCTGGGGTGGGGCAGGATTGGCCTTACCACATTGGCCGAAGTGTGGGATACTAATGGGGTCATCCCCTTTGAACATCTACAGGGAGAGTACCAAATGTCGTCCACGCAGTGGCTCAAGTACAGGCAGCTCGGACATGCCCTAACTCGCAGCACATATAAAGATGAAGAGACTAAGGAGGAATCCCCATTAGAGAGATGGCTATTGGATGGGCGGGTATGGCATAAAGTGATATCACTGAAGTATGGTACACTGATGCGGAATACCCAAGGGCCGCTTGCACACATCAAAGACAGATGGGAGCAAGATCTCAGGGAAATAGATGATGAAAACTGTCAGGACGCGCTAAGCTTCCTAGCCGAAGGGGCCATCAAGGCTAGCTTTAGGTTGATTCAACTCAAAGTGTTACATAGGACATGTTACACCAGAACACTACTCCACAAAATTGGGAATGCCGAAAATTCCTTGTCTCCTTAGGAGTGGCACTGAGGGAACCTTTATCTATACTCTGTGGCACTGTCCTGAGATACACCCATTCTGGGATTGAGTGATCAAATCCTTGGAGGAGGCGGAAAGAGTTATTATTGATTTGTCACCTCGGAGGGCCCTGTTGGGTATCAAAAGATACTAGAAGATTTTGGTGACCATGGGGTTTATGGTTGTAAAAAAGGAACATTGCACAGAAGTGGGGATGCGACATAGTGACGCTATTGCGGAATTGGGAAGAAGGTATGACACGTTGTGAAATTATTGAGAAAGATGTCTAGAAGGGCAGGGGCTGTGAGAAGACGTATTAGGAAATCTGGGGGGCCTGGGATACAGGTGACATAGAGTAATAGATGGGTCAATATCAATTAGTATGCTAAAAATAACGCACGAGATGGAGAAGAAGGGACGATAGGAGGGGTGGCATACAATGGATTCGACGTAGGATGAGACTCTGTAATTAGGTCCATGTAGAAGATGAATCCATCACAAACAGGGAACAGGGGAGGAGGCGGGTTGGAATTTACCCAAACTGTACTGTTTGGATACTGATCTATTGATGTGATGTTCATACGCATTTTGCCTGTTGTATATGAAAACTATAAAATACGTTAAATTTAAAAAAAAGAGCTAGGGTCTTCCAACTTTTCATTTATTTCAAAATGCCCATCAATTATTTCCTGGTGAGAGGGCAGTCTAATGTTTATTTTTAGTCTGTAGTCAGCTGTGGCATTTTTGCATTCATTAAGTATGTATTAATAAAGTGTGGATTTGTGTTGTCTGTTTGTATACCATTACTAGATGTTCATGAAATATTTTGTTGAGTTACACTTGGGAGTTTTGTAGTTGACCATTATTGTCATTAAGGGCCTGATTTAGAGTTTGTCCTTATTACAAGTGCATTACTTGATAATGCACTTTTAATAAGTTGGATGGAATATCATTCATGTTTGTGACAGGGTACCCATTCACCAATCTCTAGAACAACCCTAAGTTTCAAAATGGTTTATCGTTATTGTTGCCTTTTTAGTAACCAGTCTAATAGCCTTCCAGAACCATCTCCCTATCTTTAGAATTTCTGTCAATTGGGTGTATATTAAAATGTATCCAATGTTTCATATTATTAGGTATTTTCTTGTTTTTTTCTCCTGCAGTTGTCTTTTGAGTTCTGGCCTATGTGCCACCTTCTTCAGTAGGACATCTATTTCTCCTTCACTCTTATCTATGTATGACTATAGGTGTTGACTTACACCAACTATCTTTACAATGCAAGTGCCCCTCATTACTGCCTTCATCGCATCACATTCTAGGGATCTAGTGGCAGATATCTCCAAATTATTACCAAAGAATTCAGTCAAGGCATGTCTTACATCTTCCCGGAAGGTCATGTCTACCAGGTCTTCAGGCCTCAGCCTCCATGTGGGCACATTTAGCCTTACATGTTGGCAAGTGCATAATAAGCTGTGTGGTGAATGAGTGCAGTCTGGCTAAATAGTTTGTGTCATATCATTGTGCTGCTATCTCTCATGATGTAAATACATAATCAGTTCTGCTGTATGAATTACCTGGGGGTTAACAGAATGAATAAACATTATCATCAGGGTGATGTTCCCGCCATATATCTCCTAAGTCTAGATTTTCCGTGGACACATTAGGTTGTACCATTAATCAGTTTTTTCCCTAGTCTGGTAGGTGGTTGTCTGCCCAGAGCACCCGACATTACATCATTAAAGTCTCCAGCCCATATGACCAGCATAGTTGGTGTATGTATTAATCAGCATTATTTCCTGTCTACACAGAATGGCTCGTAGGACAAAATATCTGCCCTCCCGGTCGATCAACAAAATATGTTTTGTAGAAAGGAATATCACTTGTCACCCAGATTACTACTCCTCTAGAGTATAAGGAGTATGAGGAGTAGTAAAACTCTCATCTCCATGTCTTAGCTAGTTTTTTACGCATGCTCAGTTTTGGTCAAAGGGGATCCCTGGTGCAAAACTTTTCCTACTCCTTGCTTTTTATCTTTTTTATAATTGTTTTTAGTCCACATAAATTCCATGTCATTATTTTAATTTTGCCTGCCATTCTTTTCCCCTATTACTTAATCTTACTTATTGTTCCTGCTATCTTTTTCTTTTCATTATAGGTTGGCCAAATAGGTGAATGTAGTGTGTGTCTTGTCCTTTTAGTGACTGGTGGTGATATCCCCTCTCCCCTGGAACCGTCTTGACCATTATGGTCAGTTTGGCTTGCCCAGTTCCACAGTTTAAGTTGTAACCACCCTTTCTCTCCTCACACCACCCAGTCTGTCACACATTTTTTTTTAAACTAACAGAAATAACTGGTAACATATAAAGTAAAATGAACATATAACTGAAGCGGAACACAGATTGTAAGTGATTCCCGTGCCTGTCGTCCACTGGGGGAAATTGAGGGCCTCTACCTCCGCATCCAGCAGTGTACATAGTTTCTTTGAAAGCGTAGATATGTGATTTTGTCTGTGCCTTATCAGTATAGGATGTATACTGTGCTTTCTCAGACAGTGAATGATGCGCTCACTTTATTGAGGACAATTCGAGAACTGCTTGGATAATCCAGTTGTTTTGAGGATTTCAAGGACCAATTGTCCTAGAATAGCTCTGTAGGATGCCCTTACGCCTGTTGGGGGAAGCCAAGTAATAGGACATTGGCTATCCTTGACCTTCATTCTGCACCTTCTGCTTCCACTTGAAGGTAACGTTTACTCGTCTGGAGTTTGAGCATACTGTCACTTGTTTCTTTAATCTCTATGAGAGCTTCTAGTGCTTTTTCATTTCCCCAAGCCTTTTCTGTGACTTTCTTCAGAGTCTGTTCTTATGAGAGTCATTTCCACTAATATGTTGTCAATTGTGAGTTCAAGACCTTGTATCTTCTATTGCTTTTAGGATAGCTGCTGTAGATTGCATATCGGGGTTGCCTAGTTCTGTGTTCTTGCTTCCACATTCTCAGCTGTATTGTTTCCCAGGGCAGATATGTACTACATGATTTCGTACCAGCTTGTCCTTCATCATTTTGAATGTCAGTTATTGTCTTATTGTTTATTTAGTGGCAGTTAGGGTGCAGTTTTGCTTTCTGTACTTATTCGCTCCAGAGTTACTTGTTACAGTGGACAGTGCACAGGAGCACATGAATATGGATGGTTCCATTGCTATATTTAACTTAAAGTGTGTGTTCCACAGACATTGACACAACAGGATTCCTGCTGTAACTGTGATTGCAAATATATAGAACAGTGGTTTCCTGTGGGAGAGGTGTCAAGTATTAACCTCTGATGCAGAAGAAATATAACAATCCAAAATCAATCAGTGCTAATTAGAAAATTTGATTCCGTATAACATATTACAATGCAGGTGCTCAAAATACGAAGCAGTGAATGTGGAAGGTGACATCAGTGAAATAGATGTGTGTTGGTGCTGTTCAAAAAATATACACAGGAAATATGTACATCGGTCTCTAAGAGCTGATAGAGTAAATAAATATTGATAATACCACAATGAAAAGAATAAATCAAAGCAATATGGTATAATCGCCAGGGAAAGCTAGGCGCCTCTAGTATAGGCAAGGCACCCTCTGAAGATCGGTGTCTTTTGCTTCAATTTATTCTTTTCATCGTGGGATTTTTTCCCCATACTGGTTGCTCTCTTTATGTTGCTGTCCTGATGATGACCCTGACAAATTGCTCTTCCCAGGGTTGAAACGTCGACAAATGTACTAGTCGACTGATAAGATTGATCACAAAAAATCATAATGTACTCCCACTGAGAGTCTTGTCAAGAATTCTTTACTCTATCAGCCCCTACATATTTACTGTATATATTTTTTGTACAGCACCAATGCACATCTATTTCACTTGATGCCACCTTCCACTTTCACTGTGTCGTATTTTGAGCACCTTTATTTTGATATATTATACTGAATTAAATTAGCTGCTCAATCTGCACTGATTGACTCTGGATCCTTATATTTCATTCTGCCTAAGAGGTTAAAGTTAGAAACCTCTCGCACAGGGAACCACTGTTCTATAATTGTATTTACTGGCCCATGTTGCAAGGGTTACAGGGTTGCCTCATAATAGTTTATGTTGTACCTGTGATGGCAGCCTCCAAAAAGCTGTCCTGGTCTCGATCACAAGTGCCAAAGGACTCTTAACAAGCTATCCAGATCTCTTCTACATATATGCAGTTTGATTCCAGGTATTCGTTCTCATTTACAAGTCTATTTTTCCCTTATTCACCTATGTTACTGCCGTTTTGTGGACCATGTGCTTTAATTGAGCTCAGCGCAAGGAAGGACCATCTTCCATTTTGTTCAGCTTACCCCAGAGGGATGTGGGCCAGTGTCCCCCCCTTCCCCTTGTGCCAATCTTCCAAAGCACAATGGTGGTTTACGAGCTACTTTTCTAATTTTATTTTCTATATTTTGTTTAAATAAGAAATTACAATTTTATAGAGATTTATACATTTTCCTTAAGAGTTACATGTCTTAAATCCTCCCAGAATTACTTAATTTTAACGCATAATTATTTTGAGTAACAAAAGACCACTATTGGTAGGCAACTAACCAGGTTGGGTAAGAGAGCCAATCATTCAGTGAGAAAAATCACATTCTTCTGTCTTATCTGGCAGTCTGAATGTAGAATAGAAAGCATATACCTTAAACTTTATGTCGAAAATATAAAACACCAGTATCTATGAGAGGACAAAGATTAGCAGTGACTTAAAAGCTGTTCAGACCAGTACCGACATTTTTTGGAACTATAGCAATTTTGCATGTGTCTTCCACTGTTCAGTGAAGACTCATTAATGTGTTATAATGAGTAAGACTCCTTGAAGATCTTGAAACAAAGCTTTGTTTGGCCTCAAAGTATAATGTGGGGGAGCCATGGCCTGTAACAACATTAGGGCCACTACAGGCAGCTGCCTCACATCACCACCATGAAAGGACAGAAAAGGACCTGAGATCACTACAAATAGCCTTAATATGGACTTGTTGCTAAAGAAAGAGGAGTATTGAATTGGAAAAATATTTTTGGGCTTGCAGCTGCTTGCTGCCTTCTCTTTGGGCAGTCAACTCTAAGTTATTCCAACTATTTAAGGGAAGTTCTCACTCTGATACGCAAATCAATTCTCTTTCAATTCAAGAAGACCTGGTTGATAATAATGGGTGCTTTCTCTTTGTGATTGGTGCTGGTACAGGTCATCTGTTTTTGTTAACAATTTGGCCTAATGATAACTCACCCAAGACCTATGAATATACTGGACGGAAATGCATTGCTTATCCCAACTGTGGTGATGTGGAGAGGGTGGTTTTAATCTGATGCCTGACCACAGCAAATATAGGACAGTGGCCATCCAACTTTGATCATTGGGATCCTTGCTCCCATAGAGCACCAGGGGATGCACTTTCCTGCCTATAACATAAGGACAACCTAATACCTGAGAATGTATTCTACTTTGGTACCAACACCTGGAGACACCCTCAGTGGATCAGGCAATTTTTCTAGACAAACTATGTCATCTCACATGCAAGGCCTTTGTAGGATTTGGCTAAACTGATTTTGAAAAACTGAAATGGACTGGAACTAGGATGTGCCGGACAAGACCAAACAATTTATGAGGCATATGGTAAAACCACATGTATGTTGAGGCAGCATCACAGCAGTGAAACACTTTGATCCATTGGCAGCAGAAAAAGACTAGCAAGAATACCCTCCAGAAAATGCCTACCCAAAAACATGCTGTAAATTGAAAGTTAAATTCACTGTTTATGTCAAACAAGCAGGTAACACTGCCCCTATTCTGTCATATACAAGATATGTTGGTCACAGGCTGTGCAAAGCTTGAAGCCTAAAGCAATGGCTCAGTCGCATGCACCACAAAAAGGAAACCAAGAGAAGGGGACTAAACAAGGAACGCTGTTTGGTCAACATTATTCTCCCACAGATGCTTAAATAGAGAAAGGAAGATAAATCCGGAAAACAATGACTAGACATTCAGGACCACAAGCACGCTTCAGCAGGGCCAGGATGGTTGAGAAGAAGAATGAGGTGGATTTGTAAATAACGCACTTGAGGAGGAGAATTAGGTAATGGAGTGCAGCAATTACGCTGCAGTGGCTTTAATTATTGTTAATAGAACGTCTGTAAAAGAGTATTTGGTCCTACCAATGGGCGGCAGCATTTCCCACGTGCTGGGAAAGGACGGGGACACAAAATTAATTTAAAAAATAATACTCCTAACAGCACAAAAATATTGAAACAGGCAGTCAGCAAGCGATGATATGCCTACGGAAATTGGCATAATTAATCAAGAGATGTTAAAAAAAAATGTAATGATTTAGTGCAATGTAAAAGATATTTTCAAACCAAGATACCGATGCCATCTAGATACATCGGGACTTTGTTTGAGCCTCAGTCATGAAATGTAGATATAGCTGTCGTGTGAGGCAACATATTAACAATTAATTTCTGACCTCAGCGCTGCCAGAATTAATATGAAAGTCCAAAATGCCATCTGATGCAGAATTTCTTCCTCGATGAAAAGTTCTCTGGACAATGACTTCTGCAATACCACTGCATAGGAGAAAAACGAGCGATGGCTTCTCATGAAGAGTTTGTCACTTTATCTGTGCTGACAAAAGTATAGAAGGTAGTGGTTCCTTCAAAGACCCATTATAAAGTAGACAATGAAAACAAGGTGTACTGGCAAGAGGCTGTATGGGCGATGCTTCCGTAAGCAACCTAAAGATGCTGTCCAGGGTGCCACTATTAGGTGGAGTCATATTACAAGGTAAACAGGGAGGAGCTCCAAAATCAAATTTCAATTTTGCTTTCAGAGCTGAGAATCCACGCACATTTTCTGGAGGACGTAGCCAGCAAGGTCTCTTTAAGAAAAGAAGCACAGAAAGGCGAATGCAACACCAACACAGTAAGTTTCTATTGCATACCAACTCTGGTGTATCTAAGATGCATAAATTACACCAAACCAGGTTGTGACTAGCCTACCTAGAAGACTGAACAATTAGACATACAGCTGAGTATTTCAAGAGTTAATAAAATAGTAAGGAAGGGCTTTAATCTGCTTGAAGAATAGACCAAAGCAGTCAAACCAACCCAAATGAGTGGCGTATGGTCACACAAAAAGAGACTGGTTGAAAAGTATAAGAAGTTGGATGAAGTGCAAAGAAAGGCTTCTCCCACTATTAATCTCAAATCTTTTACCAACTAACTAGCCTCATCAAAGCAGGGCCTTTTGTATGCAGCCATCTTGGAATTCCTAAGAAAATCCCTCTTTGGTCAAACTCGGTAAATGCCCTCAATTCCCTTGAGGTTTACTGGTTCCACACCATCTACACCATCACTTGCTCACTTTGCCACTGGATTCAAGATAGCCGGGCTGATGACGGCTGTAAGCCAGAAACCGGTCCCAGGATGCTTGTTTCCGGTCCAGGGAAGACATGGCTTGGCAGTTCGGGCTGGACTGTTCCCATGAGGCACAGGGTCAGACTGATTTGCATATGGCCATGTCTGAACTGGGGTGGCGGAGTGAGCTAAAGAATGATGATGGATTAAACCCAGATCAGTTGACTGGGGGTGAGTGCTTGCAATGTTCAACACTCCGTCCATCATCCCCTTTGGTTTTGCAAAACAGTCAAACCAACCCAAATGAGTGGCGTATGGTCACACAAAAAGAGACTGGTTGAAAAGTATAAGAAGTTGGATGAAGTGCAAAGAAAGGCTTCTCCCACTATTAATCTCAAATCTTTTACCAACTAACTAGCCTCATCAAAGCAGGGCCTTTTGTATGCAGCCATCTTGGAATTCCTAAGAAAATCCCTCTTTGGTCAAACTCGGTAAATGCCCTCAATTCCCTTGAGGTTTACTGGTTCCACACCATCTACACCATCACTCGATAACTTGGATCCTGACACAGTATTACTCCACAATTCAGGTCAGGGTGGCAAATCACCACCGCTTAAGTGCTCACGAAGCACACACGGAACAACTTTGCCCTTCCTTCCTTTTGTAACATTTGTCTCAACTCAAGTAGTCACTGTCCTAAGGTGGTGTTTTAAAGTAAAAAACAGCTGTGATTATGTCCAATCAAAGGGGGCGGATCTACATATGTATAAAAGATAGATTGTTCTCCATTCCCTTTCACTTGCCATGTAAGATCATTATTTTTATTTCTAATTTGTTTGTAAAGTTCTCTCCACAGCCTAGAAATGCAAGCTATGAATCATTAAAATGTAATATTTTTTTTTTAAATTGGGCCTCCCATGGTTCTTATTATTATTAATCATGACTTATGTTAAACACCAAATTTAAGTTTGGCCAATATTCACTCATTAAAAATACAGACTCCTTCACTTACTGTTGGAGAACATCATCTGCATTTTGTTTGCTTTCCATGAGTCGTTGACATGCCTTTTGTTGGTCCTTGATCGTGTCTTCTTCAATTTTACGTTTTAGTTGATCATCATCCTGTTTTTTTCTAGAAGCTTCAATCTTTTTTCTAAGTTCAATCTGAGCTCGTCTTTCCTTAATCGCCTCAGTCAGCAAAAGAGCGCCCTACAAGTAATAAATGGATCACACACAAATTATTTCATTCACTGTTAATTCCTTTTCTTAAAAACACACCAGAAAGTACATTCAATTGTACAGGTAAATACATAAATACATTACATGAAATGTTTTGACTTTGTCATTCTGACAGTAGAGCTTTGTTTTTGCACTCTCAATAGCTTGTCTCCGCTTTTCTGCTTGGTACTCTGCTTCTTCCAAATCAATCTGTTTTTTCTCCTCTTCTTCCTTTTCTTCACGTTCTTGTTTTGCTTTAAGCCTCATTTGTCTTTGGCCCTAAAGTATTATAAACCAATAAATAATTAAAACCTATAAAAACAAGGAATAGAATATATATGATATATTTATCTAGATCATTGTCCTTCAACTAATAGGCAACAGGATTCTCTTTGTGAGTTTTTCTGAGTAACCTTTTATTCAATTAACAATTATTTCACAACTAGTGGGATATTTTCCACAATTGAGCTCGGTATTTCACAAATACGCCAAATACAAATCTCTTAAAGGAAACTCAGAATTGTCAGCTTGGATCTTTAAGGGGAAAATACCAGACAGCTTGGGAAGATGAAAGTCAGAAGTCAGACCAGATAATCCCCTCTATGTTTAGGAAGGCTTCTCATTACTACAATACATATCAGGGTGCATTAGAAGATGGCCAAGACTTTCAGAAAGTCCTGAATGGGGATACATGGTGTCAAAGAGCCTGTGACTCGATGCTAAAATGGAACTAGATAGCCTATTCTCATAATTCAGTAAATGGTGATTGAAGGTATGGTTGGGGAATAGCAGTGTGGCACTACACCTGTCTGCGACCAGCGAGGATGTTGGGTAATCCATACTGACTTCTTGTGGGGGTGCAGAGCCAGCTTCAAACAGTGCTAAACTGGAAAGTGAAACTGAAATGCAGGAGAGCATAGCTTGAAAAGACATTGCTCAGTTAGAGAAGGAACATTTTTGGCTTGCTTCTTAAGCCCTCAACTGACTTCTAATTACAGTCTGGTGGCACAGAGGGCTCCTAACCTATTTAATGCCCCTGATGCACCTGCCCCAGGTCCACAACTACACAAACGCCACTGGAAACAATCAAAGGAAGCATTTTGAGACTTTGGCAATAAGGCATTACTGAAAGCCAGAAAAAGATTTGTGGAAATTACAGTGCACCCTTAGCCTGATAAGGTGAGCTGGTTTTCCAGTTGTAAAAGGAATGTTTCCACTTAGTACTCCTGACAATGGTGATCTCTCCGCAGCTTTTGACACTGTTAAGCACTTTGCCCTACTTAATGTGCTCAAAGATCGTTTTGGCCTCAATGGTACTACCCACAAATGGTTTGTCTCCTATCTTCAACATCGAACCCAGCAAATTAAAATTCAAGACTGTCTATCTAACCCCACTCCGGTCTCCCTAGGAGTCCCCCAGGGATCTATTCTCTCACCCTCTCTCTTTAACCTCTTTATGGAACCCCTCACCCTCATTCTTAAACAAGCTGGTATCAACTACCACCTTTATGCCGATGACACCCAACTCTACTATAAGATCAAAACCCACGCTGACATCATTCACCTTAATAACACCCTCACTAAAATCCAATCCTGGTTCCACCTTAATCATCTCAAACTAAACCCCAAAAAAACTGAAATCATTCTCTTCTCCCCTAAAAACAACCCTCTCCCCATTCAAACCTGGATCTCTGACCTCAATGCCCTCAACTGCTCTCTCTCCTTGTCCAACTCAGTAAAATCTCTTGGTATCTCCTTCGATAACAGTCTTAACCTCAATGTCCACATCAACAATTCGGCTAAAGGAGCCCTCTTCACTCTCCGTCATCTCAAGAAAATCAAACCCTTTCTCCCAACTGAAGATTTTAAATTAGTAGTTCAATCCCTGGTCCTTTTGCGAATTGATTACGGCAATGCCATCCTCACCGGAATCCCCAAGGTCCACCTAGCTCCACTCAAATCTGTACTCAACCTTGCAGCCAGGCTCATCACCGACTGTAAACGGTTCGACCACATTTCCCAGCCCTCAAAACTCTTAAATGGCTCCCCATCGAAGGCAGATCCGCCTACAAAACGCATGCATCACACACAAAGTCCTCCACCAAAATGCACCACCATACCTCGCCAATAAACTCTGCAAAGCGGGCAGCACACAACCTCTGAGAAGCACTAACGCTCTCCTCCTTGTCCCTCCCCTGCTAAAAAGAAGTCCACACAATCCCGCTCCTTCTCCGGAAATGCCCCCTACATCTGGAATGCCCTCCCCAAAGACCTACGATGCAACCCCTCCTACACCAGCTTTAAAAAAGACCTCAAAATGCACCTCCTCAATAAATACTGGGGGTCTTTACCTGCGCCTTAAATTCGATCTGCCATATCTTATAGGTATTTAACTCTTTACTCTGACTATCTGTTTACATGATATGTATAATCTCAAGCCGTTCTTTCTCTGTTTTACCTGCTGTTATTCCATGATGTTGTAATTTTGTTTTACCGTTACTAGCTCTGTCATGTAAAGCGCTCTGATGTTTTGTTATTCCATGATGCTGTAATTTGTTTCTTACCGTAACTAGCTCTATCATGTAAAGCGCTCTGATACCTCCGGGTCCAGCCAGCGCTATATAAAACCTCTAAAATAAAAATAAATAAATGGTGAAGCACAAATAGCAGCATTTGCTCAAAAATATTTAGTTTCATTATTTTCTTTTAAGAGAAAGGTTCACCGCTGAAATACCATGCCAAGGGTTGGACTCGACTGCTATGCCTGCTAACTGCATGATGGAGCTAGCATTACATATGTCTCTTTCTCCTCAAAGTTCCAATCCTGCCCTCAGTAATCTGTTATGATTCTGATTGTGATAGTGATTTATGGTGCAGTCAGTGGTGGTACCCACTCTTCCTGTTAGAAACATGCACTAAATTACCAACTTGGAAAACACTGAAAGGGGACATTGCCAATAAAGGGTCTGGGAAAATCCTTTTAAACTTGGCTGGCTAGAATAATAGTACACCATAAATTAACGATGCACCAACAGGAAACAATTAATTACTATTGAAGGCTGTTAATGTACCCTCACTCTAATGAAATTCCTATCTCCTCCCTAATGCCGGCAAATATACCAGACCAGGCAATCCTGGGAGTGAGGGTGATGAGAGTAAAGGCGCAATATATGCTTATACTGCCATTAATGTTTATTCTTCGCTGTTAGAACTCCATGTATTTCTCAACAAATTGAGATACCATCTGAATTTCATCTATCTCTGGATGTTACACTATTATGACTTCCCACCAGACATTTAATAGCCCTGACGGATCATTCATTGTGGTCAAACTCAGATAAGAGACTAAGATGATGCTACAGCCATGTTTTATAACCACTCTGTCCATGCACTGAACATTATCTACTCGATTTCCAGCATTGTACCAACTTGAGTGAAGACCATCATGCATCTGATATCCATCTTTAAAGTGAAAATTAAACAACTTGCCAGATTATTAAGACAGACATTACATTGATTTGAAAGAAGAAAACTTCTAAGTCACAGCCTATTGGGAAACACATACCTGGGAAGGTGAACTAGCAACAGGATGGATACCTAGTCTAATCAGCGAGCAGTAAAAAAAATGTACCTTCCTTGTGTCTGGCTCCCCCATAGAGCAATTTAATCTATTAGACTTATTCGAAAGCAGCTGTATGTAATATAGAAATGTAACGTTGACAACATGCAATTTTTCCAATTACATAAAAAAGAATGCTCTAGGCTTGTGTAACTGAGAATAGTATTTTAGAAAATCATCAACATCTGTAATTCTTGCCCTGAATATCCGACGGGGGTATGTGAACATAAGCACACGTGGATCTTCTAGAAAGCAGACTCATAGTCCTACATTTGCGTCAATTGCTGTTCTCACTTGCACGCACACTGGCCATATTGAAGATCCACTACATGCTTACTGATAAGAGTCTTCGTTTGCCTGCAGCACCTTTGCTTAAGCTCTTAACAGAGCAATCTGCCCGGCATTTTCCAGTGTTTGTTCCTTCAGAAGCTGATACAATTTTCTGTGTGTACTGAGCATTAGGTTTTTAAATTAAGACAGTAAATGAGAAACAACAACAAAAATCCTGTTCAAGCCATTATGCAAAGAAGCACAATGAAAATATAAAGCGAAAGACAGTTTTTTTATTCTTGAGAATTCAAAATTTGCAAAATGAAAAATGTACGGCTTTATGTAGCTAGCCAGTGACATTGCTAGGTATTGTCATTTAGAAGATGTTGTTTTGAAGTTCTGAAAATTGGAATAGGCAAGAATTTAAGGATCTGGAACATGATCTCTTGATACTGGCACATAATATAGAAATTAACTAAAAGGTTTAATATTATTAAAGAGTAAGATAGGGTTGTTTTTCTGCTAGCCCTTAATGTCTTTTCAGATTTGGGTTGAAATTTGCTCCTTGTTCAACTCCTCAAGTAACCAAGATGTAAAGTTTGACTTGACTATCTGTAGGAAGGTATTGAACTCAGCATAGTTCTGCTCGCTGGTTGGTGCAGATCTATTTTCATTAGGTCCCTCCCTTAAACCATGATCTCGTAGCTATAGTGTCCCTGCTGGTTTGTGCAACAATCGATACTCAGCAGGAAGGATTTATGTAGAATGCGCCTTTCTACCTTAGTTAATGACTGTGAGGACTTTGCAGTTTTAAATACTCTTCCAGGTCTATAAAACGTTATTAACCTAAATAATAAATTTTCTGGCAAGGCACGGAGGCCAATATTATGCATGTCCCTTTAATTGCCAACTCACAGCAGCATCTACAAAACAATGCAAAGAACTTAGAATAGTGAAGTTAACATTCTAAAGTCTATTTAATCCTGTGTGTGGCAGCCATCTTCCTTCTTTGTTGCTGCTCACAGCTAAGATAAGTTCGCCCTTTTTTGTCTGTTTGCCTTTTGGTGTGTAAAGCACTGTAATGACCTTGTAGGCATATGTTTGTTGATGTAGTATTTTGCATTCTTGTCTGAATTGAATATTTAGACCGAATGTTGTTATTGGGGGGAATTTTTCATGCTTCAATGGCCCCGGCCTGTACTAGCTTGACCGTAGCCTTTGCTTGCTTTGTTAGGACTTTCCGATTGACGGCCGCGTTGGGAGCGCGGCGGGGATCACTGCTTAGATTGGCGAGCCCCCCCTTCGCTCCCCGTTAATTCCGTTTCGGGCGCACGGTCTTATTTGACCGACATGCTCGAGGCATCGAGGAGGCGCGAGAGCACAATCTTTGCTCTCGACGCCTCTCAAAGGCATTGCGAGCGGGAGAATTCCCCTCTCGCTCATCTTCAATGAAGCGAGGTCGTTTTTATTACGCTTCCCTTCAACTCTTGCGAGCGGGAGATTCCCCTTGCGCTCGGCTTCATCAAAGCGGTCACACTTTACCGTCAGTATACAAACTTGATCATGTACGCGCAAACTTTCAAAGTTTATAAACTTACATAAGTGAGGATTTGGAACCACGCTTCCGAGTCGACCGATGCTTGAGGATTTTGCCTTCAAATCTGCCCCCAGGCCACCGTAGCAGCGTCACATGATGCGACGGCCATTTTAGGCTGGTTCAACTTAGCATATTTGCTTACAAAACGGTTGGCCATCTTTTGGGCATTTAAAGAAGGATGAATTGCCGTTTTTTCAGTCAGCTTGCGATGGTCAAGAGTACAGCAGCTGTTTGGTGTGTACCTCGAGTTTTTATTTGAAAAAATTGGCATTTCTACCAGGTAGCGCAATAATAGTGTAGTTGGATATTGAAGGTGATTAAAGTTAGTTTAATTGGTGATTTGTTCTTGCTACTTCTTAGGGAATATGGAGGAAAATAGGGCTAGCGAAGCTAATGTGGAGGTGAAAGTCCAGGAATGTGTTGAAAAGGCAGTCTCTGCCTTGGCGTCTCAGTTGGGAAAGAAACTGGACGACTGTATAGACAAGTTGGAAGGGAGGTTTGGTGAGAGACTAACCGAGGAGCAGTTCTGGTCAGTTGAGGAGGTTGTTGGTAATACCACAGCGAGTAGAAGTGGTAAAAAGGCTACCCAGAAGAGGAAGCATCTGGGAAAAGAGAAGGTCACTAAAGGAAATGGGGCCTTTAATTAGAAAGGCATTGGGAAATCACCTCGCAAGGAGTTTATTGAGAAGGCTATAAAGGCCACTAAAGGTGAGCGCAAAGCTATTGCCTGCGACGAATCCTCCAGCAGCGGGAATATCATAATTTCATGCTCCTCAGATTTCAACTCCTCAGAGGAAGAAGTAAGGAGAAAGAGAGCTAAAAAGGAGAAGGGTGAGAAACAGGTTTTGGACCAAGTCATAGATCCCTTGGGTGACCTTATGTTTTACCCCAATACAATCCAGCATCCCCTCTCTCCTCAATGGGTCCCAACCAAGCATGTGGCTCAATATGTCGAATACTGGATAAGGAGAGAAATGCCCAAGGAGGTTAGGACAAGACTCCGCTTGGAGTGTCCAAGACCGTCCCTTTCAAATAAGGTGGCCTATACACCCGAGTTAGATGCCAAAATGCTGACATTTTTAAATAAGTTTGGTAGAGACCTGAGAAGGGTGCTCGATAAGGGACTGAAGGGTTGTCAGGACCGCCTTCTTGATATGTTTGGGCCTTTGACGAAAAGTTTCGACGTCTGTGAAGAGGCTTACCCTGCAAGAATCTGCAGTTGATATTGTGGAACTAAGGCAGTGGGTGCAAAGAGCAGTTTGCTTGTTGGGGAATGCGAACGCTTCCTTGTGTATTGAACGTAGAAAGAGCCTACTCATGAAGATAGACCCAAAACTGGCCGAACTAGCAGGTAAAGAGTCCGGCCAGGAGGCAAATGGTTTCCTCTTTGGAGAGGAGTTTGTTAGGGAGATGGCTCGGTATGCAGGAGCATTTAACTCAATCCAGAAAGCCCAAAAGGACATCAGAAAGATTTTTGGAACCGCCGGGAGAATGCGGGGTCGATTCCCCGGCCGAGGCATTGGAGTCTCACGGAGCTCCTTTTCTCGTGGGTACAGACCCGGAAGTTTTCAAGCGGGAAACTATACTCCCGGTTTCTACCCTTAAAGGAAGAGGGGAAGAGGATGATTTAGAGGAGAGAGGAGATCAAGAAATCAAGGTATGTTTGGCAAACAACTCTTTGTCTATTCCGGAAAAATTGGGTGGCAGACTCGCCCATTTTTGAGACAGGTGGAAAGAGATAACTTCAGATCCATGGGTGTTACAGACTGTAAGTTGTTATCGAATAGATTTTGTAGAGAATCCAGTCCAGGTAAGACGACCAGCCTCCTTAAGATTTGCAAGAGACGAAGAAAAACTGGTAGACTCAGGAGTTGGAAAAGAAAGGTGCCAAAGAGAAAGCAGCCGATACCTCGGTAGGGTTTGTAAGCAACCTATTTCTCGTCGAGAAAAAGGACAAGGGTATGAGGTCAGTCATAAATTCAAAGGACTTGAACGAATGGGTGGAGTACAACCACTTCAAAATGGAGGGTATACATTTGTTAAGGGACCTTTTAAGAAAAGGGGGTTGGTTAACCCGCCTAGACCTGAAGGATGCATACTTGACCATCCCTGTCTGCCTCGAGCAGAGGGATCTTTTGAAGTTTCAATGCCAGAGAACCATGTGGGGATTCAAAAGCCTTCCCTTCGGCTTAACATCAGCTCCATGGTATTTTACAAAGGTGATGAGACCGATAGCAGCATGGTTGCGAACGAGAGGGGTAAGGCTGATAATCTACTTAGACGATATCCTGATTATGTCTCAAAGCAGGGAATTGGCTCAGGAACATACCACGCTAGCAGTTCATGTAATAGAGGATTTGGGTTTTGTGGTAAACAGAAATAAATCATGTTTGGAACCCAGCCAGGAGACTGTATTCTTGGGTTTTCAGATTTGGACATTGGACTGTGTGTTGACATTACCAATGGAAAAGGTGAGGAAAATTCGCAGGGAGATCCGGAGAATGTTAGTAAGCGAATGGATAACTTTGAGAGAGATAGCAAGAGTTCTGGGCCTCCTTTCAGCCTCCATTCAGGCGGTCTTCCCGGCTCCCTTACATTATCGGGCTCTCCAGAGACTAAAAACTATGTATTTGCACAAGGGGTAAGATATTCTCAGAGAGTTCAGACAGATTCGGAAACGAAAGAGGAATTTAGGTGGTGGTTGGAGAATCTGGAGGCTTGGAATGGAAGGGCGATTTTCGGACCAAGCCCAGATATAGTAATAGAATCGGATGCCAGCCTGCAGGGTTGGGGAGCGAAATGTGGCTCTCTGACGACAGGTGGGAAATGGACCAGATCAATGTATACTACGAATTCCACTGGAAATTATGTGCTGAATGGAGATCATCGTGAAATTGACTGTTTTTATGCACAGAGCGCCCTCTTCAGAGTTAACATCCAGTGGCCACCCAATGTTTTTCTGTACAACAAACACACGAGAAAAATTCCCTACCAAAACTCCAAAAGTGACACTGAAATGATGGCAGCTGATCCTGAAACCCTGTGAGAGATTTTACCCACTTGACAGGGATTGCTTTTCAGTTGCTTGGATACCGGTATCTTTTGTCTAGAGTAGGAGAGGGAAAACACACACAAACGAGAAGGAAGAAGAATAAAAAGACAGAAAAGCATCACAAAGGGAGAAAGCAGAGACTGGCAAGAGTAAAATAAAGGGGCAGGGAAGGTCTGGCAGTGGAGTAAAGAGGCCATTGGTGAATTCAAGACCACATAGCATTGGTATTCGTCCCACCGCAATATTATAATGCCGGGCGCGTGGTACTCCGTAGAGCTTTGGCACCGGCACTTATTCTTTCACACATTAAGCTCTGCCAGTAATGGCCTGCTGTTCGAACCTCTATGCTTTAAAAAGAGAGCAGCCAGTGAAGGGGCAGGCCTTTAACACAAACAGAACAGGTACATAGCGGCAGCAGTAGGACAGATGCAAAATGAACTGCTGGAGTCCATGCTCCTTTGCGAACACATACATACAAACACACACACACACAAACGTATATACACCCATTCGCGCGTGCACACACACTACAGTGAACAGTTTCTTACTAACACAGGAAACACACACAGAAGAGGTGTAATGAGGCAGTGCTAGTTTCCATCACACACACAACAGCTATAGTCAAAGTTGTTAAAACAGAAGTGAAATGCAATTGTAAACACTTCGAGTATCACTGAAATGAACACACCTCCTCTTATGTTTTATTTAATTTCTTTCATGTTAAACTGCTATTTCCTAAGGTTGATATCAAAACACATAGTAAACTCCAATATTTGAACTAAATATGCACTACCATTTCAGGTGAAGTGAATGCAGTTTTTAATTATAAGTGAATGCATTTTCAATGCCAATAGGCCTGGCTTATGAATAAAAGTGCTGTTTGTGTCACTGATGGATGTAGGACTCAGTAAGTCATCATTCATACCTCTGGGTCTCATCTATGCACTCATGCATGCATTCATCCATACACTGACACTGACTCATTCTTGCATTCACCCTCTCACAAAACTGCAATAAATCAGATACACACACTCAACATATGCAAGATAAATGAAATGAATACAAGTAGAAATAAAGAAAACATGCTGCCATCCAAACAAGGCGGGCATATGTTTGCAATAATGAAACAAAACATAGCAGTACCAAGACTGATTGGCATATTGCTGCGTCTAATCCGAGGTGGCATGGTAGGCAAAAGAACAATGAGTTGGAATGCTAACCCTGACCGACTGTCAGTGGTTAGTTAGACTTATAGCAAGCACCCTCCCATCATCCTTTGTGTATTCGTTGTTCTTCTATTAACATATAAAATTATTCATTTGCACATTTATTCAATAATTAGTTCGTTCATCCATTAACGTATCCATCCATTCATTGGCATAGGTGTAGTCTCTTCCTTAGCAGTGCAGGGCATACATAAAAAGGGACAAAGGAGTGGGGCGCTGCTGCTCTTTGTCCTCATAAGTGGAGTTTATGCAGGACAGGTACTTCCACAGCTGCCTCAGCTGTGGGAGTAGTGCGTCTACTGGACCATCGTGCTATCCGCTGCACAGAATAAGTTGTGTGGCATCTTGTTGATACTGCTTGGACAGATACTGAGATAAAAACAAAGGCAGGGTGCAATGGTCATGGCTGCTAGACTGGAGATAGCACCATGGGCAAACTAGACAAAGGACTATATGGGGCAACTGCTTCCACTCTTACTGGCCAGAACAAAAGGCTTCCATTACAATAGAGTAAACAACAGATTTTGCAAATAAAAATATCACTGCAACATGCTGTCAGTGATACGTAGTGTGACATAATGCAAATCAATGAATGCACTCTTACGTAAAGGGAAGAAAAAGAGGAAATGGCATTACATGGAAGTTATTAATTCTTTCCAAATGGCCATTTTCTTGCAATGCGAAAGCAACCGTTTGATTCTGATGCTGCCAAAGCACCAGTAACCAAAATAACAAAAGAAGATCATTGGCCAAGCATCCTAGCTGATTTCTCTATCGCGTCAACACTATCAGCAGGGGCTAAACGGCAGACAGCAATCTTGGGAACACACCACTAAGGACCATAAGGATACCCTGGCGCTTTCCCAATTAATGTCTAGCAATTTCCACTGTGATCTCTTAAATATGAACTAAGTACAGTGTAATGTATGCAAGAACCCATCCGTACTGCCAACATTAAATTCATAGGAACTGGGTTTCTATCTTTAAAAAATATGCCTGAAATATAATGATCTCATGTCCTGGTATCACATATAGGTGTTGAGCCTTTTTAACTGTTTTAGGTTTAAATCTCTTTTATTGGTTTCAAAGAAAGATAAAAATACAAACATGGACTTCAGCTACATCCACTGCCCAGCGAGGTATAATACGAAGGGAAGAAAATAGACAAACCAGGGTGGGGAACAGGAAGGGGTGGATCTTGAGGGGAGCAGATGAATCTAGTCCAACGTGTGAGGGGGGAGAGGAGGGAAGGGATTGTAAAGGATAGTGAGGGAAGGGAACTGCTCAACGATTCCAGGTGCCATGGGGAACCAATGGCATTAGGTTGCGGGAAGAGCATGGAAATCTCTAGTTCACTAATTCTTAGTCACTCATTATTGGTCTTCGTGCTCCTGAGTCTACGTTTTCGCAGGTATGCCAAGCAAGTGAACTCCCAGAAGGTTCTCGCAAGGAAGTGTATGCATGGATTCCATATCTTGACAAATTGTGGGAATTTATGGTCCACAACAGCTGTCAATTTTTCCATGCCTAGTAAGCCCCATAGTTTATGTAGCCAGTCAGTATATGACAGTGTTGTCTCTGTGCCCCACTTGGATAAAAGGGCTTGTTTGGTTGCGCAGAGCTCGAGGGTTATCGCCTTCCCTGTTGCAGAGCGTAAAGGGTAAGTTTGGGTGTTGGGGAACCCTGGCAGGATGCAGCTGGGAAACTTGGGGATATCTGTGTCGTACATTTTGTTAATGTTGGCTATAACGTCCGCCCAGTATTGTTGTAGTTTAGGGCAGTGCCAAAGAAGTTAAGTTAGCATACCTGAGTGGCCCCAGTTGCACCAACAGCTATCATTTCTGTTGTGTTTCCATTTAGCCACTCTAGCCAGGGAATAATACCAGCAGTGCATCAGTTTAAGGAGGGTCTCTTTCCCGGAAGCGCTACAGGAGGAGGTGTGGGTTCTGTGTAAAATGGCAGACCACTCTTTGGAAGTAAAGGTGCACTCGCACTCCACCTTCCACCTCTTATGGGCTGGAGAAATATTAGAAGCTGTGGGGATGTTCAGGAAATGATAGATATCAGAAAGAAGGCCTTTATCGTTGTGGCGGGTGAGGAGCCAGTTCTTGAAAGGCGTAAGAGGTCTGCTGGCATGCGGATGCACTTGGGGGTGCATCACCCAGTGTCAAATGGCGATGTAGTGCCAGTACTCATTAACCAGCACCTCATAGTGTTACATGGTTACTAGAGACATTGTCGACATCTTTAAGTTAGCATGAGCCCAGTAGCCATGATGCTGCTTTTGCGCACAACACTGCATGTCTTTCTTTGCACGACTTTGTTTACGCCTTTCACATGAGAACTCTCTGCTGTGCTCATTCTCTGCCTGTTCCTGGAGTTTAGTCTGAACATTGTGCGCAAGGTCGATAAACACGGACTCTTGTTATTCTGTTCTGGTCAGGCCCTAGCACTTAGACAAAACATACCAATGCAGCTGTTTCTGCTGGTGGATCGTACTTTGATATTATGAGGATGCATGTTTAGGTAACACACACTTGGAGAGGGACCTTTCCAGGGAGAAGAGCAACACGCACCTGTGATGTAGAAATATGATCTATGTCCTAAGGTATGGGGTCTGCTGACAAAGCCCAGAGATATTATATAATAATACTTCTGCTTACCAAGGGGAGGGTGGTTAGGCCTTATAGCCCTTTATCCACTGTCTTTATAAAATTATATCTCCCTTTATGATATATGGCCTTGCTGCAATGCTAACTGTACTGACATTATGCATTTTGCTGCTGGTGGTGGCTCGTATACTGCATTTTAGAGCACGTTAGTTAAAATAAATATTTTAAACTATTTTCGTGTTTCTATCAGATCTTATTGTGGACAAGTACGAGAATGTGAGCGAAAAGGTGCGTCTTGTTACAGCGATTCCTGAGAGATCCGGGAGTGTTGTATTCTGGGGTGTCTAATCATTGGTTTCTCCATTTGTGAGTAGGAGAGAGAGTGAGACACTATAGCTAGTCAGTCCTGGGCTCGTGGGAACTAAGGCGGGAGGAAGGCTTAGCCCCTATACACTGAGGTCCCATAATCCTGCGCATAGTTCTGTGTATGTGCAGAATCCCTGCAACAATAGTTGATTTTAATTTGGGGGAAGTCCATAAAGCCACAGAGATCAAAGAAGTCCCCTATCCTTTTACAATTAGCGTCTTGCCATACGAGTAATGCCCTACCCTGCACGGCAGGAGGGGGAAGTCGGGGTTCCCCTAATGGGTGTTTGAGGTGAGATGTGGGTGGAGAGTTTCTTGGCGAATTTAACCCTATCTCAGGTCTTAATGTTGCCCGTACCACTGGAGAGATGTACACCCCGGGCGGACAGTGTTTTTTGAGCAGCCAAGGGATTTTCTATATATGGATCCCGGCAATCGATTGATCAATAAAACGTCAGTGCTTTTCCGTTTGTGTCCTACTCCTTCCACTATATCGCAGTTGGGCTGCCAGGTAGTAATGGGTCAGATGGGGAATGGCCTGGCCACCTTCACCCACAGGTAAGTAGGCTTATGTCTTGGCCATTTGTGCCCTCTTACCATCCCAGATATAAGATTCAATCAGTGTCTGGAGTTTCCCAATGATGTGTGGGAAGGGTTTTAAGGGGAGGGTTTGCATGGTATAGAGAATATTTGGAAGAGGGTCATCTTAATTGTCGCTGTCCTACCCAGCCAAGAGATGGGGCTGCCCCTCCAAGACTGTATATCGGAGCGAGAGGTCGTCAGCAAGGCAGCATAATTGAACTTAGCTGTCTTTCATACTGTGGAACATATTTGAAGGCCTAAATATGGTAGCCCATTGGAACAGAAAGAGGCACTCTAGCTGAAGTCTGTCGCTCTGACGGATGTTGAGGTTAAGGGCCTGAGATTTCTGTATGTTAACCTTGAAGCCAGAAGCTTTGCCAAAGATCTCAAGCTACTGCAAAAGTGGGGGTATGCAGGTATGGGGCTGCATGAGTGCGATCATTACATCGTCCATATATAGTGCGATTTTATGTTCCTGGTGGCCCATGGTGATACCCGCAATGAGGGGGTGTTTACAGATCCATTCAGTAAAGGGTGCCATATAAAGGGCAAACAAGAGTGGGAATAAGGAGCAGCCTCTCTCGTTCCCCTTGCAATTTGGAAGGATCGCAACGTCAATCTGTTAACCCTTACTGTGGCCGTAGGCTTTGTATAACTGCACCATATCTGCTTCACGGAAACGGGCGCCTAGTCCTGCCTTAGCCAGCACGAGCTGGAGGAAGGGCCAGTGCACATGGTCAAATACTTTCTCAGCGTCAATTGATACCAGGAGAGCTGGGCTCCAGGAATGGTGCATTTTATCGATAAGTTGCAGGAGTTGTTTCTTATTGTCACTACAGACTCTTTCTGGTATAAATCCAGCCTGATTGGGATCGAGCAACCTTGCATATAGGGACTAAGTCGGGCCGCGAGAATGTTTCTGAAAATCTTGGCATCTACAATAAGTAGAGAGCTAGGCCTATACGACGAACAGAGGGCTGGATCTTTCCCAGGCTTAGGTATTACAGCGAAAGTGCCCCCCCTCATCGTGTCAGTGAGCGTGCCCCTATCACTGAAGGAGTTATAGAGGCGTGTGAGCATAGGTGCCAAGTGTGCAGCGAACGTTTTGTAAAAGTTGGCGGTGAATCTGTCTAGCCCTGGGGCCTTGCCTGTTTGAAGCGGAGCTATAGCTGCGAGGACTTCGTCCTCCCATATGTCTGTCCCCAGCTTGAGGGCGTCTGCAGCCGGGAGGTATGCAGTGGGTGTGTGAGCAACATAATCTGTGGCGTCCTTATAATTTAGTGCTTCCGCCGAGTATAAGTCAGCATAAAAGAATTCAAATTCCTGTGCTATGGATTCATCATCTTCCGTGTGTTGGCCCTGGGTTCCCCACATCTCAGTTATTCTCTGTTTTTGTGCCTGGGCCCTCAGCCAGTGGGCAAGACGTCGTCCTGCTTTATTGCCCCCGCATAATATTTCTGCTTGGTACGGAGCAGAGCGTACTCTGCTTTTTCTATATTTAGTGCTTTAAGTTGCTTTCTAGCCAGTGTTAGTTGCCTCCTCACTTCATGAGAGCCTGATTGTTTATGGTCCTCCTCCAGTTCCTTTACCCGGGTTTCTAGGCTGGTGCAGTTATTCTTTCTATTTTTGTTAAATCGTGCAGAGATGGCTATGAAAGTGCCCTGCAGGTCCGCTTTTAGAGTGTCCCAGAAAGGGAAGTGCCAGGTGTGTCATTTGTGCTAAGGAATGTGTGGATGTCTTCCTTAACTTCTTTTAGAGTAGAGTTGTGTGTCAGCAATTTGGGATTAAGGCGCCACGTGTGACGAGACACCTGAGCGCCTGGCATGGTCAGGGTAATTGAGACAGGAGAGTGGTCAGACAAGGCTGCTGCTCATATATCTTCTTGGGTAGTGGCTGCTGCAAAGTGGGGAGATGCCAGAAAGTAGTCTGTTCTTGCGTAGATTTGGTGGGAAGCTGAGAAGTAGGTAAAGTCTTTCATGGTAGGGTTAAGAACCCACCATACATCTACCAGTCCAATTTCCCTAAGCCAGCCAAGGCCTGCAGTTGTAAAAACCACGTCTGACCTGGCCTGTGGCTAGAACGATCTAAAAGTGTTCCCGGGTCCATATTGAAGTCACCCCCTATGAGTATGTCCGCATTTGGAGTGGTAAGTACCTGCCCCACTGCATCCAGAATGAACTTCTCTTGAGAGTTGTATGGGGCGTAGATGTTGGCAACTGTAAAGATGGGTGCATCAAAAGTCTAAAGGAGAGAAGCCTGCCGGGCGTTTCAGCTTGAATCTGTAGGACCTGACCCTGGAAATGCGTGGAAAGCAAGATCGCTACTTCAGCCTTTTTCGCATGTCCTGTAGAGAAGTACTGTCGGCTGAACCAGCGGAACCTCATACGCTTCCAGTCTCCCTTGAGGAGATGGGTCTCCTGTAGGACATATATCACAGCTGGAATCTCTGAGCATAGAGAGAAGCGCTATTTGGTTTGCAGGAACTTTGAGTCAGCTGACGTTCAAACTCAGGATTTTAACAATGTCTACCTGAGGAGGGTGGTATTGCTGGTGGAGTAGTGGGGAAATGTTTTGCCCATGGCTCCCCTTCGGCTGTTAATCAGTTTGTTGCAGTGTAGGATGAATGATCATGCAGCATAGTCATTGAGCAAGAATTAGAGGGAAGTAAATAAAACTGGGTAACTCAAGCCCTCCAATTTCAGGAGCTAGAATGATGAGATGGTCAGCGCTCATGTCACTGGTGTGCAACCGCTATGGAGCGTGTAAAGGCATGGTGGAGGCTCTGCCGTCTCTGCGCTGGCACACAGGGGGCAAAAGAAAGGGCAGATCCGCCAGGCGCCGGGCCGCCCACCCAGGGTGTCGTGTAGTTCCTATAAATCTATATTGGATCTGCACGTTTAGACAACGTAAACTATGGGATAGGTATCCAGACTGATTCCAGATACCCCCACAGGATAGGTTAGTCTGTAGTCCTGCTAGCTCACAGTGCCTCTATGCGCTCCTCTTACCAAGGAGTAAATAGTCTCTGGCAACTATCGAACATGACAACCCTGATCCCTCAGAATCGTGGAAACAGTACAGTACTTTTCGCTCAGTCACTTGTGCTCACTTCGTCTCAGAGAGAAACACAGAATAAACAGTGGGGACGTTTTTCAATAAGCATTTATTGGACCAGCGTCATTCTAATGTAAAATAGGTGTACTGAAACAACCATAAGACACAAACAGATATAAATGATTGTAAGCACCAACAGAGTAAAAGGATGGTAGATTCCTACCATAGTGCTAAAACAATGAATACTGGCAGGTATAAAAATACATGACAATAATAAGGCGTACTCCTACGATGCAACCCTACCTAGATGTACCTAAGTGTATCTAGCATGTATGTAGGTGTAGAGCCAAGAATTCTCCTAGGATAAAGCCAACCCCATTACCTGAAGTGAGAGACTGTGGGACCCCGTCTTGGTCTCGAGATGGACACCCCGGGAGGGATGACAGACAACTGCGAGCTGGAGTGTCTGCGTGCAGGAACCTCAGCGTCTCGCGTCAGTGTGTCAGCATGAAAGTCCTTTTTCTCCTCTCTTGCCTCAGCGAAGATATGGTGTTTATATTCCCAAAGTGGTACCCTCTGGGGATCTACCTTGCTGTGTCATGTCGGACTAGGATGATGGAAGAAATGACCCTTATACATAGTTATTATGCAGGAGATGGTAGTCCTGCTGAGATTCCAAGAATCCTCATGCATAATAAATTAGGCTAGTTTTCGCAGAAAACCCCACGTCATTTTAGCAGTACTGTAACTAGGTAAAGGTCAGTACCAAGAACCGTTATGTAGTGTAATGGCAGGGGGAATATAGGTGAAAAGTTTAGTTACTACCTGAGCCTATATCGGGGTACCTGTATGAAACATAACACCCACTCCTCATCCTACTGGACGACATACTAAAAGGATTGAATGTACCTCTAAAATAAGCAAACTAATAAGTCCATAAAAATGAGTAAAAAATGCTAAAATTCTAGCATAAGCCTTAGAAGTCCATTCAAATAAGTTCGTTTATATGGTCTGAGCAACTATGAGTGCCTGAAAGCCATGCTGCTCAGCAAAAGAAGCATAAAAAGTGTTTTTGTTTTAAAATTCCAAGTTTAGTTGTTTTTGAAAAAGGCCACATTTTTCCCAGCACACGATGAGCCAAATGTTTATGTGTCCTGTGTGGGAGATGCAACATCACTGCTGCTTGCCATCGCAGACGACGGTCCCTGCAACACCTCACAGATCAGGTCAATCGAGCACAGATGATCTTTTTCCGTGCTCACAGCCAATGCTGGGGAAGCCCGTACGATAACCAAGGCCTGCATGCCTGTAGAGGAGCCGATCTCCGTTCCAACAGGAGCTGAAGAGTCCCGTGGTGGCTCTAAGAATGCAGACATCAACATGGGAATTCGCTGAGGACATAGCAGTACATGGGCCGTTAACGGGTCCGGTAAAGCATCCGCGTCCGGTGGCGCAACCGATGGAAGTGTTAGACAGAGATCCAACACGCATTCTTGTCCGCAGAACAGGCGTCGGAGGACAGGCAAAACACAGTCAATCCAGACTGGTCGAAATGATAAGAGCCAAGACTCGCTCAGTTCCCGAAGGCGAGGTGTGCCCAGATGGAGTACCATGCGATCACGGTATCGGCGCTCCAAGAGTGTTTTTTTCCATCTCCTTGATGACTGGGAAGTCCATTGCGTAGCAGAAAAATTACAAGCTGGATACCTGCTATTAGTAGCAGGATTAGCAGAAGTCCTCCAAAAATGCTTCTGAATACGGAGTGCATGAAGGCTGGAATCACTCCGAAGACTGTCCGAAAGGTGCTTAACAGTCCAGAACCTATGGTCTTAAATAGGTGTACTATACCCTTCGTATCAGACATGTTAAAGCTACGTTTTACCATTTCTCCAAAATGGAAAGGGCAGTAAGTCCGTACAAGTGCCTGTATCTCAGCTGAGGACCTTGCCACCTGAAGATCAAAAGTCTCTTGGGCGGAGGTTAAGGGCACGGTTTTCTGTAAAAGCATGGCTTTCATTCGGCTCAGAGTATCAAATCGTATAAAGGAAACATTCAACGAAGGCCATAACAGCGCCTCCCTGACTGTGTGGATTGGTGGAAATAATACTTGCATACAACAAGTAACCCTGCAGCTTACAGTGACAAGATATGCGATGCCCGGAAGCATCCCACAACAACCCTGATCATTCAGCATTAAGTAACTCCCATTCGAGAGCAACTTAAACACCGGTTTAATCACGGCAGCTGGGGAACCTTTCAAATGACAAGATAAGTTTGCAACTGAACCGTTACAGGCCCCGTGAAGCATGATATCCTGGCAGATGAGAGATCCACTTACAGAGTTCTTGCAGTCTGTACCGCTTAGAAACACTTCCATGTCCCCACTCCTGCATCGAAATCTGTATGGCAATTCCCAAGATTTCTTGATGAATTCCTTACCCATTTCTTCATAACAGCCTGCCTGTTGTTGTTCTAGGCAATACTGAAACTTGAAGGTCGTGACCGGTAACGTTATATGGCCATGAATTAACCATTCTGTGGATGGTGACTCTGCCACAGTGAAAGGTAATTGGTCCAGTTTTTCAATACGCAGCATTGTATATTTTGCTCTTCTTAGTACCATTGTTATCTGTTTTTTAGTTAAATTGTATGCTGAGAACAGGGATGTACTGCTGATAAATCGCCAAAGGACATAACCAGAACGCAATGATTGTAACATCCAGCTTAACAACACAATAGAACGTAACTGTGACTGTTCGTGCTGTAGTATGGACAGATTCTGTTCCATTGTATCTATAGCAGAAGATACAATGTTGCCCAGAGAATAAATTCTAGATGTTAAAGTGGTCATACCATTGTCAACCACAGCCAAAGCCTTTTCTAAGTGAATTCTGTCAATTTCACGAAGTCTCTCCGCAGCTTCCTGTTGAGAGACTTTCCAAATTTCATTATAAACAGTGTATAAGAAGCGTTTCTGACGTGGCTTCTGGGGACCCAGCAAAAGTCCCTTAAATCCATGTCTTCTGATAGTAAGGATAAGTGTTGTTTCACCTGGGACAGTGTCAAGGTTTTCAGCCAATCAAGGCATAACTTCCCAACACTGTATGATGTCACCACCCCCCGGATGTTCTCGTTGTACTAGCGTTGGTCCGGCCTATGGATACTAAACCCTTTGGTGGTACCCCTGAATCTTGTTTGACATCTATTTGTGTCTGTAGGCCAAACTAACCATCCCTTACAATATGGGTCTGATGAATTGAATGAGACTGTATGTATGATGTCATCTACTGTATCCCCACCATGTGTTGTAAAGTTTTGCCACCCCTCAAACTGTAAAGGCGAGGGTATCTAAGGGGGTGTTCAAATCTTTGTTCTTGGCTAGTCCAAGACAGGAAGTCTATTTCACAGTGTCATTCAGAAATATTATCTGCTGTGGAATGAGGCATGCTTGAAATAGTGCCTCTGTTCCCTGAACTTGCTATTCCTTTGAACCTCAGACTGATTTTATGTCTATAATGTCCTTCCATAAGTCGAAACCTTGTTCAGACAGTTGGCCAATAAAGGATGCAGAGTAAATGTGTTTGGTGTTTGTTAGCATATTTTTCTGTGCAGTTGTAGATGCAACCTTATAGTAATATAAAGTCGGGTCAGAAGTGTTAAACCCTGAAAAATAAGAAAACCTCTGTGCGAACTTTCCTGAACTACCTTTCGGTGGTGTTGGGCAATGTTCCCATTGGTGGTATGTAAAAACATTACGTGGGATACTTGATTTATGTAAAAAGTGATGACCATAATGTTGGTAACAGTACATTGTGTCGTAATCAGTTGTGTCCTCTAACATTTCAATGCTTGAAAATGCAGCAGATTGTTATGAATCAGACAACATGTTATTTACAGTTTCAAAATCCTAATCGTCAGAAAATGTACTGGAGGTAATGATATCATTTAAAGAAATTTTAAATACATGTGGTATTTTCAAAAGTTCTGTGGGCCAAATACATCATAAGAAACTCTGTCCCAAACTATACCATCAGGAATTGGAACAGCTGTAATGTTCACAAAGGACAGGTCTCTTTGTTCACGATGAGATGACATATGAGGTTTCAGGACCAAGTTCACTTGAGATACCGCAGAGCGTTCTGGGAGATAGTTTCCATTCATGAGTAAGCAAAAGACAGTCAATAGGCCAATCCAGAATAGAAAACCAGTATTCCAGTTATTATCCAGAGCTGTAGCCATGGTGAGACTAGGTAAGTCTTTTTCTGAAAAATGTAGAAGTCATGAAGTTGTTGTTTACGGGAAACTGGAGCTGGCATTGATTCAGGTTCACTGGGATCAAGAGAGAAAGTATCAAAATTGGTGAAGTAGCCAGATGCAGTTCGATCTATCTTTGGTAGCTCAGCAGGTTTTGTTGAACTGGCAGATGTCTCTTGTAGAGGCATATTGATGTAGATATAGGTGGTAGGCCGAATTGATATTTGTCTTTTATTTGTGTTTTGATGTTCTGTTTCAACAGGAACGAGTTCCATTTCATTGTTGTTAAGTCCATTACTTTGTATTGGTGACTCTTCAAATGTTATGAGTCTTTCCGTCTATGTGTATGGTAGCGAGAGGAGAGTGGCGGCTACCCGGAAGCCCACGAGACCTACTATTCAGTATCGGCCACATAGTGTGGTTTGATCAGATCGATGGAGACGAATCTCTTTTTGTTTTGCCAGCAAGAGGCGGAAGAAGTACTGTTCTTGTGCCGTGGATTGCTAGGACCGGTACAGGCTTTCTGTATGATGGCCCAAATTCTTTCTTGTCCACTATCTTTTCTCTGACCAGATCCCCGACTTTTGGGATCCAGGCAGGTCTTGCCGTGACTGATTTGACTTCCCGGGGGCGGTTCG
Source organism: Calotriton arnoldi (assembly GCA_963921515.1). Taxonomy (NCBI): domain Eukaryota; kingdom Metazoa; phylum Chordata; class Amphibia; order Caudata; family Salamandridae; genus Calotriton; species Calotriton arnoldi. Next base: position 1,152,195 of record CAWUFW010000070.1, read on the forward strand.
TTTTACTTGCACGTTGCTTTGTAGTGCCCGGAATTCATTGAGATCCTGTAAAACAGCCAAACGTTTATTGATGTCAAAAGGTTTTACATCCACCACTGTGCTTTCATAGTCGAGATCAGGTACCCACATTCTCGTCCCAAATAGGACTTCGTAAGGGGTGACACCTCCTAGGGATCTTCCTGGCATATTGTTGAGTGCCCTCTGGACCCCATATAGGTGATTGACCCAACTACCACCCAAACCTAATACCCTCGCTGTTAAAGATTGCTTTAAGTCCTGGTTTTTCCTCTCCACAACCAAATTTCCCTCAGGATGGTACGGAGAGGAGTACCGCAGTGCAACCCCTAAATTTCCCATGGCTTCCTTGTAAGCCCTAGAGCTAAACGTGGGGCCACGGTCAGAATGTAATGTGCCAACTGCATATGTCCCCATGAAGACTCGCAAATCTTTTATAACAGTTCGAGCGTCAGCCGAGCGATGAGGCCAAACCCACAGGAATCTAGAGCATGAATCCACTGCCACCAAGATATACTTGTAAGCCCCATCTGATGGTAGGGGGTCGCAGTGGTCCAAATAGACACAAGCGAGTGGTCTGTCTGATATCAATAATGGTGTCTGTGCTGGACGTGCCACGGTGGAACCCTTCTTCTGCTGACAGATGTCACATTTCAAGACAAAATTCTTTGTCTGTTTAGTTAATCCTGGCCACCAATAGCGTTGTTTCAGTAAGGAAACTGTCGCGGTACCTCCTGCGTGTGCAGAACCCAGATCCTCGTGTGCAGCTAGTATTAAGCCTAATCTGCGATCCATGTTTGGTATTACTCTATCCCCCACTCCTGGAATTTGAGCATACGGAGTGTTATTTGCATCTAACTTGTAGGAGTACTTGAGTGGAAATTTCATTGGTACAGCTGGGCTGTTTTTGCGTGAAGCAATGACAGCTACCATTATGTCTCTGTCTATACTCGTGCTAGAACGAGTGATTGCAGCTATGGCAGCAGTTCGTACTGCCCCTTTTGCAGCTTCATCAGCCAATGAATTCCCTTCAACGTGAACGCCATCACGTTGATGACTCAGCGTGTGTATCACGTGAGCTCTTGGTAGTTCGTTTTTCAACTCAGCTACCTGTTCCCATAGCAATTTATCCTTAATTGTGCAACCTTTTGAGTCTTTAAACCCATTCTGACCCCAGTAGTGAAGATATTCATTGTATGACTGGACACAGTAAAATGAATCGCACACAATCAGTGTGGGGAAATCTCGATCCGTATTTATTAGTGCCAGTAACAGGGCTTTTAATTCTGCCAGCTGCGCTGTGCAGTCTCCTAGAGACTGTGTCTTCGTACTGCTAGGAATGAACTTGCCTTCCTGCATACGACCCTTCACAATCGCACATGCGGCGCTGTATTGTTGTTTACTTCCTATGGCCGGCTGAGCCGATCCGTCAGTGTAAATAATATACTCATACTGATCTAGAGGCATTATTTCATTCGGGAGAGGATATTCTTGTTCGTATTGCAGGAATGCTTGCGTTTTACGTGTAGAGTTAAATTTGTAGTCTTCATCTGTTGCAGTGAGAGAATTAGCCCATTGTATCCATCTTGGATGTAAAGCTTTAGCATTCGGAACGCTTGCCTTTGTGACTGCCTCCAAGGCCAGTACTGGAGTCACAACAATTATTTGTTTCCCCTGAGTCTGTGCTCTTTCTCTCACTACAGCAGCTTGTACTGTTGTCAGAATTTTTTCAGTGGAAGCAAAACGCATTTCCGCGTTTGTGTACAAGTGTGGTTTATATGCTATAGGTACTGTTTCGCCTTCATTGAAGGTTAGGTAAGTGTACCCAGATTGACCCGCTGTAACACGGATCACCAAATTTGTGGTGTTTACACGTGTGTGTAGGTGTTTGGAAGCTATCATGTCAGCTTGTAAGGAACGAAGGATATCTGTGTGTTCCTGTGTCCAATGTCAAACTGAAAAATCAAGTCTTATTAGGTCATAGAAAGGTTTCACTTTTTCTGCGTAATCTAAAATGTAAGTTCTGCTAAAATTTAGGAATCCCAATATGGATTGTACATTTTTCGAAGATTTAGGAGGTTGGAGCAGCGCACACTTATCTAAAAGTTAGCTGCCAGGCTCTTCCCTTCATTTGAAAGCTCATCTCCCAAAAATAGGACATTGAGGTGGGCTATTTTTGATTTTATGAAGTTGAATTTGTAGCCCTCAGAGGCGAACCCCAAAATTATGTTGCTCACCCTTGTCAAATGATCCACTAAATCATCATCCGTTAGATAAATGTCATCTACATAGGAAAATGGCTCTTCATCCAAATTTTTAAGTAACTCTGTTACCCTAGCTGAGAACAGCCCAGGGCTATTCTTATACCCTTGAGTGAGTCGACAGAGCTGACGCTGAGAACCGAGCGCTGATAATGCTGTCAAATATCTGCTTTCAGGCGCTATATTTTGGCAGAAAAATCCATTTGAGTTATTTAGTGTTGTTTTGTATTTTTCCCGCACAATGTTATTCATTAATGCGGCACTGTGTGCATTCTGTACTGCAAATGTTTCAGTGCATGTGTTCAGATGTCTGTAGTCTAAAACTAGATGGTATGAATTATCGGGTTTTATTACAGGAAACAAAGGATTATTCATTCAAGAGGTGCAAGTTTCAATTACACCCTGGTATTCAAGTTGATCTAAGATCTCCCTGACTTGTTTTTTTCACTTCTTGTTTTATTGGGTACTGTCTCTGTGGAGTTGGAGTAGTTTTTACTGGTATTACATGGTGAGTTGACTCAGCATCCCACCCAACATGTTTGTGATATAATGCTGGAGCAAGTGCTACTGCCCACTCCTGCGCGTATGAATGTTTTAAGTATACTGGAGCAAGGTTGGAAAAAGCCGGTAAAAATACTGTTTCTCCCTTTCGGCATGCCATAACAATTTTAGGGGGCCAATCTTTTTCAGCCAAAAGGATGCCATAGCCTAAAGTGAGGTTCTCCCAAAAGAGACCTTTAATTTTTCTGGGTTTGTCCTCCTCCATTTGGAGTGTTATTTCATACAACAGGTGTGGGACACTTACCCTAGTATCAGGTGTTTCCACCGTGATATGTTCATTCAACTCCACTGTCACCAGAAATTCCATCAGGTTCTGGTGAGCTATTGTTACTTCTGCTGCGCTGTCTAGCATCGTCAGAGCCCATTCCCCGTTCAGACGTTGAGTCCTCAGAATTCTGGGCATGTCTAACTTTGAGACCTGCTACCTTCTTTTTAAATTGAGGTTTTGATTTCTCTTCTTTTTTGGAAGTATAGTGCGAAGCGCGTTGCGTGTCTCTGGACTTTGTACGCTCTTCTTGTCTGCGTTCTGACCATCCTTCCCTCTCTGAGTTTTTTGATGAACCCTGAAAGGAACGAGAGGAACGTGTATCAGTATCCTGATACTTGTCAGGTTTATTAATGTTTTCTCTATTCCTAAGGTTGTACCTCCTTTCGGAGGGCTCTTGTTGAGGAGACCCACCCCTGGATTGTGATCTATTTTCTCTATTTTGTTGTTTTTTATTATCCCATTTCTTCTTGGAAGAATCAGGTGCTTGCTTGGTGTTATCTTTTTCAGGACCACCCATGAGTTGAGGTTTTGTTGCTCTAGCTCCCAAACTATCTCTACCTAATTCGGCATAGGTATCTTCGATAATTTTAGGTAATTCAAGGTCTTGTTGTAAAGGAATGAAATCCCTCAGGCGTTAGCGTATTGCCACTGCTGCTGCCTCCCCTTTTATGTTTGCTAATATAACAATTTCATCCCTAAGTTCAGAGTAGGTTCTGCTCTATACTCATTCTGTATTTGTCTTAATAGATCTGATATAACAGATATTGAAGGGATACCATGAGTTCTGGTATATATGGCAGCAAAAACTGTACCCCAAGAGGTACAATCATCTATCTGGGGAGCTATCCCCATTGGCAAGCAGATTGTTATCATTCTGTGTTTTTCCTGAGGGCTTGTGTGTGCAAACACTGCATCTAACTGTGTTATTTTCTGAGCTATCCAGAATGGCATTTGCTCACGTCTAGTGGGCATTTTACCCATAATTGCGTGTGGAGTTTGTGGAGTTATTTTAGTTGTAGATCCCTGAATTTGTCCTGTAGGTGTAGCCCTTGTTGGCTGAAGAGTGAGTGTTCTCATCACGAACTGTGTCAAGTTCCTATTAAGTTTTATTTTTTCTTTATGAAGCGGACGTAAGTCTGCTACTGGCATTGTGTCAATGTCTGGATGCGGTGTGTAAGCCGCTAGGACTTGCCAAGTTGCTCCATCTCTTCCGAGCGGACCGAGTCTCACTTTTTCATTTGTATGTGGGAGGGCGCCTTTAAACCAGTTTATGTGCTCCTGGTAGGTGAGCGGAACTTCAAAGTCCTCATACGGACAGTATTCATTTGGTGTTTTCATCTTCAGTGTAAGAATGAAATGTATTTGTGCGTGCATCTGCTGGTGGGAATTTGACCCATGAATAGAATACCTCTGTTCTGTATGATTTGTGTGCCTCAATCACGAACGTTACTGTCACACCCCTATTCTGCGAGTTTTAAAGTAAGGGCAGTTCTGACATTTTCTAAAATGTTTATAGCACCTTCCTCCTCTTCCTCCCTTGCTGCATTCGCACGTGATGCTGGTGCAGCGTCTTATTCTTCAGTCGTTGTTGAAAACGTTTCAAGGAAACTAAGATAAGGTTTTATGCACAACAGGAACTTATTTGTCCTTCAAGCTTGAATAAACCTACAGCCAATACATAGGATATGCCTACTCAGCTGTGGCGGATTGTTCTCTTCCCACACCAGACGTCTCTGGATTAAATGTGAGTAGAGGTCTCTGAGAACAGCACGAATGAACTACTCAGATTTGACCGTTAAATTCGTACCAAACCAACGTTGGGCGCCATGTTGTGCAGTTCCTATAAATCTATATAGGATCTGCGTGTTTAGACAACGTAAACTATTGGATTGGTATCCAGACTGATTCCAGATACCCCCACAGGATAGATTAGTCTGTAGTCCTGCTAGCTCACAGTGCCTCTATGCGCTCCTCTTACCAAGGAGTGAATAGTCTCTGGCAACTATCGAACATGACACCCCTGATCCCTCAGAATCATGGAAACAGTACAGTACTTTTCGCTCAGTCACCCGTGCTCACTTCGTCTCAGAGAAAAACACAGAATAAACGGTGGGGAAGTTTTTCAATAAGCATTTATTGAACCAGCATCATTCTAACGTAAAATAGGTGTGCTGAAACAACCATAAAACAGAAACAGATATAAATGATCGTAAGTACCAATAGAGTAAAAGGATGATAGATTCCTACCATAGTGCTAAAACAATGAATACTGGCAGGTATAAAAAACATGACAGTAATAAGGCGTATTCCTACGATGCAACCCTACCTAGATGTACCTAAGTGTACCTAGCATGTATGTAGGTGTAGAGCCAAGAATCCTCCTAGGATAAAGCCAACCTCATTACCTGAAGTGAGAGACTATGGGACCCCATCTTGGTCTTGAGATAGACACCCCGCAAGGGATGTCAGACCACTGCGAGCTGGAGTGTCTGCATGCAGGAACCTCAGCGTCTCGCGTCAGTGTGCCAGCATGGAAGTCCTTTTTCTCCTCTCTTGCCTCAGCGAAGATATGGTGTTTATATACCCAAAGTGGTACCCTCAGGGGATCTACCTTGCTGTGTCATGTCGGACTAGGATGACGGAAGGAATGACCTTTATACATAGTTACTATGCAGGAGATGGTAGTCCTGCTGAGAGTCCAAGAATCCTCATGCATAATAAATGAGGCTAGTTTTCGCAGAAAACCCCACGTCATTTAAGCAGTACCGTAACTAGGTAAAAGGTCAGTACCAAGAACCGTTATGTAGTGTAATGGCAGGGGGAATATAGGTGAAAGGTTTAGTTACTACCTGAGCCTATATCAGGGTACCAGTATGAAACATAACAAGGGGGCACGTCACCAATAGTGAGGGCACCACGGACAGCATCCCCACAGTCCGGTTTACAATCGTTGTCTCCTCACGCTAGGTAGAGTCTTGGTCTGAGAAGGGACCCTTGTGTTTTAGTTGCTGAAGTAAGGCTGATCGTTCTCTGGGTCTCTCAGCTGACATAGGTTTGCCAGTTTTGTTCTGTGATGGGCATCGGGCACGCTCGCCCGCCACTGGTGGGTCAGCGAGCTCTTCAGTGTCGTGATCCTGCATCCTTTCCCTGTTGGGCCTCATCCAGGGTGTGGATCATGTGTGTCTCGCTGTTCCAGGCAAGGTCAATCTAAAGGGGTGTCCTCATTTATATCTGATTCCTTTCTACCGTAGGAACGTGGTTACTGGCTTGAGCGCTCAACGGCATTGTAGCGTGATAGTGGATAGGTCCTGGCTCATCCATACTTTTGATCCTTCGAACATGATGGAACCCTTGTCCCGAATTGCTGACATTATGGCTTCCTTCTGGCGATAGTGGTGCACACAGGTCAGGATGTCGTGAGGCGTCTCTGGGACCGCCGACAGGCGACCCGCCCTATGCGTGCAGTCCAGGATAATTTCTTTCTCTGCGAGCGAAAGTAGGATATGGAAAAAGAGGCGGATGACTTACTCCTTTAGGTTTCCAGAGGCAGCCTGAAGAGGAACTCCTTTGATCCTGATGTTCAACCGGCGGGATCTATTTTTGAGATCTTCCAGATGAAGCTGCAAGTCTGCGTTTCTGTCACGTAGTTCAAGCAATTCACTTTGGTGTTCAACAATTTCCTCCTCTCCCGCGTCGCTGGTTTGTTCCAGGGTGCCTACCAGTTGTCCCAGCTCACCCATATCTCTTTTGATGTCCTTAACTACTGTGGCCATTTCATGTTCAGGGCGTCTATGTCAGTATTGAACACGGTCTCCATATAGGAGCATGCGATTGGGGCCTCTCCTTCTGGGTATTCTGAGTCTTCGCTTCACGTGAGGCCCATGGAGTGGGGGAGGTACCACAAGGCTGCTCTGCCTTCTTGGCGGTGGGCTTGGTAAGCATATCTTTGAGTGTTGTGTCCTTTTTCCATGCAGTGAGCCGCCAAGGGGTGCGTACGTCTCTATATAGGCTAAACTGCTGCAGTGCTGTATAGTGGGGCGGGTCATAGCCTCAATTCCTTGGCATCACCTGGCCCAGAGTGAGAGGATCCTTCCCTGTTTCAGGGGAGCTTGTCGGGGTAACCCAGGAGCAGGGGAGGGCTCGGGGGAGGGACAGCCACTTCCTGCTGTCTCCCTGAGCTTGTGTGCCTGATTGTCCACTTCTTCTATCCGTAATGAGTGGCTCCCAGCCACTGCCCGCTGGTAACTCTGATGCGCCCGGCAACTGGCCTCACCTCAATGTCCCGACGTTCAGTCTGCAGCTCACCAAGCACTTGCAGGTAACTCCATGTGCATACAGCACTGATCAGCGAGAGGGGGCGGCTGGGCTTCGGTCCTACAAGACAATCCCCAGCACTGTGTCCTCCTGAGACCTCTAACCCCACGGCTGGTCATTGTCACCCCAGAGCAGCCCTGCAGCGCCACCTGCACAGCTTGTGTGGGACACAGGATCCTGGCAGTGGCATCGCAGTCGGGGACCCCGCAGCCGCAGGTGAGCCAAGCGTTGAGGGGCAAGCACCCCGTGTCACAGTCCCCGCTCCACATTGTGGCTCTATGTGCGGGGATCGTGCCTTTGAACTATGCCGTGGGCTCTGCAACGGGCCCCGTCTTTGGCTGTGTTCATGGCCCCGCGGCATCAGAGTTCTTCCACCTTGGCAACCATCATCTGCGGAGGGCAGTCCTGGCCCTCGAGACTTCTCTGATATGTCCCCGGCCATTGTAAGGGGTCTGAGCGGTGGGGTGCCAGTCAGATCTGCCCATTTGCTATATCGGGCAGTGGAACTCCGTTCAGGTGCTACTAAACGGGCGCCATGTTGGACTCGGTCCCCTTTCTTCCCTGTGTTTAGATACTATTTTAAATTTTACTAATGCATTTCTATGGATATAATTGTCCAATTGTTATTCTGTGTATGGCTGTATGCTACTTTTTAATGATCTTATTTACATCTAATTAAACAACAATGTATATTCACATAGAATAAAATACAATGATGATCAATTAATTGATTGTTCTTGGTCATTTTAATAAGTTAATAATTCGAATGCTGTACATGCGAGGTCTTTCTCTTTTATTTAACTGTAAATATCAGCACATCATAAATATTCACATTTGGGGCACTTATCTATAAAATCGAAATATGTTAAATTATGTTGCACTTACTGCAATGGTGTTAGTCCAGTGCTTCACAACTTCTTTGGAACGCTGATGCAAAGCTTCCTTTTCTCTTTTTTCGGCACAAATCCGATTTGCTTCTTTGTCCAAAGTGTTGAGGTTGTTTTGAATTCTTTCCCACTCTGCCTTTGGAAGCAGAGTCATCTGACGAACATCAATACCTCTTGGGAATAATGATCCGGGCTGCTCATTTTCCACAGGTCTGCCAACTGCAATGGAAACAATGGAATATTATTAACAATGCTGTTGATAGAGCAGCTCAGCAGGAAGATCTCAGTAGTTTAATAAAATGCCACCATGTTGGCAGGTTGCAATGTCTGACAACTCTTGACAGTCAACAACTCCAATGTCCAACCAAAGATACCATTGGCATCAAGACAATTTGTCTACAGGAAACAAGGTTAGCCAAATTGTTATTTATAGAGTTCTATTCATAGAAACTATATTAAAGTAACATTATGACCTTCACTTACTGATAACAGCACGCATGACATCACTTATGGTAAATGTGTGACATCAGCTATGATATTAGTGAGCACAATATGATCACACAAAAACGCTGGGGTGTGTTGGAAGGCATGACTTGCCAGCTAGCAAGATGGCCAAGGACACCTTCTTACATTCTGAGCTGAAAAAACAGGAATAGTATAGAAAGTGAGGTCAAAGGCATAGATTTAGGATTCTAAAGCATTGTGGACCGAGAGAGAGAAACACCAGACATGAAACAACAGAACAACAATCAAATGGTGCAAAAGCGCAGAACAAAACCAAGAGCATTTATACATACTATAATGGAATATATAGCAGCAGGTGAATGCCAACCACTGTCACATAATTACCTCTTGACCAAAGGACAGGACCTTCGTTGATACCAAGACAGTGAGAGGGATCAGCCATTTTATGATGTAACATTGTAAGCCTCAAACCAAAAGATTACGAGCTACAATTACATTATCAGATTTGCCTGATCAATACTGCTACTACTCGTGTTCACTCTTCTTTTTCTCAAACTATACGCCCCTCCAACTCTTACAATGGGTCAGGTATTCTCTTCCACCCTTCCTAGAATCCTTCTAACTCTTTTCTTTTGTTACCTGTTTTAGCTACCATTGATTTTCACTTTATTTCATTTGCCCACTCACTTCCTAATTAATTATCTTGACACTTGTCCTCCTTCTGCAATGATTTGGACACCCTGCTTGATCACTTTCTTCTGTCTGTTCTGCACTTTTCATTTTCAGGGACTTTAATCTTCACCTTCTGTCCTCACATGCTGACTCCATACCTTTCTATTCTGGACACCTATCATTAGTCACAACTTTCCACCACAGCCTCACAAACCTCGCATGATCTAATCTTTTCTCTCCTTAATGATTACCTGTCTCAACTCTCCAACTCCTATCCTCCAATCACTCTCATCTTTCCTTCCCCTTTTCATTTGGAACCATGCAGGTTTTGACAGCACCTTTCGGTCATTCACATCATCAATTTTCTGTTGCCATTCTACTATCCCCTTCCGTTAGCCTTTCCTACAAATGCCCTAACCTCTCTGCTCCCACCATGCATCAGTAGGTAAGGCTGAGCAATGGTGGTCCAAAACTTGCTCTTCCTTACTTTCTTTCTGTAACTCCACTATGCTGTCCACCAAGCATTCTATTTACAAACACTTTTTACATCCCTTTCCCCCATGTTCGCGTCTCTACTTTCAACCATCTTTTAGAACTCCCGGCTCTCTGACCCATTATCCTGCTCGTTTTGTTCAGTTTCTGATTTCACCAACTTTTGCACTTACAAGCTAAATTCTTTCTTTGCGTAACTTGCCTCCTTCTCACTTTTTTTCCCTTCCACCTGAAACTCCAAAGTCCTTTTCTTTCTCAAATCGTCTAAACCGACCACAGTTCCATCTAACATACATCCCTCACCTTCTTATTCCCAAACACTATCTTCTTCTCCTTCCCTTTCTTACAGCTCTGTCCAATATTTCCATCATTTCTGGACCTACCCTCACTACTTCAGGCATGCGGTTATTCTACTTAAAAAACATCCTACCCTCCATTCTTCTGTGTCCTTTAATAATCGACCCATGTCTTTACTTCCTTTCCTTTCAAAACTCTTGACATGCACTGTATATCATAAACTGGGAACTTTATTATATTCCAACCCAAGTTTCAAGCATTTATAGTCTGGTTTTCTTCCCATCCACTCTATTGAAATTGCCCTTCTTGCTCTCACTAACCACCTTCACTGAGCCCACTATATCAAGCTCTCCTCTTCATAACCTGTCTGCTGCTTTTGAGCCATAAGATCAACACATTCTACATACTACCTTGTCCTCTCTGTGCCTTGCCAGCATGGGTTTGTCATAGTTTTTCTCATACCTTTCTAATCATATTCATTCAGTCTCTTTGGGGAGCTCCTACCCTTCCTTCTTTCCACATCTTTACAGGGTACCAAAAGAATTTCTCTTCAGCTTCCACCTTTTCCCCTTTTTTCCCTTCTATACATCTCCTCTTTCTTCCATTATTTAATCGTTTAATCTTTCCTACCATTTCTATGTCAGTATCTCCCAGCTTTTCCACCTCAGAAGGGTCCTTACGGGCTGGGTGGATAATCATTACCAAACTATTTGCCCCGTTGTTCCTTGTCATGAATTGGGGGCCTATCACCACGTCAATTGTTATGCTATGCTCTTGCACTGTTTATGTATTTCAAAAGACCAATAACATGTTTTAAAAAACATCTCCTAGCTTTTTAATCTCCTTTTAATCTTTCACCTCTAACATGACAACTCTATTTTTCGTGCCTCTTATCTATAAACTCTTGGATGTTCTTCCACCCACTGCACTTAAACCGAGCTAAAACTGACATTCTCTGTTTTGTAGCAGCTTCCATACATTTCCTCCCAACGCTTTCCTCAATCTTCTTTGATCCTTCATGTCACTCTCCTTTCTTTAACCCATCATATATGTCATTTGTGACTCCAACATCTTTCATTTAGCACACCTCTACTGTCTCTCAGTCTTGCCATTATTAGTTTTACACCCCATTCGAAATTTGTATGTATCAAAACTCTAATTCTAACTCTTATCTTTTCTCATCTCGATACTGTTCCTCATTACACAGTGCCATTCCTGCTCATGCTTTTCCCACTCTAAAATCTTTTTACGCTTTCTCTTTAAACCTCTTCAGCTGGTAGGAGTTAGAACTGGGGTTACTGGTTGGCTAAGGTATGCACCCAGGCCAGGCAAGAACCACCACTCTAGTCAGGGTAAGTTGGTACACACTAAGAGATAGCCTATGTTCACCCTCCGGTAGCTTGGCACAGAGCAGTCAGACGTATCTAAAGAGGCAATGTGTAAAGTATTTATGCAACACACACACACAGTAACACAATGAATACACCACAAAAAGACTCCACAGAGGTTTATGAAAATAGGTTATTATATTATAAGCCAAAAAAGACAAAAAACGATAAAAATACAGGCAATATGTTTCAAGTTATAACTTTCAGAGATTGCATGTAAAAATAGTGTTCAACACAGTCTTCAAACTGCAATGAATATGGACAGTCACGCTGGACCGGTTGACAGCGACCAAGATCCAATCTGGGGTCCTCCTGAGAGATTGCCGCTGTTGGAGATGGCCCTTTTGCAGGGTTATCCCCAAACATTTTGCTTCTTCCTCCTATTTTTTCCTGACCTGCTGTTGTTGGTTTTAGGACTCTGGGCACTTTACCACTGCTAATCAGTGCTAAAGTGCATATGCTCTCTGTGAAATTGTTATGGATTGGTGTTTCCATGATTGGATATTTGATTTACTTGTCAGTCCCTAGTAAAGTGCACCGAGTGTGCCAGGGCCTGTAAATCAAATGCTACTAGTGGGTCTGCAGCACTGATTGTGCCACCCACATGAGTAGCCCCGAAAAGGTAACTCAGACCTGCCACTGCAGAGTCTGCGCGCAGTTTGTAACTGCCATGTCGACTTGGCAAGTGCACCCACTTGCCAGGCCCTAACCTTCCCTTTTCTTACATGTGAGTCACCCCTAAGGTAGGCCCAAGGTACCCCTGTGGGCAGGGTGCAGTGTATGTGAAAGGTAGGACATGCCCTGGTGTGTGTGGCATGTCCTGATAGTGAATTACTGCCAATTTCGTTTTTTCGCTATTGCAAGGCTACCTGTTCCCAAAGGACAGAATGGGGAGTTTGTTTATAACATCTTATAAACATAACTGGCCCTGGGAACAAGGTAGAGAAATAAAGTTTAGTATGCCTGGACTCAGAATCTAAAGATGCATCTTTTAGTGAAGGTGATCTTTACTTTCTGTGTTTGAAAATACCACTTTTAGAAAGTAGGTATTTTCTTGCTCAGCCATCCAGTGTGCCTCTGCTAGAATGTGTATTGACTGTTTGGCTTTGGGATGACAGGAGCTGGGGAGGAGCCGTGGCTCCAGAGAGTCTAGATGGGTCAGGGATGGGCTGAATAGACCTGGGCTGCATTCAGAGTAGTGAGAGGAGTTGTTACTAGCACCTGAATAGGCCCGGTCTGCATTTAGAGTGGTGGGAGGAGATTTCCATTGCACCTGAATAGGTCCTGTCTGCCTTTGACAATGCTGTCTCCGCCTCCTGCTGGGAAGCTGCACCAGAGAGGACAGAACTGGTTCTGGCTGGGCACAGACACTCTCTGCCTGAGAGGACAAAGGATTTTGGGCTATAACAAGTGGGGCCCAAACCTCTCAACGTTAGAACTCTTTTGGAACCAAGAAGACTGCAAAGAAGAAGAGCTGGAGAAGCTGTGAGGAGGAACTACTACTTTGCTGTGTGCTTTGCTGTGTCGGCCTGCAGTGGCTGCTTCTGTCTTGGGCAGTGAAAGGATTGGACTGAACTTTCTACAACTTCTTTCTTTGAGTATCTCCAAGGGCTTGAGGTAGAGCTTGCCCTCTGTTCAAGAAGTCTCAGGAACAGCAAAGACTTCAAGTTCTTCTGCCCTCAGCACGGGGGACTGTGTGTTTTGTGCTGCAACAGAAGAAAAAGCAACCCGACGCCGTATACGATGCCGCTGCCGACTCCGTGTCCTGAAGGCACCACAGAGGGCACCGCGGCAATGCCGCACCATGACCCTGGTCTCACCGACGACGCCATCTGACGCCGCCACCGAGCCGCTGCTCGCACCGCGACCTGTGGGCACCGCACTCTGCACCGCCTCACTTCACGACGACGCCTTGGTAGCCCCGATGCCGCCGCTTCACGCCGACATCGACGCCGCTGCTTGCACCGTGGTTTGAGGGCACTGCTCGTAAAGTTACACAACGCACCGCCCTCATCCCGCACCGTAGCCTTGGCTTACCGACGCCGGCGCCATCGACTCCAGTTTGTCAGCCGGCGACAGCGCTGCTTGCACCGTGACCTGCCAGCACCGCGACGAGCACAGCATCACTTCGCACCGCGACCCTGGTCTCACCCACTACGCCATCTGATGTCGCCATCGAGCCGCTGCTCGCACCGCGACCTGAGGGCATTGCACGCCGCACCGCTGCACTTCGCATCGCAGCACCCGACGCCCGCTGACGCCAGCGCTCCTGACTTCAACCACGAGGAGTTTGATCTGCAACGCGTGTGACTTCGAGGGCCTGGCGACTCCTGCACCGACCTCCCGAACCGACGCCTGCGGACGCCGTGCTTTCGGAAGCTCAACGAGAGGTCGCCGACGCCCTGCATTTCTAAAGGTACTGTTTGCGGGTCTCCTCAACACCGTAGCTGGCCCGCAACGCCTCAGTCAGCCAGAACTGTTTGGATTTGTTTGTTCACGACGCTGTGATAGCCCCGGACAGAGCTATCAACTTCAAGGAACTGTATTTAAAAAGGTTATTTTGATAACTGAAGATTTCTAAGTACTGTAGTGTGGATTTTTATCGTTTTTGGTCTTGTCTTGAGTATATAAATATATTGGATATTTTTCTAAACTGGTGTGGTGTCCTTTTGTAGTGCTTACACTGTATTACTGTTGGTTATGTGCAAATGCTTTACATACTGCCTCTAAGATAAGCCTGACTGCTCGTGCCAATCTATCAAGGGGGTGAGCAGGGGTTATTTTAGGGGTGTAACTCCCTTATCCTGACTAGAAGGAAGGGTCCCTACTTGGACAAGGTGCAAACCATTGCCAACTAGAGACCCCCATTTCTAACATTGGTTGTCAGCGGTGAGGATAGGACTTGCGTTTGCACTTGACTTACAGTGATTGGTGTGCATTACTACCATATCGCAGACCATTACGTATCACATACTGTTTTTCCCTGTTTCCCTTCGGAATTTAGTTGTGGAACTCTGGTTAGTTGTTGCACCTGTGGGGTCTTGGCAAAATGGAAATCAACTTTTGGCACCTGCACATCTACAAGATGAGGGAACTAAAAGTCTTTTGCAAAGAAAGGGTGCTACGATGGGAGGCAGCACTATCAGATGACTCTGAGGAGGAATCTGAGTGGGAGGATCCCCAGCCAGAATACCAAGAGGGCAGTGGCCCTGAGGAGGAAACATTCGGGGAAAGAGTGGCTCATGAGGAGAGGAATCGGATTCATGCTCGTGACCGGAGGCTGAGGTAGCTAGACCGGGAGTGCGAGGAGATGGAACGAGCCTTAGCTGAAGAGAAAAAGTGTGCAGCTCATGAAGTCAGCTTGGCTGGGTTGGGTTGGAGGTGGAGGTGGAGTCCAGCTCAGATAGTGGCAGCAAAAATGTAGTGTCCAGTACTGAGGGTGAGGTACACACACACACAGATTTGGGGCCCTGCTTCAAGGAGGGGGTTGACATACACTAGGGGTTTCAGGATTGTGAGGTTACTCCAGTGGTGCGCAGTGTCACTGAGGTGGATTGGGGAACTGGCACAGGGGATCATATTCCTGGTAGTGGGAGGGACACTCTACTGACTCTAGATGAGAGGTGCAGGGAGAGGGGTTCCCCCATGATAGAAGCCCTGGTAAGTGAGTATGGAGACCAGCCAGAAGAGTATGGGTTGAGGGACAGCAACAGTCAGACACTGTCTCACCAGTCTTGTGAGAATGATGTGGGGTACTTTTCTGAGGCACTGGATGGTTGGGTGAAGGGTAGTTTGGTTAACACCTGTGTAGGACTGTGTAATTCAGTTGTTGGAGAGCATATTTTAAGTCCCTGTTTTCCAGAGCTATGCCAACACCCGGTGGAGTGTGAGTTCTCTGACCCTAGGGAGCTTGCACTGGAGGCAGACCTTTTGGTAGATTCCAGAGGGTCTGGAGAAGCATCTGGGGGTGATCCTGAAGGAGGTGGCTTGGGTTTTCCCCGACCAGGTGAGGTAGGGGAGGTTGGTGGTTACCCAGATAGGTCCCGGTATAGTGGGATGGGTGAGGGGTCCCACGTCCTGTCTCTGAGTAGAGGGAGTGGGGCTGGGCTGAGTCCCAAGGTACCAGAGACCCAATCCCAGGGCCTGGTTGGTTCCATGAGGGAACACCAGGAGGGGGGCCTAATCTGTAACCAGTGGCCATTCCCTGAGGGGGATCCCAAGGTGTCAGGTGAGCTGGGGGGTACGGCTGTAACCAGCGTCCCACCGGTTCTGGTGTCTGGCAGCACTGCTCCAGTTGGGAGGGTGCAAGAGTCCAGAGAAAAGGGTGAGGGGGGATGCCGTCCCCAGTGGAAGGACCACTGGGTCGGGGTTGCCAGCTCTGAGGTCAGAGCACCCCAGGACTGCTGACCCTGGTGAGGCCACTTCTGGCCTGGGGGGTCTTCAGGCTCTGTCAGGTGGACAGGAGGCTGGAGACCTGCGCCAGGCAGAGTCTCGCACAGCTCATGAGGAGTGTGTTTCCCTTGGGGGGGGGGGGCGTTGGTGTACTCCCCTGGAAGTCCTGGGTTGCCAGGCACAGGTCCAGCCTAAGGGTACAGACCCTGGGTTGGAGGAC
Organism: Calotriton arnoldi; assembly: GCA_963921515.1. Classification (NCBI taxonomy): domain Eukaryota; kingdom Metazoa; phylum Chordata; class Amphibia; order Caudata; family Salamandridae; genus Calotriton; species Calotriton arnoldi. The sequence goes on from CAWUFW010000070.1 coordinate 1,168,427, forward strand.
CAGGTTCAGGGTGACCCCCCTGACCCGGAGGAAGGGGCGACTGCTAACAGTGCCCCTACCAGTTTGTCTTCTGGGGGTGCCGCTCCAGGTGGGAGGGTACAGAGCCCCAGGGAAGAGGACCGGGTGTGGGAGAGACCACCCCAGTCCTGGGTCCAGCCTCAGGGTACAGACCCTGGGCTGGGGGACAAGTTGCAGGATAGCAGCCCTGAACTGATGGGAGAATTGTGCAGAACGCCTGCCACAGGTGCCCTGACAATTCTGGAAGTGGGTACCGCTCCAGGTGGGAGGGTACAGAGCCCCAGGGAGGAGGAGAGGGTGCGGGAGATCCCACCCCAGTCTCCTGTCCAGCCACAGGGTACAGACCCTGGGCTGGTGGGCCAGTTTCAGGATGCCATAACTGATCTGGCAGGGGGGAGAGTGGACAGAGGGTGCCAGGGACCTGGGGCTACCGCCTCCCACTCTCTGACGCCACAGAGGTTAGAGAGGCCTGAAAGGCATAAGGCCTGGCTCTCATCACTGACAGCTGTTAGTGGACACTGTGGCTTGCTGTCCTGGTGGACAGAGTTGCCCCTGGGAGGGGGACAGGAGTTGCACCCTGGTGGTGGACTGGGCCACACCACTGTGTTGGCCATGTGGGTACTGTCTGCCTGTTGGCACACATCTGTGAGCAAAGTAAGTTTAGGCGCTGCACAGATAGGGTCCACAGGTGAGGAGAAGCGTTCCCCATAGGTCAGCTTAGTGGACCCTGAGAGTATGGATAGAGGGATCCAACTGGGTTCAGGAAGGCGTAGAACGGGAATAAAACCCTGCTGTTGCAGGCCCAGGTTCCATGTTCTGTTGCCCCAAGCAGGGAAGCCCATCGAGGTATGGATTGGTCTACCCTGGCTTTAGGCTGGAAGTGGGTTGTGTTGGAGATGGCCCTTTTTGCAGGGTTATCCTCAAACATTTTGCTTCTTCCTCCTATTTTTTCCTGACCTGCTGTTGTTGGTTTTAGGACTCTGGGCACTTTACCACTGCTAATCAGTGCTAAAGTGCATATGCTCTCTGTGAAATTGTTATGGATTGGTGTTTCCATGATTGGATATTTGATTTACTTGTCAGTCCCTAGTAAAGTGCACCGAGTGTGCCAGGGCCTGTAAATCAAATGCTACTAGTGGGCCTGCAGCACTGATTGTGCCACCCACATGAGTAGCCCTGAAAAGGTAACTCAGACCTGCCACTGCAGAGTCTGTGCGCAGTTTGTAACTGCCATGTCGACTTGGCAAGTTCACCCACTTGCCGGGCCCTAACCTTCCCTTTTCTTAAATGTGAGTCACCCCTAAGGTAGGCCCAAGGTACCCCTGTGGGCAGGGTGCAGTGTATGTGAAAGGTAGGACATGCCCTGGTGTGTGTGGCATGTCCTGATAGTGAATTACTGCCAATTTTGTTTTTCACTATTGCAAGGCTACCTGTTCCCATAGGACAGAATGGGGAGTTTGTTTATAACATCTTATAAACATAACTGGCCCTGGGAACAAGGTAGAGAAATAAAGTTTAGTATGCCTGGACTCAGAATCTAAAGATGCATCTTTTAGTAAAGGTGATTTTTACATTCTGTGTTTAAAAATAGCACTTTTAGAAAGTAGGTATTTTCTTGCTCAGCCATCCAGTGTGCCTCTGCTAGGATGTGTATTGACTGTCTGGCTTTGGAATGACAGGGGCTGGGGAGGAGCTGTGGCTCCAGAGAGTCTAGATGGGTCAGGGATGGGCTGAATAGACCTGTGCTGCATTCAGAGTAGTGGGGGGAGTTGTCACTAGCACCTGAATAGGCCCGGTCTGTATTTAGAGTGGTGGGAGGAGATTTCTATTGCACCTGGATAGGCCCTGTCTGCCTTTGACAATGCTGTCTCTGCCTCCTGCTGGGAAGCTGAACCAGAGAGGACAGAACTGGTTCTGGCTGGGCACAGACACTCTCTGCCTGAGAGGACAAAGGATTTTGGGCTATAACAAGTGGGGCCCAGACCTCTGAACTTTAGAACTCTTTTGGAACCAAGAAGACTGCCCAGAAGAAGAGCTGGAGAAGCTGTGAGGAAGAACTACCACTTTGCTGTGTGCTTTGCTGTGTTGGCCTGCAGTGGCTGCTTCTGTCTTGGGCAGTTAAAGTATTGGACTGAACTTTCTACAACTTCTTTCTTTGAGTATCTCCAAGGGCTTGAGGTAGAGCTTGCCCCCTGTTCAAGAAGTCTCAGAAACAGCAAAGACTTCAAGTTTTTCTGCCCTCAGCCCTGGGGACTGTGTGTTTTGTGCTGCAACAGAAGAAAAAGCAACCCGACGCCATCTACGACGCCGCTGCCGACTCCGTGTCCTGAAGGCACCGCAGAGGGCACCACCGCAACGTCGCACCGCGACCCTGGTCTCACCGACGACGCCATCTGACGCTGCCACCAAGGCGCTGCTCGCACCGTGAACTGTGGGCACCGCACGCCGCACCGCCTCGCGACGCCACCTTGGTATCCCTGACGACGACGCTTCACGCCAACATCGACGCCGCTGCTTGCACCGTGGTTCGAGGGCACCGCTCGTAAAGTTACACAACGCACCGCCCTCATCCCGCACCGCAGCCTTGGCCTACCGATGCCGGCACCATCGACTCCAGTTCTCAGCCGACGACAGCGCTTCAGCAATGACGACGCCGCTGCTTGCACCGTGACCTGCCAGCACCGCGACGAGCACCACATCACTTCGCACCGCGACCCTGGTCTCACCGACAACGCCATTTGACGCCACCATTGAGCCGCTCCTCGCACCGCGACCTGAGGGCATCTCACGCCGCACCGCTGCACTTCGCACCGCAGCACCCGACACCCGCTGACCCCAGCGCTCCTGAATTCAACCGCGAGGAGTTCGATCTGCAACGCGTGTGACTTCGAGGGCCTGACGACTCCTGCACCGACCTCTGGAACCGACGCCTGCAGACACCATGCTTTTGGAAGCTCAACGAGAGGTCGCCGACGCCCTGCATTTCTAAAGGTACTGTTTTGCCGGTCTCCCCGACACCGTAGCTGGCCCGCGACGTCGCAGTCAGCCAGAACTGTTTGGATTTGTTTGTTCACGATGCCGTGATAGCCCCGGACAGAGCTATCAACTTCAAGGAACTGTATTTCAAGGTTATTTTGATAACTGAAGATTTCTAAGTACTTTAGTGTGGATTTTTATCGTTTTTGGTCTTGTCTTGAGTATATAAATATATTGGATATTTTTCTAAACTGGTGTGGTGTCCTTTTGTAGTGCTTACACTGTATTACTGTTGGTTATGTGCAAATGCTTTACATACTGCCTCTAAGATAAGCCTGACTGCTCGTGCCAATCTACCAAGGGGGTGAGCAGGGGTTATTTTAGGGGTGTAACTCCCTTATCCTGACTAGAAGGAAGGGTCCCTACTTGGACAAGGTGCAAACCATAGCCAACTAGAGACCCTCATTTCCAACAGCCACCTAGTGTCCCTGTACCTTTGTGGGCATGTCGGCGGGGCACGCAAACATTGTCTGGTGGTTCCAGATGGGGAATCACACAGCGTTGGTCCGGAGGTGGAGACGGGCTGACGAGCCTTGTGTCTCGTGCTCGCCCCTGGTTTCCTGGGCAATGCGAGGTTGAAGAGCTGCGCTGGAAGGTGCTGCAGTGGCTTCAGCGGTGATCAGCACACACAGCCTCGGAGGGTTGCAGCACGGGTCGAATCTGACGTGCTGCTCTTTGAACGGAGCAGAAGCGCTTGTCGATCAACAATAGAACTGGCAATCCAGCACGGTCCACTCCCGGCCACAGGTTCAAATGTGCAGCGATGATCCTGAGCAAGCAAAGCGCTCGATCTGTAGGCAGGCAAGCTGACGATCAGGCACGCTCTGCTCGATGCCGGACTCACAGATTGCAGAAGCCCACGGCGATGGTAGAGTGATGAAGTGTTTGATGACCTTGAAACTTCATGAACAGGGAGTAAGCCAGCAAGCTCTTGGAGATCTCTTGGCAGAAGGCAGTCCAGCTCTCCTTCAACAGATTCAGAGAGCAGCAGGACAACAAGCAGAAAAGCAATCCTTCCAGAAAAACAGTCCACATAAGTCCTTTGGACAGCACAGCAGTTCCTCTGACAGAGCTTGATTACAAGTCCAGTAGTGCCTGCTTAGATGGGGGGAGAGCACCAGTACTTATACCCAAAAGTGCCTTTGATGTGGAGGTAACTGCAAAGTAGCTCTTTGAAGTGCACAGGTCCCCCTTTCAACCCAGTCCTCTATCCCAGCCTAGCTATGGGGGGTACTTCATCCCTTTCTGTGGGGACAGGACAATACCTAGTCAAGTGAAATGTTGCCTCCTCCCCTCCCTCTTGCCCAGGATGACCCATCAGTATGCAGATGATTGCAGGTGCAGTTGAGTGTCCTGTGTTGTGGCAGTCTAGAGGGAATGCATATATGTAGCTGCGACCCAGCCCAGCCCAGACCTGTAGTGGAGAAAGGCTGTCAGGCACACAGAGCAGTAAGTGCAGAGAAATGTCCACTTTCTAAAAGTGGCATTTCTAAAATAGCAAAATTAAATCCAACCTCACCAGTAAGTAGGACTTATCAATACCATTCCAAACATATGAAACATCAAGAAGACACTCCTCTCTGACCAGGAATTACAGCTTAAAAGAATATTAATGATTTCCCAACACTACCCTATGAGAGGGGTATGCCTTACAATAGTGAAAAACTAAATAAGCTGCTTGTCCCTACCAGGACATGCCAAACATAAAAGTACATGTCCTACCTTTTACTTACATAGCACCGTGCCCTTCGGGCTACCTAGGGCCTACCTTATGGGTGACATATGTAATAAAAGGGGAGTTTCAGGCTTGGCAATTAGTTTTAAAGGCCAAGTCGAAGTGGCAGTAAACTGCACACACAGGCCCTGCAATGGCAGGCCTGAGACCGGTTGAAAGGGCTACTTCTGTGGGTGGCACAATCAAGGCTACAAGGCCACCAGTAGCATTTAACTTACAGGCCCTGGGGACATAGTGTACCAGTTTACAAGGGACTTAATAGTAAAATAAATAGGTCCATCAGGTATACACCAATCACAAACATGTTTAGGGAAAAAGCATATGCACTTTAGCATTGGTTAGCAATGGTAAAGTGCTCAGACTCCTAAGGTCAAAAGCAAAACGTTTGGGGGAAGACCACCGTAAGGCTGACAGGTCAAACAGTAGGCCTCTTCCCACATCTTATCTTCATATATTGCTTCACGATCATCTCCATTTTTATGCATAGTTTTTAAATGTGTCCAGAGTTTGGCAGCCCATATTTTTCATCTTCAGTTCATTTCTATAACCCACTGTTGTCTTCACTATACCTTCCAGATTTACTGGCCTCGCTTCTTCTGTCTGAAACTCTTTCCTATTTAAAATCATTCCATCTTCTTGCTTCTAAACTCTCTTCTACTTTCCGTATGCTCTTCTCTGACTCATTTCTGAATTTCCTTAAACACTACATCCATTTCTTGAAGAACACCCCACTAACTTCTGCTCTTTTCCTCATAACTGCCCCTCCAGCTACAATGATACATGATCACCAATAATTATCATTTGCAGCGCCATTACAATTGAATGTCATTTGTTCAGCGCATACACGTATTCAGTAAATAAATAAAATAAATTAAAAAACTAGACTTATTTTAACATTCAGAACAAAGCATTATACTCGAGTGGAAAGCAACCATGGTAATCAGGTTGTAGGAATATTTTCCATTGCAAAGCATTACATTTATGGAAATTACCAGATGGTGTGACTATAATATGACACTCTTCTTATAATATTCAGAAATGTTTCTGGCAGTCTTTTGTTGCCAAAGAAGACATCTGGGAATGACCAGTGGAAGTATTGTTTCTGCCATTTGTTCCCTAATTTTGTTGAGACAGCTTTCAAATATGTCTATTATGGTCAATGGCTGCAAGTTTTAACCTGGAATTACCATAGTCAATATATTTTGAGAGCTGTCTCAAGCATGGGAGCCACACATACTAATTATTGTTTGGAAAAACCTGGTCGCAACGTGCGACCAGAATGTTTGCAACCAGAAATAATTTTACTAACAGACCTACGAAATAATAGGTTGGTTTACTACATTTTGATTCCGAGTCCGTTGCAATCATGAATAATAATGAGGTAGGTCGCAAAGTGAGATTCACTGCCGTGGAAGACATCACAGTGTTGGTGGCCTTGTAGTGGCAGCAGACCCCCATGTCTGTGATTACCTTTCTATAAAGCAAACATTTTTCTTAAATGCAGTGTAAGAAATTGGGTTATTGGTTGAGGCGGGATGGAAACTCTTCTCGAGCAACAACCTCAATCCTTGTCGGGGTGAACCACAAAAGTCACTAAACCTGTGTTCAACACTCTGGCACACAAGCAGTCAGACTTAACTTAGAGGCACTATGTTGAGTATGTATGCAGTACACAAATCAGTAATAAACTTAGAAAACAACACAAGAAAAATCCCACACCAATTCAGAAAAATAGAAAACATTTTAATAAATAGAATGACACCAAAATGAATTAAATCCAATCAGTAAAACCAGAGTTATGGATTTTGAAAGTTTTAAGTGAAAAATAGCACCTAGAAGTTCAATGCATCAAGCTGCGGGTAGCAGGTTGCACAGGACCGGGTCAAAGTCAAAAGTTAAGGCTGACCGCAATGGATTGGGCCTGGTGTCGGTTTACTGAGAAGGTAGAGTTCAGCGGAGCAAGTCAGCCGGCGGTGTCAGAGGAGGAGGCGTCGTTGCAGTGGAGCCACTAGACGGAGTCATGGTGAAGGTTTCTACCTTCGGACTTTGTACTTTTGTGGAAGTTGAAAATCTCCAGTGGGACGAAGCTGCAGCCGATGGGGACTCCACATGGATGAATACCTTCAGTGAGAGGTCCAGCTGAACAAGATTTGCTGCTGTGAAGAAAACATAGCGGGAGCTACTGGGGAGTCAGGGTGACGGGTAATGCCCCTTGGCCGTGTCGACGAGCAAGTAGGCCCCAGTCTTCTGTCGATTCCCAGGTCACTTTTTGGTGAAAAGTGTTTAATGTACCAACTTTTAGGGTGACTCAGGAGCAGCACCTTCAGCATTACCACCAAGAGTCCAGAACTGGAGAGGCATCACTTGGGGTGGTCAGGTCTCACTCCTGCAGTGGCCAGGTACAAGGTTTAAGGTCTCTGGAGCTTTCTATATCCCAGTAGCTCACACAGAAGGCCAGCCAACTAGTCCTTCAAGACACTCTGGTGGTCGTGGTTTCAAGCAGCAAGGTAGGCCTGAAGCAGCAGGGCAGTCCTCTGGGGAGCAAAGCAGCAGGGCAGTCTTCTGGTAGCAACAGGGCAATACTCTGAGGTACAAGGCAGGCCTCAAGCAGCAGTGCAGTTAGATGGAGTCCAATGCAGTCTTTCTGATGTCCTCCACAGGTTCAGGAGTGTACTGAAGAAGTGGTTCAAGACATTCAATATGTATACCTGGTGACATCCTGGCTACCCCATATCTATTTCTGGAAGTTTTCCCCTTTCCTTGCCAAGGCTCCAAGAAGTCTGGGGTGACAAAAGACAAGTGTCAGGTTCTGGTGCTGGAGGTAGCCATTTGGAATGTAAGTGGGACATGTTTTAAGTTTAACAAGTTCATTTGCATAGTTAATTAAAACCATTACAATGCAAATATCCAGCCAGTACAATAAAATCCATCATATACAGCAATAAGACATCTCCGATCTATCATACACATATGACTTGGGAATTTAGACGAGTATGGTCGACAGTCAGGCCTCAGAATCAATAAACAGAAATCTGTGATATACCACTTGGGGGGGTTTGAGCAGCACAACAAGAGATCAACTCCCTGAACTGGACATACATTGGGAATCACCTCTTAAAGGTACCTAGGGATTCAAGTAACAGACGGGCGTGCCAGGTGGACAGCATTAAATCCAGACAAACTCTTAGCAGACATACAAAAGTAGATTAGATTATTGAATATCCCTCCCCCTATCCATGATGGGCAGAATAGCCATAGCAAAAATGCTGGTGCTCCCCAGATGCATATACTTATTTCAACGTAGTATGCTCCCAATCCCTTGTGACATACTCATGAAACTCAAATTGGTACTGATTGGCCTGACATGGGATAAAAATGACACTGCAATACACATATGAACAGAGCGGACTTCGAATCCCTGATCTGGAAGCATACTATCAGTCAGCGGGATTACAATTCATGGCAGGCTGATATAGAGCAGAGAATGGTATAGACAAGGCCCGACTAAGCGGTTCAGAAATGCAGTCAGAACTCATACAGACCATGTACAGAAAGAGAGGCACTCAAATGCCAGAAGAAAGAATTCTGAGTCAGTCACTGCAAGCCTGGGATATGTTTGGCGCACACTGGAGTTGTCCCCAGCCCTATTCTCGAGCAACACCACTATGGTACCTCCCTGGGTTTCAGTGTTTAGACAGAGACCTGAATATGAAAATTTGGAAACTGGAAGGCAGCTCTAACAAGGGTGACTTGTATGTTGACGGACGCATGCCCACATGGGACAAGGCATAAGGCTTCTTTCAGGTAGGAGTTAGACAATTTATCCATTATACGACAATTCGCCAGTGCTCAAGATGCTGTACCATGGGTCTCAGCAACACTGACACTGCTCATGCAGACGGATGATATACAGGGGTAATAACACGCCTCTACCAGGCAATTTGCACAGACACTGTCAAGCCCATGTTTCACACTAAACAGAAATGGCAAACTGACTGCAATATACAGTTTCAGGATAAGCAATGACACGACACACTCAAGCTCATTAAAACCGCATCTAGCAACAGTTGAATTCGCATCATACACTTCAACTTTGTTCACCATAAATATATAACCCCAGCCATGCACAAATTAAACAACACAAAGTTTCTCCAATGTCCCAAATGTGATCAAGATGGGGACACATACCATCACCTAACATGGGCATGCAACAAATTAAGGGGCTACTGAGAACGGGTGTCGGTCATATATCGACAGAGGTTATGCATTGAACTACAACACAACCCACAACTCTTCTTACTGGGAACTGGGGTACCCGCTATGAAACGCCCGACAAAAAATAATTTGTTGACTTCACCCTACTGTTGGCCAGGTTCCCTCTGGATGAATGCCTGCTATGAAGAGGAATAGACCGCAAGGGATCTCAGACTTCTAGTGAGACAAACAAGAGCCTGTGGCAAAAATGATCGCAGAATACAGTTATGCACTTCTACTGTCTAACCTCTTACTTATGTAATCTTGGAACCTAAATAGGTTGTCCATATGTATGACGCGATTTTTGTAATTTTATGTTGATTGTTAAGAACAGTTATGTTTACGATTTGACAATGCTGAAATTGCACAACCCTGACAAGCAAACGCCTACTCTGTAACATGACCATCTACAGCAAAGGTGTACCAGATGTAATAATGGAAAATGCAATAAATAAAAGTATTTTTTTAAAAAGTGACAAATGCATCATGAAACGCCCAAGCCAGAGGCATGTGTCAATACACATTTATTTCTCTGCGGCAGAGCCAGAGCACAGCAGATGTCAGTACCGGGTGGCATTGAGCCAAGTCCCCACTTTGCTATTTTTGAAGGTATGGCTCTCAGTAAGATTTGTTATTATCTTGCAAAATGATCAAGCAGCGTGGCAAGGCTAGCTTTCCAATGAATAAAACAAGTGATCTTTATTAATTATTTCATAGTTATGCTGTGAATATTTGCACCAGTTTACAGCTGATCTTTTCAAAGTTCTTGATTTAAATGACTGAGGTCTCCCTGAACATGGCTTGTATACTGCAGGGGACAAAGGACATAATGCACTTTAAACCATCATGGCTCCATGTGAACATTTTGTATAATTAATTTGGTTAGTACTTATATTTGTAATATCACGTCATCTACATATAATGTACATCCTTTACAGCCCTAGCACCATACACTTCCCTTGCCCCCAAACAGTACATTTGACCTACCTCACAATGCCATGAAAATTATCTTATGGAGAACGCAGACAACACCAGAACTACACATGACCTAACCACCATAGAATGAGACAACAATAATCATCCATCAATGCATACTTTCAATACCTTGTCACAAAAAGATTTCCTCTATATTATCATTGCAAGCCAGACTATCAGTATTACCTTCAAACCCAACACCGCAAAAAATCTTCAAAGATATGCTTCGCACAACCAGTGCAGAGGAGGTAGATGCCTACTCAACAAATCCCTAGAACTAGGTTCATTCCGAACTGAGCTGAAAATCTCCCACATTAGATCTCATCTCAGAAAGAAAAACCTCGACCCATCCGACCCAGCAAACTACAGGCCCAATCAAATGGCCATTCTCAGGAAAATGTTTTGAGGGAGCAGTGTTAACTCAACTCTTTAACTTTACAGAACATTATGGCTTAATGTCAGACCAACAGTCCAGTCGCAGACCAGGCAGAGGCACAGAGGTAGCCATAAAATCCTTATGGGATGGTCTAAATCTCACTGTAGACAAGAACGTAGTAGTTGCCTTGTTGCTTCTGGATGTATCAGCTGCATTGGGCACTGTTCACCACCACACGCTACTATAAAGATTCTACGATCTTGAATCCATGAAAATGCTCTAAAATGGATTACTTCTTATCTCACAAACAAACAAAATGTAGTCTACCTGCCACCTTTCACATCACCTCCTCACGTACACCACTGTAGCATTCCTCAGGGATCCATCATATCCCCTCTATTATTCAATAGCTACCTTAACACCCTTACCAAATCCAATTAAATCATACAACCTCACCTGTTACAACTATGAAGATGACACCCATATCATTTTGAAAATGGATAGACCTGAAGACCTCTACAATTTACAACTTGATGACTGCCTCCCTGTCATAAACACATGGATGAGGAATAACCATCTAAAGCTAAATACCGCTAAGACAGAGATTATGACCTACGGACAATGGTAAAAGTACCAGCCTACCGCTGTATGGCCTAAGGAACCTGAAACCCCTCCAACAACATCAAGAGAAGTAAGAAACATAGACGTGACTATGGATTCAGAAATATCCTTGATCCCGCATTTCAAAAACATGCCTTCTACACAATGAAAACACCATGTCACATCCAGAGATACACATACCAGCTCACAGCCATGCATTCACACGCGCACACACACACAGACAAACACATCAATTCACAACACTCATTACCAAACATTCATACGTACACGCACCCACGCACCAAACATGAATAAAAAAAAACCCACACACACATTTACCTGCAGCTCTGCCTCGGAGGTCCCAGGAGGCTTGGGACTGCTGCCTTTCCTCATTGGCAGACCTGAGGTCAGCCAGTGAGGGAAGGCAGCAGTCCTAACATCATCACAGAGTGGAATGGGGTCAGTGAGACTGCTGACCCCACCCCACTCTGTGATGAAGTGTCACTGATTGACATTCAACTCTGGGCGCTTCAGGGCTTAAAACTGAAGCGCCCAGGTGCAATGCAATCAGTGACGCTACCCCTCGTCACTGAGGGGAGAGCCTTAGGGACCCTTTCTGAGCTGAGGAGGTCACGCCCACAGGAGCTGTGACTTCCTCAGCCCAGCAAATTTCAGCTCAGGCAGCCAGGAGCCTGTGCATTTAGCGCATGTCTGCCTCCTGGCTGCCTGACCTGAAAATGAACAGTGTCTGTCAGGCTGACCTGTGTACAGCCTGACACACTGTTCGTGAGGGGCTAAAGGTGGGGGGGGGGTGGCCCCTCAGCCAATGGACCGGCCGCAACTGGTCACATCTTTCCTAAGCCCTGCATACCAACATGAACTGCAAGCCATCCTCACACTCGTAATCTACAAGCTTGACTATGCCAACAGCCTCTACCTTGGCGCACCAGCATTCATAATACCAAATTACCACTCATCCAAAATGCTGCTGCAAGGCTTCTTCTCCGCCTTCACTCAAGACAATGCATAACTCCAGCCCTGCAATCACTCCACTGGCTACCAATAGCTTGAAGGGAAATTTTCAAGGCACTCTGCATTGTTTATAGAGCCTCCCAAGGAAAAGGACCTCTATATCTAATAGTTAAATTCAAGATATACAAAACAAACAGAACACTGCTTTCTCAGTACCAGCTGTCAAGCTCTGGAACTCACTACCAGACAAAATTAGAAGCACTCAAGAGTATATACACTTCTGAAGCCAGCTGAATACATGGCTAATTCGTAGATACCTGCACCATCCACATCCCGGCAACAGAGCCCAGAAAACAGTTGCACCCTCAAGAGCAATCATCAGCTTACAACCCACAAGTATAAAATGACTCAAGCAGAAAACTGCTTTTGATATGCAGGTAAGCTAAGAAGGGCTGACCTATGGTTTGCCATGGCATTATATAGTTATGTACCTTCATATAGAACAGTTATGGCCCATAATAATACTAAGAACATAACATGCAGAGGTCAACAGCAAATTATAACTTATACTTCTTAGTTTCACATAATATACATCTGCTATAAGGGTTGTCCATCATCAGCAATGTACAAATCAAAAAAACAAACATCACCAAATGAACAGGCATGGAATGAATAACTGAAGAGATCTGGCACATATTGTTGGACAATTCGGAGGACTTTAATATAGCCCACCATGGTTGGTCCCAAATATTGATACAATCTGACTGCTTGTTTAAATCTCACAAAGACACTCAGATATGGGATGATAATAAAAGTTCCCATCCAAACAGATCTCTCCACTTCTATCTCCCTCCAGCCATGTCAGCTCAGGACCACAACCATATGGGTTGTCAGACTGGACAACAGTGTAGTAACCAGCTAAGCATACTATATCATAAGAAATATCATAAAAGAACCTGCAGAGCTGTTCAAAGCTAGCAGAATGCTGAAAACCACAAACATTTGTGTCTGTCTCTCACACTTCATCATCCACCACACTGCTACCTGCGGTGTCCCATAACATGTTAACAGCACCCCAGTGGTTATCATGGGCAGTGGCGGCTGGCATCTACGGAGGGGGGCAAATATTATTAATAAATACAAAACTTACCAGACCCGAAGTCAACGTCCTCCGTTCCAGGCCTCTTCAAAGTAACTGGATGCTGCAGTTCGGGCACCAATCCTGGCTCTGCTTTCATGCTGTGAGAGCAGAGTCCAAATGGGAGGGAACAGTCTCACTCAGCGCTCCCCAGGGCCCTGGAGGCCTGCACTTACTCTAACCCAGTTGTCTTAAAACAGCTGGGTTAGAGGTTTCAAATTGCACATGTCTGGCTGGCCGTCGCAAGATGGCCGGCCAAAGGGACATGCGCACTTTGAAAAAAGCACAAACAGCCCACCCTCCTCCCTGCTGCTGTCATTCACCAGCAGCCCCACCCCCGTCCTGACGCTCAGTTCAGAACAGGAGTATGAAAAATAAAAATGGTAATGAATTACCATTTTATCTTTGATCTTTGGGGGTAATTTAAGTGAGACGACGGTCCTGATCATGGGGGACATGGAAACACTTTCCACATATGATCAAAACAAAGACAACATCGTTCCAACCACACACCCTACATGGTGTAGCTTGCTACCCACATAGCAAGCACTTTAGCGCCCCAGATAGAGGTAGTAAGCGCTATATAAATGCTGCAATACAATAGAATACACTGCCCTTGGCCACAATCAAAGCCCTGCCCCCCTTAACCATCCCTACACTTATTCACTCATCCATGCGGTCACTGCCTTTCATTCATTTATATATGAACTCGGCAACTGAACAATTCGACCATCAGTCCACTCACTCATCCAACACATAACCTCGCCAATAAATGTAGAAACCATTTTTACTTATTAAAAACCATACCTATTGGCTTTGTCATTCCTTAAAAAAACTTTAAAATCACCACAAAACTAGTGATAGTAATATAAACTGTTTAAAAGCATAGTTGCATTTGGGATGAAGACATTATTTAGATGAGGTATAGCACCTTCCTATCTTGTATACGAGGCTTTCGGGCTCTCTATACCTTGGGCTGTCCGTGTCCCAGACGCTGCCGTTATCTTATTGTGCTCTCACCTGAGCAGGCCCGGCTAAGACCTTTCCTCCGACCGTACTGCACCTCCGTGGCCGACATGGTGCCCATCGCAGACAGGTACTCCTCTGCCCAAGAGACACCTCTCCGCGTTCTGTTGCCCCAAGAGCTCGTTGCCTAGCAACCACGATGCCTGGTGTTGTGAGAACCAGGTCCATTCCCAGGAAGTGACTTGCAAGTACGTGTTTTGTCACGTGATAAGTACGTAGTCTTTGGAGGTCACGCTTGCGCAGTGTTACAGCCGGCGAAGAACTAACTAGCTAAAAGAATTACATTTAGGCTGTGACAGCTTCAAGATAATACACCACTTTTGTTGCACTCTGACCCTGGAGAAGGAATGTGCCCGACGGCGGGGACTGCTTGAGGGAGCAGAAAGGTAAAGACTGAGTCCGCGTAGGATCTGTTAAAACGGAGGGCTCTCAGAAAAGAAAGGGCCCCTATTTGTAAAACATGAAAGGTTACGAGAGCACCATTTCTAACCCTTTTAAATGTAACAAGCACAGGAAATGCATATGGGTCTGGCTTTAAAAGAATGTTGTATGTTCATTTGAAACATTACTAGAAGATAGCATGGATTTGTATTTTTGTGTAAGCCAAGAACTATATAATATAATATTGGTGTTGATTAAAAGGTAAGGTGACAGTTGCACTGTCAAGCCGGTCCTAAAATCCATGTAGGTTAATGACTGCCCTCCTTCCATCCGTGTTGCTGCCAGAGAAACCCCCCATAAATTATCTAGTTAGTTAGGAAACTTACAATGTCATGAGTGTGCCCCTGAAAGTTCAAGCTCGGCCTTTGGATAAATAAACAAAATGATCACAGCTGTGTAGAGGACACTTTTATGTGTTAGCATACAACTTGTGCCCAATCTAAACATGTACTCCTGCTCCCAACATGTGGTCGAGGCCAAAGCCCCTCTCTTGGTGATTCTCACATAATTGTCCGGAGACAGCTGCACTGGCAAGCCAGACCATTAATTGTATTGTATTGTATTGTAATTGCATTTGTATAGCGCTTACTACCCCTGACGAGGCGTCGAAGCGCTTTTTCGGCGAGTAGCACACTACTCCGGGACCCATAGAGGATTAGTGTTGAATTAGTATAGTGAAACATGCAAGTACATTTTAAGTGGTGGATATGTTAGTCAGTTATTTGGATTCAGAAGGATAGCAGAAGGATAGAAGAGGAAAGAAGGTTTGTATTTATATAGCGCTTCTAACCCCTGATGGGGTGTAGAATCGCTTTTTTTTGGCGAGTAGCACGCTACTCCGGAAACCCATAAAGGATTAGTGGTGAATTAGTATGGTGAAATATGAAAGTAATTTGAGTGGTGGATATTAGTCAGTTATTTGGATTGAGAAGGATAGCGGAGGGATAGAAGAGGGAAAAAAGGTTTGCATTCATATAGCGCCTGTTACCCCTGATGGGGTGTTGAAGCGCTTTTCTGGCGAGTAGCAGGCTACTCCGGAACCCATAAAGGATTAGTGTTGAAAATTAGTATAGTGAAATATGAAGTAATTTGAGTGGTGGATATGTTAGTCAGTTATTTGGATTGAGAAGGGTTAGGGAGGGGTAAAAAGGAAAAAGGTTTGCATTTATATAGCGCTTGTAACCCTGATGAGGTGTTGAAACGCTTTTGTTGGCGAGTAGCACGCTACTCTGGAACCCATAAAGGATTAGTGGTGAATTAGTATAGTGGAATATGGAATTAGAGAAGTGAACATGCTAGTCTGTTATTTTGATTGAAAAGGATAGTAGAGGGATAGAAGAGTGAAGGATTTCTTTTTTTAGGTCATAGCAATAGGAGGAGGCTTTTGGATGAGTAAAAAGGGTTTTGGAGGGGAAGAGTCAGAGGGAAGAGTTTAGAAAGGTTTGTTTTGGGGGATCGGTACAGTAAAGGAGGTGTCAGAAGATGCAAGGAGGGGTAGAGTAGGAGAGAGTCAAGAAAGGGTTATTTTGGGGAACATAGTGGTATGGCGTATGGGATAAATGAGAGAGTGGGTGTAGAGGATATAATGATAGATGTATAGGGTGAGATAGGGTAGTGAATTGGAAAGAGTAGTAGAAAGAAGTTTGAGATGAGTCAGAAAGTTGGGCTAGAAGATATATTGAGGGAAGTATAGGCTGAGAAATAGGGTAGTGCATTGGAAATGCTAAATTAGAACGAAAGTGATAAATATATAGATCCATAAGTACATTGAAAGTATATAGATACATAAAGGAGGTAAGTATATGCAGATTAAAGATATTGATAGAGGTAGCGGATGAGAAATAGGGTAGTGCATTGGATATGCTTTTTCAGGAGAAAAGTAACAGACACACAGATCCAAGTACATGGAGGTACATAGATGTCCAATGGAAGCAAGTACATGTAGACCAAAGAATAATTTTTTTTTCTTTTGTTTTTATAACAACATAATTATTGTACATGTTTATACAAAGCAATACACGAAGATAGGCACATATCTATAGTGAAAATCAATGCTTATGTACAGAGGGACAAATACATAGGGTGGGTATTAATGAATGGGAAAATGGGCAGCATTCCTGGCCCTGGTCCCGACCAGTTTCGAACAGGCTCAAACAGGCACTCACCCTTGTCCTCTCCACCCTTGGCTGAGACGCCCTAAGCCTTGGCCGTTTATAGCCCTAGTAATCAGGTTACCCCTTCAGTCAATAGTAACCCTAGCCCTAACACTATCCAATCACAACACTAGCCCTAAAATCTAGAACCAATAGGAAACCAGGACCTTACAGCCAATCTTAGCCCTAGTCCAAGCACCCAATCAGTTCAAAAACCCTGATCTCTACGTCCAATAGAGGCCCTAGCCCTACCAGTAGTCCCAACCCAAGTCCAAGCAACCAATGGCACAGGAAGCCCTAGTCCCTACTTCCAATAGAAAGCCTAACCCTACTCTTAGTCCCACACCTAGTCCAGCAACCAATCACACCAGAAGCCCTAATCGCTACTTCCAATTAAAGGCCTAACCCTAGCCCCACCCTAGTCCTAACAACCAATAACACAGGAAGCCCTAGTCCCTACTTCCAATAGAAATACTAACCCTAGCCCTAGTCCCAACCCTACATTAAAGTGTCAGAATGTCAAAATGTGATATGTATTATTGCGATGGGCTACACAAATTAAACACTGTGGAGGGTTTTGAATACTCAAATATATGAAACCCACCAACTAAGCTAATGTTGCAGAAGATGGAGGGGTGCGTTCCGAAAGAGAAACCAGCAAAAGGTTGATTTGTTCTCTGTTTTTTTAGGAAAGAGGGATTGACGTCGATAGCATTCATCGTTTTGATCGGGCAAGACGGCGCTGTAATAATACACTTTACCTAATAAAAGGCTGCTTTAATAGCACAGGTCTGGAATAATGAACATACATAAACTCTAGGCAAACATTGCCTTGCAAAACTAATACTTCACAACAATATATTTCCACAATAAACTCACCCCCCTACTAAAATTCCAAGTGCCTCACTCCTTATAACCTCCTTCCATTCACACACCCACATCTGGCTTACTATTCATATCCCACTGACGTCATCACCCACTCCACTGTCTCCTTCACCCAATCCATCCACCTTGCTCCCCTGACGATAGCCCTTACCTCACTGGTCTGTGCTTCTCCACCGTTTGATATCCCCTATACTAACAATTCATCGGATTGACCCTGCCTAAAACACATACTCCAGACCTGCCTACCAGCAGCAACACAAAGAAAACTCTTAAGCACAATTCAAACAGACCTGTCCTCTCAAAAACGATCCTGTGCCCTCAACAGCTATATGCAAAATACCTGGAAGTTGGGAACAGATAGAAAACGTTTTTTGGATCCACCTATCAGGATGATCTAATAAACACATTTTGGGATGGGGGAAAAAACTTGACACTCCTCGCACCTAGGTGTGACGATGGCCAAAGATGCTGTGCCACACCAAGCACCCACCTACCTGTCACTTTGACTCCTCCCTCCTTGTCGCCAAGCCAATTGTGGCATAGTGTCTCCAGGCCACTCCACTTGCCCGATATGCCTAGGGGGAGACTGGGCATGCCCAACTTCACCGGGGCAAGACGGCACTCAAATAATACATTCCTCCACAATATAAAGGTAAAAAGCTGCTTTAATAGCTTAGGTATGGAATAATAAACATGCATAAACCCTTTGAAGTATTGCCTTACTAAACTAATATCTCACTAGACAGTATATTTCCTCATTAAACCCACCCCTACTAAAATTCCAAGTGCCCCCTCCTTATAATCTCCTTTCCTTCACACACCCAAACCTGACCTACTGTTCATGCCCACCAGACGTTATCACTTGCTCCACTGTCACCTTCACCAATCCATCCACCTTGCTTCCCGGACGATAGCCCCGACCTCACTGGTCTGTGCTCCTCCACCGTGTGATACACCCCACCATACCAACAATTTATCCTGCAGACCCCACCAACCATAAAACACAAAGTGTTTTCCTGCTCCACACTTCCCCCATCTTGTTACGAAATGCAAATTTTAAAGAATAGAAAACTGTTAATGCCATAAACGCTCACCCAACAATTCAGCATCAAATATATGCAACTCCAAAAAGTAATATTCATTCCCAAAAACTGACAAATGAACACCATCTTGCCGAAAAAGAGTGATCCTCGTGTACAATCTCCTTATGCTGAAATATATTTTTATTGATTTTCAAAACCAATCAACATGCAATTACATATTAAAACATCGTTCCCTCTCATTACATGTTCGCAGCCATCTGCGCATCTCATAGTCTTGGTTGATTGCACCACAGCACTATAACTCAGAGCAATTGCAAATACTACTCTCATTACCTAACATGAAAAACTCAATAAAACCCGCCTTATCCCACCCTCCTACCCCTCCCTGCCCTCTCCACCGGTGTGCCCAATTCATTCACAATTCGCTAATAAGTAATTACAACTTGATCAGTGTAATGTTCCAGGTACTCGCAACACAATGACTCTCTGACACACCCGCCCCCTATGGGATCAGATTACTGCTACACCTGGGAGGCTCTTTGCTGTTCGTTCGCTGCCTCATGCGGCGGCAACGCTATTGCTGCCCCCGAGTCTGTGTCCCCCTCCGATTCCTGCTCAGGCATCTGCAGCGCTGCTACCAGTACCTCCCACGCCTGTGCTGCCTCCAATGATTTTACATTCTCTATGCGTGCTGCCTGCTGGAATCTGAGCGTGCCCTCACTCCGTGCCCATTTGAGTAACTCCGCCCTCCACCTCCCAGCTACGGGCCCACTCGCTGCTTTCCAATGGGATGTAATCTCTCTCTTAGCTAATACCAGTCCTAAATCAATGAACTTGCTCGTCACTTTTGTCTTAGGGGTATGCGGGAACCAATGCAATAAGCACGTACCCTGGTCAGCTTCTATGTTACGGTCCGTCACCTCCCGCAGTGTCTCAATCACAGTCTCCCAGTACCGCCCCAGTTGGGGGCAACCCCACATCATATGCTGGAAATTCGCTCCCTCCAACCGACAGCGTGGGCACTTGGCGGTGTCCATGTCAAAATATCGATTAAGTCTGGCAGGTGTTAAGTACGCCCTATGCAAAATGAAAAAATTAACTAATTGAAACCTGGCGTTTCTTGTACTTTTCCAGTTCCTCTGGACTAACAGCGCCCAGGTCTTCTCAGGAATCTCTTTACCTAGGTCCGCCTCCCATTTCCCCTCCAAATCTCGCAGTGGCTCCATCTTCTCAGTCAGCATACACCTGTAAAGACACGTAATCGCTCTAAGGGTGCCCGCTGCCATTACCACGTATTGACACGCCATTGAGGTCGGCGGCTCCAATAGTCCCTCCTTCCAATGGCATTGTAGAGCCGACACTAGGGCAGAGTGCAGTAAATAATCTCCTCGGGGGAGGCCGTACCTATCCCGCAAGTCCTGGAATGGCAACAGCTCCCTGTCACCATAAAGATCGCCCACCATCTGCACTCCCAAGGCCTCCCACTCGGCCAGCGCCGACCAATCCCCGCCATGCGGGAGGGCCGTGCACATCCCTAGAGGGATCTCCGGAGCATAAGGACGAGCCACCCCCGCCCTGCGTTGACACCGATTCCAACAGAGTCGCAACGTCCTCTCCTCACCAGTGAGCTGCCCAAGACTTAACCGCTGTTGTAGAACAATAAAGGATAAGACGTGCCGTTGAACCCATTTCCCCTCAGGGCCATCTGGTCCCCGGAATTCCCGAGCCACCGCCTGAGTAAGCCACTGAAGCTGGGCCGCAAGGTAATATACTTCAAAATCCGGCACCGCCAGACCCCCATCGCCCCTCGGACGCGTCATCGTCGTCGGAGCCACCCGTCGCCTGCCAGCCCCCCACAAAAACCCTCCCACCATGGCGCGGAGCTGCCTAAATACGGAGCCAGGGACCCAGATCGGCAGCGTCCGAAAGTAATACAAAAGCCGGGGGAGCGCCACCATCTTCAGGAGTGCCACCCGGCCCGCCACCGAGAGCGGCAGTGTGCTCCAAAAGGCAAAACTGCCCTTGAGGCCTCGCATGGCCTTTCCTACATTACCCTCCAGCAAGTCCTCGGGAGTATGATATATATGAGTGCCAAGATAAGGCAGGCATCGAGATTCCCAGCGGACCCCTGCGACCTGTTCAAGCTCTCCCCCTGACGGCAACACCGGGAACAAACATGTCTTCTGCCAGTTCACCCCCAGCCCGGATACCCTACCGAACTTATGGAGCAATCGCTTCGTTCCCCCCAAAGCCTCGTCCGAGTCTACAAGGAAGATTAATAAATCATCCGCATAGAGTGATATATACTGCGTGTTCCCACGAAGGGCCAACCCGAGGTAGTATATCCCCAGTCGGGCATGGGCAGCTAGCGGCTCGATGGCCAGTGCAAATAACAGTGGCGAGAGCAGGCATCCCTGCCGTGTCCCCCGGCCCACCGAACAGGAGGGAGAAATCTTCGCTCCCGTACGCACACGAGCTGTCACCGACTGATATAGAATCGCCTTCCATCTCACGAAGGAGTCTCCGAGTCCCATCACTCTCAGAACCCCCATTAAATACGGCCATTCCAGGCTATCAAAGGCCTTTTCAATGTCTACTGAGAGGATCACCGCCTCAGGGGTCATATGATGGTCCTCCCCCAAAATACGTAAGAGGCGTCGCACATTAGTCGCCGTGGTGCGCCTTGGGATAAATCCCGCTTGATCACTATGGACTAGTCGCACCATGTATGGGAGGAGCCGCGTCGCAAGAATCCTACTAAGAATTTTATAATCAGTGGTTAACAAGGACAGGGGGCGGTACGCCGCCCTGAGCAAGGGGTCCTTGCCCGGTTTCAGCAAAGGGATGATGATGGCCTCGCGAGCGGAGGCAGGCAATCGTCCCAGGGTCTGGGCCTCTCGGAAAACCGCCAGCAGCCTAGGAGCTAGTAGATCAACATAGGTCGAATAAAACTCTATCGGCAACCCATCGGTGCCTGGCGTCTTATTGCGTGCCATGTTTTTAATCGCTCCCCGTATTTCCCCCTCGGTGATTTCCCGCCCCAGATTATCCGCCAGCGACCTCTCCAGTTGTGGTAAGTTTCCCTCCGCTAAGAAGTCCTCGAGCTCCGCGCCCGATGTCCGGAGCCGGCTCTCATACAAGTCAGAATAATAGTCTAAGAACAGCCCATTAATGTCCCCCTGAGTATAAACCGGGGTCCCCGCAGGCGATGTCAACGCCAATATAGGCGAGCCCCTAGGGACCGGGTTAGCCAACCAGGCCAATAGAGTACCTGTCTTATCCCGTTCTGCATGTGCCCGCACCAGATACGCCTTGTGGTCGAAACAGCGCAGCCGTTCCACCTGTACGGCCACACTTTCCCTAGCCGCTGCAACCGCGCCCTGCGCTTCTGGGTTCCCATAGTGGGCTCGTTCCGCCGCCGCAGCCGCTGTTCCGCTGTATCTACGTCAGAAAGGAGAGTCTTTCGTACCCCTGCCGCGTGGGATATGCATAGGCCCCGCACTACAACCTTAAAAGCATCCCATTCCAGTGCTAGGCTTGACGCTGTGCCCTCATTTTCATGGAAGTAATGCTCTATGCCAGCCTGTACCCCCGCACGGAAGACAGGGTCCTCCAAGGCCTCGGGGCGCAAGCGCCAAGTGGGGACTAAAGGTCTCTCCCTAGTCCAATTCAGTGTCAGCAGCAAGGGGTTATGATCCGAAATCGTCCGTGCCAGGTACTCACTAAGACGGACAGTAGCATGGATATCCGGAGAACACAACACAGCGTCCAATCGCACGTGTAAGTCATGCAACGCAGAAAAGTAGGAATAATCCCTCTCTTCCGAGTGCTGCACCCGCCAGGTGTCTATGAGCCCCCATTTATCCTGCCAGTCTTTCCGGACTCGAGATAACCTATGGATAGGAGCCCCAGGTAACGGGGGATGGGATCTATCCATATGAATGTCAGTTACAGAATTAAAGTCTCCTCCCATAATCACTGGGCCGGTCAGGAAAGGCGCCAGTTTCCCCGACAGCCGAGCAAAAAGGCAGCCTGGTCCAGATTGGGGGCATACACGCTGCATAACGTCACCTCCTTACCGTCCAATCTCCCCATGACCGCTACAAACCGCCCTTCCGGGTCTACTAGCTGTTGTGTCGGTTGAAAGGGAACCCCAGCTCGTACCCATATCAGTGCGCCCCTGGCAAAAGCAGAATAAGCCGTATAGAACAGCTGCCCTCTCCACCTACGCCGCAGCGCCACCCTCAGCTCGGTCGACATGAGTCTCCTGAAGAAAGGCGATCTGCACCCCCCTTCGCACTAAATAGGCGTGTATCTTATATCGCCGCTGCATCGTGTGCATTCCCCGTACATTCCAGGTAATACATTTCAATTCAGGTAACATCCCCATAGTGATGCCTTGTCCACATCCTGAAAAGCACTCCCACCCATGGCACACCGGTGGCACTAACTATTCCCAAACTAAAAACTAAAAATCCCCAACTAACCCTCCCCAGAATAGGTCCTAAAACTCTAGTACCCATCCAAACCTTTCTCAAACTGTATCCCTGGTCTCTACCAGGGGTCCACTAAAGGACCGAAACTAGGGGGGGGGTGCCCCATAGCCGAGAAGAATTGGGTCCCTACCGCCGTGGAACCTAATCCCACGCCCCACCATCAAGATGATCTCCATACCATCCCAAATATTCCGCTGCAAAGAGGGTTGCTCCGGACAGGTATCCCCCCCTCCAAAACTATTCCCTCCTCCCGGTCTCACTCTCTCTCTTAGGGGTGCCCATGTTATTGCCTTTCCACTCCCCACAGAACATATGGAACTCAGTTACTTGAGTCAGGCATCCGCAACCTCGTCCGCAGTCCCAGGAGTTACATGTGGCAACAGGATACTCCCAGCGTCAGTGCCATCAGAGTCCGCCCCCACAGATCCCTTCTCCGAGTCCGTCGGGGCCGACGTCTCCCGTCCCTGAGCCCGGGATATCTCCGCTACGGCCTGCAGTGCTGACAGTCTCTCCGTTTCCGTCTGTGTCACAGTAATGCCCTGCGCGCCTGGGCGATATCGTCTAGTGCGTCTCGTGCGGCGCGAGCGTGGCGCTTCCACACGCCGCCCTGCACCACGTCCCGCCTCTCC
The DNA here is from genome assembly GCA_963921515.1 of Calotriton arnoldi. NCBI lineage: Eukaryota > Metazoa > Chordata > Amphibia > Caudata > Salamandridae > Calotriton > Calotriton arnoldi. The sequence goes on from CAWUFW010000070.1 coordinate 1,192,204, forward strand.
TAATCCCGCTCTGTAGGAGTCCAGCCAATTCCAGGCTTCCCCAGGGTCAGTGTAGAAGTACGTGGCTCCATCCATCATCACCTTTAGGCGTGCGGGGAACAGCAGAGAATACTGGATACCTTCTTCTCTGAGCGCCCTCTTGACCTCCAAGAACGAGGCCCGATGGCGCTGCACCTCGAATGTATAATCCGGGAAGAGCGTCACACTGCTGTTATCCACCTTAAACGGGCCCGTTAAGCGAGCTCTGCTCAGGAGCAAATTTCTGTCCTTATAATGGAGGAGTCGCGCCACCACCGGTCTGGGGGGCCTCCCAGGCGCCAGCTGCCTAGCCGGGACCCTATGCGCCCGCTCCAAGGTATAGAAGGGAGACAGGCCCTCCGGCGCCACCACAGCCCGCAGCCAGGCCTCCAAGTAATCAACCATGTTGGCCCCCTCCACGCCTTCCGGCAGGCCCACCACTCGGACGTTATTCCTCCTATTACGCCCTTCCGCGTCTTCGGTCCTGCGCTCCAATACCTGCAGTCGTCGGCGCACCTCTCCCATCTGGGCATCCAACGTCTTCTGTGCCGGCTCCAGGGTCTCCAAGGTGGTCTCAGTCTGCTTCACCCGCTCAGTTAGCTTTGCGTGATCTGCTCTGAGGAGGCCCAGGCCCAGGGTCACCTGCGCTATGTCTTGCTGTAGCGCATCCCTAGTGTCTGTGATAGCTTTGAGGATCTGGTCCACCTGCTGCTGCATCAGGCTCTCCGGGTGGAGCTCCACCTTGTCTTGCTGTCGATGTTCCGCCACGTCCACCTCAGGCTCCGGATGGGCCCCCCCCCTGCTTGCCCCGTGGCTTCCCCATGGGTTGCAATTCCCTCGGTTCCAGCCGTGGATGGGGGTACGCTCGCGTGTCGCCGATCTCAAGCCACCCGCTGCACTCCCCCCCCACTCACCAGAAAGCACCATGGACGGCCCACCACCTCAGCTAGGCACTCCCTCCAGGGCTCGTGGTGGTCCGCTAGTTGGTGCAAGCTCCTTTGACCACCCTACAATTTTGATTGGCGGGTCCTCCAAACCTGCTCCCTGTTTGCGTGGTCTTCCACCGATACTGCCACAACGCGGCAAGCCCAGTCCCAACGCAGTATGCCCTGGTGGATCTGGGGATCCTGTCGCCGCACATTTAAGGGCTGTGGTCTGTCCTTAGGCCGCTACCCGGGCCTCCGAGCCGCCGCTTCTGGGGCTCAAGCGGTGGTCCACCTTAACAATGCCGGGTGCTTCCCCAGGTGCGGGTCGCGGTAGCCTTCCACAAGGGGCAGACCTCCCGCCGCAGCTCGAGCCAGTAGGCTATCTCAGGGGGGCCTCCCCTTTCCCAACAGAGGTGCCCGTCCCGCCCTCACGGCCTTCCGGTGCACTGTCCTGCCTCCCCGCAGGAAATCCTGAGTGAGTGCCGGGAAATGGAGAGAAAAATAAAGGAAATGGGGCAGGCGGCTGGCCGCTGTCTCTATCTCTCCTGCCCCTGTCGCAATGGGCCACCAGCCCTCCGGTCTCAGTAGGGGCGCTCCATACAAATCCCCGGTGTCGCCTTCTCCGCTACCTCCCGGGCTTCGATCTCGCCCGCCTCTCCGCCCCACACGCTCCTCTCAGCTCCGTACGATGGCCCCAGAGGTCCGCCCCGACCTCGCAGGAACTCTCAGCCCCCAGTCACAGCACGGGCCACACACCGGTTCCTGCTTACTACTTGCAGGCTCCTCCGCCGGGGTCAAGTGGAATCCAGCCCGAGGCTCCTCAGCGCCGCATCGGCCTCGTCTCGCCCCAGGCGCCGGGATCACTCCAGCACCGGTCCCCTGGGGTCGGGATCAGTCACCGCAGTTCCCGCGGCCCCTGACTTCCTCCGCGGAGCCCCTCCAGGGCATGCAGATCGGCCGCCGTCAAAGCTCGCTGGTACGTTGCCGCGGCCGCTGTGTCCAGCCCTCAATCGGCCGCCATTTTGCACGCCGCGCGAGCCTCACTGTCTCCGCCGCTTTCAGGCATTACAGGCTCGGATTCTTCCGAAATCCACTCTCCGAGCGTGCCGTATACGTTCAATCTTCCAGCACGTAAGTTGTTGTGTGCCAGATCAATCGGTGAAGGCAGGATAAGGTCAGGATAAATGCTCGGCCAGCGGAGCCTCGGTCGGACACGTCTAGTCCGCCATGCTGCCGGCCACGCCCCCTCTACAATCTCCTTATGCTGAAGAACAGAAATTCCAACATCCCTACAAAAACCACGCATCTCCTTGTTCACTTTTCTGCACTGTTTCTCTATTGCATTAGGCTTCCATGCACCCCTCCAAACCTGTCTTTGCACCAACTCTGTCCACGCTACGTGAGTTCCGGTCCAAACCTCTTTTATGCTTGATGAATCTGCTTTCAACAAGCCAACGCCAGAGAGCTACACTATGGGCCCTGCCTGCTAGGGGATGTCCGGGGGTCCATAGGACCTCCTTTCACCCCTCCAGAGGGCTGCAATCAGGGGGTGCACTGACAATGCTCCACCTTTTAGGTGGTGCACTGTCATTGCGCCTCCTGACAGCTTCTTTGCCTCTGTGCCTGTGTCTACAATACGGCGTGGGAGCAGAGGCAAAGGGATTCCCCCGTGCAAATGAGAGAACACCCTCTGAAGAGAGCGCTGACGCTTATTGTACACCAACACCATCAGTATTGCAGAAGGGGATGCACAAGCGTCTGCGCCCCCTTCTGTAATACCAAAGTGCCCCAGGGGCTTGCACAGCGGGTGCAAACGCCCATTGCGCCCCTGGGGCACTTCCATAATACAGCCCAGATCATTTTCCCCAAGGTGCACCACTAATAAGTCCAGGCACATTCTTCCGGTAATCAACTTAGATAGCATTACAATTAACTCACCCCATCTTATGCCACTCTTTCCCAACAAAGAGAAAACTACACGATCTCCATCCAGCCCCAACTGCTTTTTAAAAGTCCTTTTTCTGCCTGCTTAGCAGCGTACCGAACCAACGAATGTCCAACAAATCAGACAATTGTGATCACTGGATGGGCCAGAAACACAACCTAAGAAAACAAAACATATTAGCAAGGAAAGAGAAACATCATATTTATTTATGCAACAGAATATAGCGTTTATAGCAATCTGAAGAACATCTACCCAAAACTTATAGTATCCCAGCTGACAAACCTACCCGGTTTGCTTCAGTTGCTGAACCAACCCTGAACGAAAGGGTGCCATATTAATTTGCTGCTAAACCCAAGTCGTCTAAAGCAAACCTCAGCACTCCAAGAATCTGAAATGCCCATAAAAGCGACCCATCTGCGTGTGTAAAAACTTGCCCTTGAAATTCACCTTTTATCATGATGAAATCAAACCCTCAACTCACTCGACAACAATTCTGTATATCCAACCTGTAAAGCATCATCTCTTGACCTCTGCCCAACTGATCTGTTTTACTCTTTTTCAACCTGATCCTTACCTCATCTGCAGAATGCCACCACCTTTGTATGTGTTAAAACCAGGAAAACCTTTTACACCCAGTAATTCAGAAATGCACCGGCATAAAGCCACACCTTGCAAAGAGAAATTAAAGTCACTTCCTAATTAATGTGCAAATAACAAGCAACATAACTAAAATATCTTGTAACAATGACAAAGAAATAGACCTCCTTCTATCCTGCCGCACCCCTCTTCCTAGCCCAACCTGCCAAAATTATCCTACAAACTTCCCCACCATAGGATCATAACCTAAAAAACATATCCTGTAAAATGTAATACCTGCACATTTTCCTGAAATAGTGACTGCTGGCAAACCCTTTGGAAATCTCACTCATAATAAACCTCACTGCAGTCTTCTGTCTGCGTTCCGTAGAATAAACATCTGTCCCACATATCTGTGCCCCGGACTGCAAAGATTCCTGCCATGCCAGTTGATAATCTTTTTTAGTGGAATGTGCTACCGACTTCTCAATCAGATCAAGTATCCTCCTCTCCCCATCTCCCAGTGATTCCAACGTACCCTGCTCTTCTCCGCTCCTGGTGCCAGACTACTGAACCTTTTTTGCGCTCCTCTGGTGCCAAGAAATTGATGGAGCCCAGATTTCATAGGACTAACTCGGGTGGTTGGTGTTTTGTAACAGGGACTGTATGTGACTGGAACAACCTTCCCCCCCACACATCAGGGCTTTACCCTCCCTCGCCGTATTCAGGACGGATTTGAAAACGTGGCTTTTCAACAAGTAATTGGGCCTTCCGGTTGTGTTACAATACGCTCAGCGGCAAGACACCTTCAGGTAAACGAGCTCTCTACAAATCTTTTAACATTAACCTCTGTCACTGTAACCGAGGTATTATCTACTCTGGATACATATCTCGCCCTGAAGATAATATTGAACTTCAAACATGCGCATAGTAAAACCTGCAACAAAAGCAAAACTTTCTCATCCTTGGTCTTTTGAGAATTCACAAATGCCACTACGGTTTGGTTATCTGCATTAAATGTGACTGTCCTGTTTGCTAATAGTTGTCCCCATATGCAGACAGCAACCACCAATGGAAACAATTCTAAGAAGGCAATACTCCTTCTATGTGCCAGTCAGTCCTCCTGCCTTGATTCTGCTACTCATCCCAAAACAGACCAAAACTATGGGAACCTTAAGCATCAGAATAAATCTGAACCTGCCACAGCTACTCATCCTGCAAGGACAATATGGTCATACCATTAAAGTCTTTCAGAAATGTGATCTAAATCCACGAACCTGCATGCACGCTGGCTCTCAACTGTACTCTATGATGAGGCAATGTCGCACCTGACAGCGAAAAACCTAGTCTTCTACAGAAAGTCTGTCTAGCTCTGACTACTTGAAAAGCAAAGTTTAGTGACCCAAAAGACATTGCACTTTCCTCAATTCCAACTTTTTTGACATAACCGCTTCCTCTAACAGTTGTAACAACACCTGTGCCTTTTCTTGTGGTAGGTGCACTTCTATCTTCATAAAATCAAACTCGATACCTAGGAAAGTCAATGTAGTCAAGGGTCCCTCAGTCTTTTGCGGTGCCAAAGGACACCAAGCTTTGTCATTAGGACTTTAAAAGCAGCCAATGCTTTACCATATTCCCCACAATCTGCCTTTCCAACAAACAGAAAGTCATCCGAATAATGTGTTACTCTTCTAAAACCACTCCTGTATTGGAAAAAATGCTGCAAAAGTGAACTACATCATTCAAATAACGAACAGCCCATCAACAACATTCTGTCAACATAAATACTGCATTCAAACTGCAGACTTAACAATGAAAATTCTTTGGGCGAACTGGTAGCAGTTGTAAAGAGGACTTTATATCTGACGCCCAATTCCTCTCCTCTTCCCCAAGCTCATACCAGAGCAACGGCATTATCTACAGAAGCATATTTTACACCGGCATCCTCACCTGCAATGCAGTGATTAATGTATTCACCTTGGGGCCAAGATAAATTATGTATTACCCTGAACTCTACTTGCTGTTTTTTAGGACCTACTCCCAGTGGTGAGATGGTGAGATTGTCCATAGGCCATTTGTTAAAAGGATCAGCTATTCTACCTTCTGGCACTTACCTACTTAATTTTTCCCCTTCCAATACTGCATGTGAATCTGCTGATTTTAAGTTATTGGCCCATCTTTGCAACCTAGGCCCTTGATAACACAACTTGAAACCTTCCTTAAAACCCCAGCAATAGGACTTAACTTTGTCATACTTTTTTTTTAACTTATTTTTTATTAAGCACTGCATCAAGGATATCTGTAACAGTTGTCATGCACATACATTTACGTCTCAACAAATTGTGTCGTTGCAATAAAGTATTGACATGATGTGAGAAGTTGGCCTGGTATATGCTGTTCACTAATTAAAGTGGACACCTTGCACCAGAACAATTCGACTCTTATGGTAGATAGGTTTAAGACAACCTTTATAGAAAGCTATCCTAGTGGTAGCTGTGGAGAGCAGCCTTCAGGCTAAGTCTTGAAGGAATGTAAAGCAGCTTGTTTTACCACACAATCTCTTGAATCACCAAATGAAAAGACACCACACAGGTGTATATATATCAAATATATATGTATTTATTAATAAACACTCTCTACTAATCTCTTTATGAGATTAGAGGATAGGAACATATGTACAAGTCAAATATTATCAGGATAAGTTTAGCACAATTGAATATTACAATCTTAGTTTGCTAGACCTAGGTCTAGGGCATCTAGAATCGAGGGACCCCCAATAACCACCCCAGGTAGTTGTAGGAGACCCACAGGGGACGGACGCGGTGACCTGGCACCGATGCGAATCCTGTACGAGTCTATGCACTCAGACGCGATTGAGATATCAATGTTCAAGGTCCCTTGCGTGTTCGAGGCGAACACACCGATCGGACTCAGTACGAGTCGGAGGATACGGTCTACAGATAGGATTTGCAAGGGAGTCGGACGCGGTGTGTCTAACACAGACGCGAACCAGGTACGAGTCAGTGCGAGAATCGCACGGGGAAAGTAAGAGTTTTAGGATACTTCTGGTGAACCTACAAGCAAGTCACTTACAGGGTAAGTAGTTCGAGGGCCCACACCCACAGGAGCACCGTAGTGCTGGAGTTACCTCACCCAGGGAAGCCGGGTGCACAGGTGTCCTTTGGTGTCGGGTCGCGGCGTCGTTTTCAATGGCGAGCAAAGAAGACTTGCTGCTTGTGATGGTTTGAAGAAGTGTCCGGTGGAATCCAAGCCTGGATTCGGTGGAAGGATGACCTGAAAGCAGAGGGGACAGTGTTCAAAGTCACTTGGCAGTGACTCGGGGCAAGGAAGATGAATGCCCACCGTCGTCGCAGGGTTCAGGTCGTTCGCGGTTGCCTTGACTCTTCAGCCACGAGGTCCAGGAGGCGTCGACGACGACCAGGAGCTGGATTCGGCGTGTCCCACGATGTCTGCGGCTTACTGCGGTGTCGGCAACTCGATCGGAGCCAACAAGCCTTGGTAACAGCAAGTCTCGAGGAAAGTGTGAAGAGGCAATGGCGCAGACCAGCAAGGTCTGTGGAACTCACCCAGCGAGGGTAAGTCAGGGCAGGCCTGGAGCAACCAGGGGAGCCCTTTGGTTTCTTTGGAAAGTCTTCTGGGGACCCACAAGCCGGCTGGCAAGGGGTCGCGAAGACGCCTCGGGAGGATTCTCTCACAGGGGCCCACGGTCACTCGGGACGTGGTAGGCCGCTGATCTTAGGAGGGATTCCTGCTGGAGGCTGGGACCACACGTGGTCCAAAGCACAAGTTCGTGGAACGTTGTGAGGGGTTGCACTCGACAATAGTGCACGGTACCCAGGGGTCGCGGTTCCTCGTTACTCTTGGGGTCCACTGGCCTCAGCTTCGCTGGGGACTCACGATGGCCTTTGAGAAGTCAGGAAATCCACTTCTTGGGCTGCAGGGACTTCGGACTCCGGCGGGAGCGGCGTAGTTTGCGACCGTCGTTTGTAGTTTTTGGTGCCTGCCAAGCAGGGGAGTCACTCCTTGACTCCAAGGGAGATTCTTCAGTCTTCCAAAGGTAGTGGAACGTCGAAGGTCCGGGATTCTTCTTGTAGAGCGTCGTCCAGGGAAATCTAGGGTGCAATGCACAGGTTCCCCCTCTTATACTAAAAGGAGGGGAGGGACTAGCTCTATGACCCTACCTATGGGAGGGTCAGGGGAGTGGGTGGCTACACCCACTTCCCTTTGTCCAGTTTCGCGCCAGAGCAGGGACAGGTAGCCCCTGAGCCGGTTTGAACTGGCATATGCACAGAGGAGCCTTCTGCTCCCCCAGTGCAGGACTTCAAAGCACTCTAAGAGTGCACCCACCCAGCCCCAATACACTAAACCCTGTCTGGGAGGTGGTCACACCCCTTGGGACAGGATATCTATTGTTGGGCTCCCTCCACTGCGAGTGTTGGTCATCAGCAGGAGGGCAGCCCAGTGTCTGTGACTGGTGGCATCCATTTTGTGATGCCAGGGCTCTGTCGGATTCTACCGCGTTTCCACAGTAGGTACATGTCTATCCCTCTAGAAGGGTGGAATGCTACCCCCGCCGCCAGGACTGGCGGGGGGGTAGTATTCCAAGGTGTTTGACACCAAACACGACATGTTTCGATGCAGCCATTCCAAAGTTAGCATTTTACCGCGAGGATATAATGCACTTAAAAGTATATGGTTTAACCGCATCCACAAACAGCACCAGAGAATGGACTCTGAGAGCTGCAGAGGGGCCCTGCTCAGGCAGAGGCACCCCCTCACATAGAAGCCAAGCACCCTGCCCTCAGGATTGATAGGGCCTGCCTTAGGGGTGACTGATAGGGTTATATGTGTGTGTAGGAGAGATATAGGAAGCCTATATCTCAGTGAGGGGTGCTAGCACTTCCTCACTCAGGCTGCAGTAGCAGGCCTGTGGTGTCAGATTTAGTCTGCTTTCCCAGGGGTGGCATAATACATGCTTCAGCCCCTGGTAGGCCTGTGAAGTACCTATGCCCTTGGTACCTAAGGTACCATATACTAGGGACTCATAAGGTACCACAGTATCCAATCACTAGTGCACATAGAGTGCACTCCAAATCGTTTAGAGAGAACAGAGAGGCTGGGGCCCTGATTAGCAGGGGCCCAGCCAGACTATAGCCAGAAACCAGTGTAAACATCAGAAAAAAAGTGGGGGCAACATAAGAGGCAGATCCTACTCTCCTACACAACCCCCCCCCCAAACGCAGGGACACTAAACTAACCTTGACCAGTTGAGTCTTCGTGTTCAAAGTGGAAATACCTTGAGAGTCCATCTGCATTGGCATGTTGGGTCCCAGGTCTATGTTCCACTGTATAGTCCATCCCCTGTAGGGAAATGGACCACCTCAAAAGTTTTGGGTTTTCTCCTTTCATTTGTTTAAGCCATAGGAGGGGCTTGTGGTCGGTCTGAACTATGAAGTGAGTACCAAACAAGTATGGCCTCAGCTTCTTCAGGGCCCATACCACAGCAAAGGCCTCCTCTCTATAGCTGACCAACGTTTCTCTCTAGGGGTCAGCCTTCTGCTAATAAAAGCTACTGGCTGGTCTTGACCTTCATCATTCAGTTGAGACAGTACAGCTCCCACACCCAGCTCAGAAGCATCTGTTTGGACAATGAACTTTTTGGTGTAGTCTGGACTCTGTAAGATGGGGGCAGTGCACATGGCCTGCTTTAGGTCTTCAAATGCCTTTTGACAGCTAGCTGTCCACTGAACCTTTTTTGGCATTTTCTTTGAGGTCAGATCATTCAAGGGGGTCACTATAGATCCATATCCCTTGACAAACCTCCTATAGTACCCAGATAGGCCTAAGAAGGCTCTCACCTGTGTCTGGGTGGTTGGAGCAACCCATTCCATTATGGTCTGGATCTTGCTCTGTAAAGGCTGAACCTGACCTCCACCTACAAGGTGGCCCAGGTATACAACCTGACTCTGCCCTATCTGGCACTTAGTGGCCTTGATAGTGAGGCCTGCCTTTTGCAGGGCCTCCAAAACATTCCTGAGGTGGACCAGGTGATCCTGCCAGGAGGAACTAAAGACAGCAATATCATCTAGATAAGCTGAGCAATAAGTTTCCATCCCTGTCAGAACTTTATTCACCAACCTCTGGAAAGTGGCAGGTGCATTTTTCAATCCAAAGGGCATCACCACAAAGTGGTAGTGCCCACCAGGGAGTCGAAAATGCTGTCTTGGCTTTTGCATCATCAGCTAATCTGATCTGCCAGTAGCCAGCTGTTAGGTCAAACGTGCTTAGATACTTGGCTGAGGCCAAAGTGTCAATCAGCTCATCTGCCCTTGGTATGGGATAGGCATCAGTCCTAGTGACTGCATTGAGGCCTCTGTAGTCTACACAAAACCTCATTTCTTTCTTACCACCCTGGGTATGAGGCTTGGGTACCAGGACTACTGGACTAGCCCAAGGGCTATCTGAAGGCTCAATTACACCTAGCTCCAACATTTTCTGGACTTCAGTCCTGATACAGTCCCTGACATGGTCAGGTTGCCTGTAGATTTTATTCTTGACAGGCAGACTGTCTCCAGTGTCCACCTCGTGGGTGCACCAGGAAGTCTGACTAGGGGTCAGGCTAAACATATGTCTAAACTGTTGCAGAACTTGTCTGCACTCAGTTTGCTGATGGTCAGTGAGGCTGCTTGCCAAAGCAACACCATCTACTGACCCATCATCAGGGTTCTGAGAGAGCAGGTCAGGGAGAGGGTCACTCTCCTCCTCCTGGTCCTCATCAGTTGCCATGAGCAAGCCCATGTCAGCCCTGTCAACATATGGCTTTAGTCGGTTGACATGGAGCACCCTCAGGGGGCTCCTGGGAGTTCCAAGATTCACCAGATAGGTGACTTCTCCCTTCTGTTCAACTATTGTATGGGGGCCACTCCACTTGTCCTGGAGGGCTGCTGGGGCCACAGGCTCCAACACCCACACTTTCTGTCCTGGCTGGTATACAGTCAGTACAGCCTTTTGGTCATGCCAAGCTTTTTGTAATTCTTGGCTGGCCTCCAGGTTTTTGGTTGCCTTTTTCATGTACTCAGCCATCCGGGAGCGGAGACCAAGTACATAGTCCATCACATCTTGTTTGGGGGGCTTGAGAGGTAACTCCCAGCCCTCTTTTACCAAACACAGTGGACCTCTCACAGGATGCCCAAACAGAAGCTCAAATGGGCTGTAGCCAACCCCCTTCTGTGGAACCTCTCTGTAGGCAAACAACAGGCAAGGAAGAAGAAGGTCCCATTTCCGCCTAAGCTTCTCTGGGAGTCCTTTAATCATTCCTTTCAAGGTTTTGTTGAAGCGTTCAACTAAACCATTGCATTGTGGGTGATAGGGGGTGGTGAACTTGTAAGTTACACCACACTCCTTCCACATTGCTTTTAGATACCCTGACATGAAGTTGGTACCTCTGTCAGAAATGACCTCCTTTGGAAAACCCACTCTGGAGAAGACTCCAATGAGGGCTCTTGCCACCACAGGGGCTGTGGTGGTCCTCAGAGGAATTGCTTCTGGGTACCTGGTGGCATGATCCACTACCACCAGGATAAACCTGTGCCCAGATGCAGTTTGAGGGTCAAGGGGACCAACAATGTCAATCCCTACCCTTTCAAAGGGTACCCCCACCACAGGTAGTGGTATCAGGGGGCCTTTGTGGTGCCACCTGCCTTACCACTGGCTTGGCAAGTGACACAGGAGCGACAAAACTCCTTTGTGTCCTCTGACATATGTGGCCAATGAAAATGTGGAACAAGCCTGTCCCAGGTCTTGTTTTGGCCCAAGTGTCCTGCTAAAGGGATGTCATGTGCTAGGGTCAAGAGGAACCCCTAAACTTCTGAGGTATTACCAACCTCCTGGTGGCTCCAGGGGCTGGGTCTCTACCTTCAGAATATAGGAGTCCCTCATCCCAATAAACTTTATGGGACCCACTAGCACTCCCAGCAGCCTCAGCAGCAGCCTGCTGTCTGAGGGGTTCAAGAGAGGGGCAGCACTGTTGCTCCTTCCTCAGATCTTCCCTAGAAGGGCCCCCTGCCCCCAAGAACTCAACCTGATCAGGCTCAAGTCCCTCTGGGGCAGTTCCTTCTTCAGGATCTGCTTCACCTCCCTCTGGGGGTGAATCTGTGATCTGAGACAGAGGGGAAGGCACTGCCTTTACCCTACTGCTCCTCCTCTTGGGAAGCATCTGGTCCATTGTTCCAGGATCCAGAGCTGGTTCAGTGTCATGCATTCTTGCTTGTGACCTGGTCACAGCAAATACCTCTGCAGGGATGCCCAACATCTCAGCATGAGTCCATAACTCTACTTCAGACCAGGCTGAAGTCTCTAGATCATTGCCCAATAGACATTCGACAGGGAGGTCTGCACTGACTACAACCTTCTTGAGGCCAGTTACCCCTCCCCAGGAGAAATTCACAACTGCCAGACTATGGTTGGTCTTGGCGTTGCTTGCATTGGTCACCTGGTACATTTCGCCCAGGATGATCTGTCCAGGGTCCACAAGATCCTCTGCCACCATGGTGACACTAGCACCTGTGTCCCTAAATGCCAAAGCCTGTTTGCCATTTATTACAGGCTGCTGTTTGTATTTGCCCAGATTACTGGGACTCACTAGGAAGGACATATTAAGGTCTCCCTCACAAATCAGCATTGCCTGAGTGGGCACTCTGACTAGGTCAGAGTCCACTTCAGAACCCAGGGTCAACCCTACTAAACCCTTAGTCTGTGTACCACCTCCACCAGTAGCTGAACTAGGGGGAACAGTTGCCTTAGGGGCAGGAGTGGTGGTGGTTTGGTCTTTGGACTTGTTACAGTCAGAAGTCCAGTGCCCTTTCTGTTTACAGAATTTGCACCAGGGCTTCTTTTGGCCTTTTCCCTTGTTGGACTGTGACTCCCCACCAGATGCAGATTTTTGGGGCCCTTGTGAAGACTTCTGGTCTTTTGACTTATCCCCACCTTTCTCAGAGCCCTTAGGATCTTGCTTCTTGGTGTCACCCCCTTGGTTCTGGGGTTTCTGCCTCACCCTGGTTCTGACCCACTTGTCTGCCTTCTTTCCCAATTCTTGGGGAGAGGTCAGATCCGAGTCCACCAGGTACTGATGCAACAACTGGTTCTGGCAATTATTAAGGATTTGTTCTCTCATCATCAGATTATACAATCCCTTAAAATCAGTAACCCTACTGCCAACCAGCCAACCCTCCAGAGCCTTGGTTGCACAATCAACAAAGTCAGTCCAGTCCTGAGTCTGTGCCTTCTGGGTGTCTCTGAACTTTAACCTGTACTGTTCAGTGGTTAAGCCAAACCCATCTATCAGTGCACTCTTCAGGACTTCATAATCATCAGCATCCTCTTCTCTAACAGTGAGGAGCTTGTCTCTACCTTTATCTGAAAAGGAGAGCCACAAGATTGCTGCCCACTGCTTCTGGGGGACCTGCTGTACTCTACAGGCCCTCTCCATAGCAGTTATCCACTTGTGGATATCATCCCCACTCTGGTAGGGAGGAACAACCTTGCTCAGGTTCCTATGGTCTGGAATAGATTCTCTGCCTCTAGGGACACTGTTGCTGCCACCAAGGGGTTCTAACCCCTCTCGTCGAGAAGCTCTCTGGATCTCCAGGGCTTCTCTATCCAGTGCCAACTGCTTGGTTCTGAGGGCAACTCTTGCTTCCTCATACTGCAGCAGTTTGCACATTCTTTCAGAGGAGGTCTCTCTTATGGGAAAGTATGAGTTCCTCTGGTGGACAAATTCTCTGCCAGAGTGATAAGAGTGCTCAGATTCCCTGGAAGGGGACCTATGCCTCTCATCCACTCTGTCAGTTCTCTTAGGGAGAATTCCTCTGTCCTTTTCAGGCCCCTTGAGGCCTGGCCCTTCAATCACAGAGTCCTGGTCATTCGGATTTTCATCGTCTGACCCAGATACTGTAATTGACCCACCCACTGATTCAGACCCATTGGCTCCTAGAGCCAATCTAAGATCATCTGCTGTCAGCAGATCTATCAGGTGCAGGGTTGAGGGACTCTGTCCTAGTCTCAGGTGTCTTTCAACACACATGGCTCTCAAGTCAGAGAAAGCCATGTCCTTGTACTGAGGCTGAGTGGATCCACTGGTTCCACCCTTTAAGGACATTCTAGTGTTGTGCAGTGTTGTACTACCTACACTAGTTTGTGGCCTACTGATCCTAGCTTGAGCTGTAGAAAGGGTGTGCTATCCCTTGGCACACAGCTCTAAGTTCAGTAGAACTTATCGATACTAAGCTTGACTTTATATGTACCTTAAGTACCTATAGTGGTTTTCAGTTAGTAATTCAAATAGAGATTTTCTGGTAAAACAATAGCAAGCTGGAATCCCACACGCTGCCCACCAATGTGAGAAGTTGGCCTGGTATATGCTGTTCACTAATTAAAGTGGACACCTTGCACCAGAACAATTCGACTCTTATGGTAGATAGGTTTAAGACAACCTTTATAGAAAGCTATCCTAGTGGTAGCTGTGGAGAGCAGCCTTCAGGCTAAGTCTTGAAGGAATGTAAAGCAGCTTGTTTTACCACACAATCTCTTGAATCACCAAATGAAAAGACACCACACAGGTATATATATCAAATATATATGTATTTATTAATAAACACTCTCTACTAATCTCTTTATGAGATTAGAGGATAGGAACATATGTACAAGTCAAATATTATCAGGATAAGTTTAGCACAATTGAATATTACAATCTTAGTTTGCTAGACCTAGGTCTAGGGCATCTAGAATCGAGGGACCCCCAATAACCACCCCAGGTAGTTGTAGGAGACCCACAGGGGACGGACGCGGTGACCTGGCACCGATGCGAATCCTGTACGAGTCTATGCACTCAGACGCGATTGAGATATCAATGTTCAAGGTCCCTTGCGTGTTCGAGGCGAACACACCGATCGGACTCAGTACGAGTCGGAGGATACGGTCTACAGATAGGATTTGCAAGGGAGTCGGACGCGGTGTGTCTAACACAGACGCGAACCAGGTACGAGTCAGTGCGAGAATCGCACGGGGAAAGTAAGAGTTTTAGGATACTTCTGGTGAACCTACAAGCAAGTCACTTACAGGGTAAGTAGTTCGAGGGCCCACACCTACAGGAGCACCGTAGTGCTGGAGTTACCTCACCCAGGGAAGCCGGGTGCACAGGTGTCCTTTGGTGTCGGGTCGCGGCGTCGTTTTCAATGGCGAACAAAGAAGACTTGCTGCTTGTGATGGTTTGAAGAAGTGTCCGGTGGAATCCAAGCCTGGATTCGGTGGAAGGATGACCTGAAAGCAGAGGGGACAGTGTTCAAAGTCACTTGGCAGTGACTCGGGGCAAGGAAGATGAATGCCCACCGTCGTCGCAGGGTTCAGGTCGTTCACGGTTGCCTTGACTCTTCAGCCACGAGGTCCAGGAGGCGTCGACGACGACCAGGAGCTGGATTCGGCGTGTCCCACGATGTCTGCGGCTTACTGCGGTGTCGGCAACTCGATCGGAGCCAACAAGCCTTGGTAATAGCAAGTCTCGAGAAAGTGTGAAGAGGCAATGGCGCAGACCAGCAAGGTCTGTGGAACTCACCCAGCGAGGGTAAGTCAGGGCAGGCCTGGAGCAACCAGGGGAGCCCTTTGGTTTCTTTGGAAAGTCTTCTGGGGACCCACAAGCCGGCTGGCAAGGGATCGCGAAGACGCCTCGGGAGGATTCTCTCACAGGGGCCCACGGTCACTCGGGACGTGGTAGGCCTGCTGATCTTAGGAGGGATTCCTGCTGGAGGCTGGGACCACACGTGGTCCAAAGCACAAGTTCGTGGAACGTTGTGAGGGGTTGCACTCGACAATAGTGCACGGTACCCAGGGGTCGCGGTTCCTCGTTACTCTTGGGGTCCACTGGCCTCAGCTTCGCTGGGGACTCACGATGGCCTTTGAGAAGTCAGGAAATCCACTTCTTGGGCTGCAGGGACTTCGGACTCCGGCGGGAGCGGCGTAGTTTGCGACCGTCGTTTGTAGTTTTTGGTGCCTGCCAAGCAGGGGAGTCACTCCTTGACTCCAAGGGAGATTCTTCAGTCTTCCAAAGGTAGTGGAACGTCGAAGGTCCGGGATTCTTCTTGTAGAGCGTCGTCCAGGGAAATCTAGGGTGCAATGCACAGGTTCCCCCTCTTATACTAAAAGGAGGGGAGGGACTAGCTCTATGACCCTACCTATGGGAGGGTCAGGGGAGTGGGTGGCTACACCCACTTCCCTTTGTCCAGTTTCGCGCCAGAGCAGGGACAGGTAGCCCCTGAGCCGGTTTGAACTGGCATATGCACAGAGGAGCCTTCTGCTCCCCCAGTGCAGGACTTCAAAGCACTCTAAGAGTGCACCCACCCAGCCCCAATACACTAAACCCTGTCTGGGAGGTGGTCACACCCCCTTGGGACAGGATATCTATTGTTGGGCTCCCTCCACTGCGAGTGTTGGTCATCAGCAGGAGGGCAGCCCAGTGTCTGTGACTGGTGGCATCCATTTTGTGATGCCAGGGCTCTGTCGGATTCTACCGCGTTTCCACAGTAGGTACATGTCTATCCCTCTAGAAGGGTGGAATGCTACCCCCGCCGCCAGGACTGGCGGGGGGGTAGTATTCCAAGGTGTTTGACACCAAACACGACATGTTTCGATGCAGCCATTCCAAAGTTAGCATTTTACCGCGAGGATATAATGCACTTAAAAGTATATGGTTTAACCGCATCCACAAACAGCACCAGAGAATGGACTCTGAGAGCTGCAGAGGGGCCCTGCTCAGGCAGAGGCACCCCCTCACATAGAAGCCAAGCACCCTGCCCTCAGGATTGATAGGGCCTGCCTTAGGGGTGACTGATAGGGTTATATGTGTGTGTAGGAGAGATATAGGGAAGCCTATATCTCAGTGAGGAGTGCTAGCACTTCCTCACTCAGGCTGCAGTAGCAGGCCTGTGGTGTCAGATTTAGTCTGCTTCCCAGGGGTGGCATAATACATGCTTCAGCCCCTGGTAGGCCTGTGAAGTACCTATGCCCTTGGTACCTAAGGTACCATATACTAGGGACTCATAAGGTACCACAGTATCCAATCACTAGTGCACCTAGAGTGCACTCCAAATCGTTTAGAGAGAACAGAGAGGCTGGGGCCCTGATTAGCAGGGGCCCAGCCAGACTATAGCCAGAAACCAGTGTAAACATCAGAAAAAAAAGTGGGGGCAACATAAGAGGCAGATCCTACTCTCCTACACATGACTTCACTTTTTCCTTCATCCTCACTACCCGAGAGTCGAATGGCTTCAAGGAGCAGTGCATTTTGAACTAACGCTCAAACATATAAACAGTAATACAAAAATAATAATAATAATCAAGCGAAACAAAATTCCCCCACCCCTGTCCCATCCCTCCCCCTGGCAGCGACCGGCAAGTATTGCTGTATCATGATAAGGTCAATCTGGCAGTGTATCTGTGGCTAGTTTGTAATACACGTAAAATATGGTGTGAGAGGGCACTTACGTTGTTGTTGCATTAGGTTGCGATGTGGGCTGGGTGGATGGTGAACTGTGTGTGTTTTCATCCTCATTTTGCGTTATTGCTGCAGACACTGCAGTCAACATTTGGCCCCATTCAACTTGGTCATACTTAGCGTAAAAACGTAACTAGCAACGCACTACTCCCAACTTAAGGACACTTTAGGCCCTTTTTCCTCCAGTATTTTGCTGTCCCCTAGCCTGATACTGTCCCCTTTGCCAATTGAATGGCAAGTACCCAATACATTGCATGACTGGGTGCCTTCCTCCACAGTTGGAATAGTCATGTCTAAATTTACGCTGTGCCCTAGTGCATTTTCCTCTATTAAAGGAACAGCATGCTCCATTCTGTGGCACTTGTCCCCGTCCTGAGAAACCCACCTTAAACTGGGTGGGATGCCCTTGAAAGGGCCTATATGAAATGGGAAGCCCACTTGCTGTATGAACCAAGGGGAAAGGCGTCATCCACTGCATCCATTATTCATTATCTACCTCTCCCCATTCTTTTTCTGTATTCACTGCCAACATTTGCCTGAATCTCATACATGTACACGGCAAAACCACCATAGTCCATCCGTACCCTACGCACCACATCCATGTATTTGAAAAGTGTGACGCATTGCTCCAGATGACGTTCATAGTAAACAATTGTATATATGAAAGAAGCAGAAGTCCAATTCTTTATTGTGGTGGGGACTCTAGGCCTCCATGCTAACTGCCGTTCTTCCTCCTTTGAACCTTCTTTAGCCTGAATTTCCCTGTGTAACAGCTTAAATACATTGATAAATTCTCTCTTCCAAATTTTCTCTTTGGTAGCTTGTGTCAAATGTGCCCCCAAAACATAGTGTGTCAAATGTGCCTCCAAAAACATAGCAACCCCCATAAAAGGCAACTTCTTGTTTTTTACCCTCTCCCCTGTCTTATCCTCTCCCCTGTCTTATCCTTGCTTACTGCATCCTCTGCCTTAGCGTCCTCTCCCATTAGTCTTCTCCTTATCTGCCGTACCCACTATATCACTTCCGGACGGCTTACTTGAAGGCTTAGCTGTGCTCTCCTTACCTGTAGCAGTAGCTGATTCATTTCCTTTTTCAGGACTGTTACCAACTCCCAGAGAAACCACCCGTAATATTTTTGGCTCTTTCACCAACTCTTCCCTTATTTCAAGTAACTTTTAACAGCTCCCTACCTGACTGTAAGATCCTTGGAACAACTTGCCGTACAACCCCTGCTTTCCTCACCACCGACAACTCATCTTATGTGTCCGTCCCCTTCTCTTCAAACTTCAAAACACCAACTCTCCACGTTTTGTTAGATGCACCTCCATCCCTCTTTGACAAGACATCCTGTAGTGTCTCTGCAACAATCTACTTGGCTTAATCATCCACAATGTCACCTGCTTCCACTGACTTGTCATTTCTAAAATTTAACTCGAACTTCCATACTCCACCCAAACCTCCACTCATTCCTGCAGTCGCACTTTGGTATTTCCCCATCTCCAACATTGCCATCAATCATGTATAAGATCCTTCACGTCTTCTTGATAGGAAGGTCGTTCTGGACTTCTCCCTCTCTTCGGCTCAATGCCCACAAATCGCTCCAGATGTGACTGGGTTCAGGAACTTTCTAATGACCTCATGTGTCAGTATTGCTGCTGCCTTTCCGCCCAATTTGTAAAAAATGAGCGACACATCACTCCTATTGGCCCCACCAGCTGTCCAAAGCTGTCTCTGTTCTAATTTCTGTGATCTGTGATCTATCCTCAATCCATACCCACTTGCCTGTCTGATTATCCCTTTAACCTGTTAAATGCACATGAAAACAAAAACAGTAGGCATAACTGCCCTGTTCTCCTTTCCACCTCTGTACCTTATTTACCATTGGACTGCATTGCTTAACAATAATCTGTATGTTTCTTAACACAGCAGCACAGCCCTAACATCCTTGTCTTGTTTTTGTAATAAATAATGTTTTCCCCACTGAAACTCCCCAACTGTTTCCTCACATCCTTTGTCACTATCGTCCCCTGATACTATTATTGTTTGTAGTTCCCTGTAACTGGAGGTTGCCATATTGATTGCTGCCCACAGCTTTTCCTCAAATGTATGACGCTTCATCATGGCCGTAGGCAGGACACCTGCCCCGCCCCCTCTTTTGCAATGCGTGTTACAGCACTCTCTTCAGCGTGCAGGAGGCTGCTCCCTGCCCACGAGCTCTTCCATAGACCCACCCCTCTTTCTTGATAGACGCACTGAACAGCGCTGGTAAACCTCCACTGCTGATATTGATGGAGGTAAACTCTCTGCCCTGCACACACCCTGCGTCATCATTAGGGTTGCCTTTTGTCTCTCTCCCTGCACCTTTGTTTTCAATGTCCTTTTTGCCTTATACTTCACAACTTTCATACGCGGCGGTGAGCATGCGATCACTGCCGCTGCCCTCTTTGGGCACCACAAACCCACCCATCTTTGTTCTAAAAGTCCCTCCCTCAATACATCATCCCGACCCTCATCCTGCAGCACTTTCAATCAATCAATCAAAGAACTTTATTTCGATAACTATAGATCATAAAAGTACACCATAAAACAAGACACTTACAGACACAAAATACAAATAAGACATAATATAAATAAACGTTCCCAGTCTATTTACAGTAGCAGCATAATAGAGCGATCAGAATGCATCATTATTTTTCATTGGAATAGCAGCATGGTGAAACAATAAATATTGCATCATTATTTTTCATTGGAATAGCAGCATGGTGAAACAATAAATATTACATCATTATTTGTACTTGAAAACTTTATCATAAAATACTCTAAGAACAGCAATGAGACATATTAAAAGACTTGAAAGATATAAAGAAACAGCATTCACTTAAAATAGCACAAGGCCCACGATTCGACTTTAGCAGGAGCCATACAATATGGTACAGCCTAGGAACTATCGGGGGAGTACTTAGTACGCCTGATCCACATAGCCATTAAAAACTTGGCTGTACAGAATACAATCATGGGCATTGTATTAGACTGCAGTATTCTATAAGCCTCCTTGTACTTCCTTACCCCCAGATTTCTGCATAGTGGGGCTATCCATTTAATTCGAGATTGGTAGTACAAGGGGCAAAAAAATAAAACGTGTTCAAGTGACTCAGGTATCCCTTGGCAACAGGGGCAATTTCCTTCAACCCTCTCTCCTTCTTTGCACCATTTTCTTTTAAAATTATTTACAGGTAAGCAACCATACCTAAACTGTAGGTATAGTTTCCTTGCTAACGGGGGTTCGATTTCATCTATCGTGGCCTCAAATGACAATGTCTGTTTAAAATTCATAACAGCAATCAAAAGTGAACCCTTACAATTCACTATCAAATCAGTCTCAACAGTGCCCCAATATGCAGCTTTGAGACTGAGTTTATTAATCTGACTAAGGGTTTCTGGTTGACTCCAGTATGCATTTAATCCTAGTTTTTGTAGCAAATTCTTAACTGTGTGTATCCAAGGAATCTTGTCCACACAAGTTGGTGACATTAGTTCGCGGAGACCCACCCTATAGGAAGCAAGTTCTACAGTATTGTATTGTAATTGCATTTATATAGCGCTTACTACCCCTGACGAGGTGTCGAAGCGCTTTTTCGGCGAGTAGCACACTACTCCGGAACCCAAGAAGGATTAGTGTTGAATTAGTATAGTGAAATATGAAAGTAATTTAAGTGATGGATAGGTTAGTCAGTTATTTGGATTCAGAAGGATAGCGGAGGGCTAGAAGAGGGAAAAAGGTTTCAATTTATATAGCGCTTGTTGCCCCTGATGGGGTGTTGAAGCGCTTTTTTTGGCGAGTAGCACGCTACACCGGAACCCATAAAGGATTAGTGGTGAATTAGTATAGTGAAATATGAAAGTAATTTGAGTGGTGGGTATTAGTCAGTTATTTGGATTGAGAAGGATAGTGGAGGGATAGAAGAGGTAAAAAAGGTTTGCATTTATGTAGCACTTGTTACCCCTAATGGGGTGTTGAAGCACTTTCTTGGTGAGTAGCACGCTACTCCGGAACCCATAAGGATTAGTGGTGAATTAGTAAGTGAAATATGAAAGTAATTTGAATGGTGGATATTAATCAGTTATTTGGATTGAGAAGGATAGCGGAGGGAAAAAGGTTTGCATTTATATAGCGCTTGTTACCCCTGATGGGGTGTTGAAGCGCTTTTTCGGCGAGTAGCACGCTACTCCGGAACCCATTAAAGGATTGGTGTTGAATTAGTATAGTGACATATGAAAATAATTTGAGCGGTGGATGATATGTTAGTCAGTTATTTGGATTGAGAAGGGTAGCAGAGGGATAGAAGAGGGACAGAGGTTTATATATATATATATATATATATATATATATATATATATATATATATATATATATTTTTTATATTCGCTTGTTACCCCTGATGGGGTGTTGAAGCACTTTTCCGGCGAGTAGCGCGCTACTCCGGAACCCATAAAGGATTAGTGGTGAATTAGTATAGTGAAATATGAAAGTACTTTGAGTGGTGGATATTAGTCAGTTATTTGGATTGAGAAGGATAGCGGAGGGATAGAGAAGGGAAAAAAGATTTGCATTTATATAGTGCTTGCTACCCTTAATGAGGTGTTGTAGCGTTTTTTTTCCGGCAAGTAGCACGCTACTCGGAACCCATAAAGGATTAGTGGTGAATTAGTATAGTGAAATATGAAATTTGGGAAGTGGACATGTTAGTTTATTGTTTTGATTGAAAAGGATAGTGGAGGGATAGAAGAGTGAAGGATTTAGACTTTTTTTTTTTTTTTGGGACGTCATTGCAGTAGTGGGAGGCTTGGGATGAGTAAAAGGGATGTGGAGGGGAAGAGTCAGAGGGAAGAGTTTAGAAAGGCTTGTTTTGGGGGATCAGTATAGTAAAAGAGGTGTCAGATGGTGCAAGGAGGGGTAGAGTAGAGGAGAGTCTAGAAAAGGCTATTTTGGGGGCCATAGTAGTGGTATGGGGTTTGAGATGAATGAGAGAGTGAATGTAGAGGATATATTGATAGAGGTTTATGGTGAGAAATAGGGTGGTGCATTGGAAAGAGTAGTAGAAAGAGGTTTGAGTTGAATGAGAGAGTTGAGGTAGAAGATATATTGAGAGAGGTATAGGGTGAGAAATAGGGTAGTGCATTGGATATGCTGAATTAGAAGAAAGTAATAAATATATAGATCCATAAGTACATGTTGTCATAGGGATTCTGCACATACACAGAGCTATGCACAGGATGATAGGACCTCGGAATATAGTGGTGAGCCTACCATAAGCCGTAGCACCTAAAACCCCAACCCAACTAGCCTTAGCGTCCCATTAGCATCAATGTACCAATGATTAGACAACCCAGAACACGGTATCTCTCTCTCAGGACTCGCAGTAGCAAGAACACTCTTGCGTCACTCACTCATGCTTCTCCACAACGGGCGTAAGAAGAGACACAGTATAGGTTAAAATGTTTATTTCAACATATGTGCTCTAAGATACAGTACACGTGTCAGTAATATCAGCATAATGCATAAGAATAATATAATCAGCATAGTTACAACTCCATAGAATACTAACGGGGAAAGCATTTCATAAAGCAGTGGTTATAGGGCTAAATGACCTTACCACCCTCCCCGTTCTAGTAGCTAGTGTATTATAAAAATAGAAGACCTCTGGGCTTTGACTAGCGAACCCCCATACCTCAGTCTCTAGATGCAAAGACTACATCAGCAGATTATCACAGCTCTTCTCCCTGGAAAGGTTTTTCTCCAAGTCCCTCTCCAGAGGAAAAAACGCAATACTAAAAACCCACCAATTTCCCCATGGCAGCTGTACATATTGTTCTGTCTAGGTGCGAGGGACTGGCCATATCAGCAAGAACCAGGGACGTTGTTTTTCGACCTTGTAACTGTTGTTCAGCCTGAGCCCAAAGGGAACAGGAGAAAAGGTGAGAAACAGAAAATGCAGACAGTTGTAAAATAACTTGGCAGGAGCAGAGGGCGACAGAACAACGGCTAGGAGTAACGTGCGCAAAAGTCATCATGGCAGCCAGGCCCATGCCAACGTATCCAGGCAGGCCAGCAGGCCACAAACCACAAGACACCCTCCCCTGGACAGTCCATCGGCCAGGACTAGGGACGAAGACAGAGTTCAAAACACCTGAGCAGAACGGAGGCGTCCACAGCGGAAGCAGTCCCAATGAAGGACAACGGAAGGGAAAAGGGAGTATAAAGACAGTCAGCGAGGCAATTCACGGGCAGTGAATGCCATGTCAATCCAAAAATGTGGAAGTGCAGAAAAACGCTATACCGTCCAAGAGGACATCATTGGAATCGTCAGAAAACATAGACGCCATCCAGTCTAAAAGATCAAAGCTGCAGGAATGCTCCTCAGAGGATGGAGCATCAAAAAGCAATGCGGGACAGCTTGCGTGATATTAAATATAGCTTTGTTGTAGGAGAGTCCGAGCAGCCGCCCAGATATCCCATTGCGCCAAAATCCCCAGTGCAGCCGCACGCGTCATGCAGCCCGCAACGGAACAGTCCCGTTCATGGGCCTCTAAGGGACCCATCAACTGAACAAAATCCGGAACAGACAAAGACGTATTGGAGAGGCAATAATCCATGGTCCAGGTGAAAGGACAGCGGATGCAAGACATCACAGGTTGCACGCAAGTGAAACACGCAAAGCGAAAAGAAAGGGAATAGGACACACTCAATGTCGCCAACGGCAGGACCCCGAAGCCAGACAGGATGCGCTCACGGAGCAGCTGGAGGCGTCCGGGGTCGTGAAGGGCCCATTGGGGAGCAGCCATTGCGAAGGAAGCAGACCAACAGCAGTACACCAGCCGCCAGGGCAAGGATTAATGGAAAGCCACCAAAGACGCTGGAAAAAATCGAATGAATAAATGCCGGTATCACACCAAAAATAGTTTGGAAAGAGGACACAAGGCCGGACCCCACCACCTTAAAAAAATGCACCAGACCTACAGTGTTAGATGCGTTAAAAATACGGTGAATCAATTCACCGAAATGTTGTGGGAGGTTAGTGTTCAAAAGGGCCTGTATTTCACTGTGGGTACTTGCCACCTGGAGAATGAATGTCTCCCGGGCGGAAGTGAGCATAACCTCCTCGTTCAATAATAGCGCCTTTATTCTGCTCAGTTTATTGAAATCCGCCTCCATAGTAGGAATGGAAGGCCAAATAGAATTATCTATGATGTCGTGAGGGGGAGGAAAAAGCACATTCTTGCAGCAGACAACCCTGTGCGAAACATGTAACAACATAGGGTATGCCGGCCTGCATGCCACAGCAGTTTTCGTTATTCAAAAGCAAATAGCTACCATTTGTAAGCAAAGTAAAGGTAGGAGAAATAGCAGGAGCAGGAATGCCCTTCAACACACAAGCAAGATTCGGAGCAGAAATATTACAAGCTCCGTGCAATTTAATATGTTTACAAACAAGGGAATGACCCACAGTTGAATCGCATGACTCCCCCGTGAGAAAAACTTCCTTGCCGTCTCTAAGGCATTTATACATGAAAGGGAGGGACCAAAGTTCATGCAGGAAGGCACTACCCAAAGGTTGAAAACGGCCCACAGGATAATGTTTCATGCATGAACTAAATTCAAACAAGGAAAAAGGTAAAGCGATAACCCCATGAACTAGCCACACAGCAGAATCCAATTCCGCCACAGAGAATGGTAAGGGCTCCACTTTCTCGATATGTAATAGAGTGTAAGCTGCATCTTTCATGGACATGAATTGCTGTTTGTCAGTTAAATTAAAAGGCCGAAATAAGGCAGTGGTGTTCAGAAAATGCCAAGGAACTTTACCCAACTTAAGTGTTTGCAAAGTCCACGCAAACTGCATAACGGAACGTAACTGATTTTGACCATGGTACAACACAGAAACATCATCTTGTACAATATCAACAACAGAGGACACAATATTCTCTAACGTGTAAATGCGGGAAGACAGGGTATTAATACTATTGTCAACAACAGCAAGCACCTTTTCCATATTAGCTTGGTCTATCTCCCGGAGACGGGAAGCAGCTTCCATTTGCGATAGCTTCCAGAGTTCATTATAAGCTTCATAAATGAACCTCTTCGGTCGTGGACCACGAGGTCCCAATATAAAGTCGGACAGATCAATGTTGCCTGTTAGGAGGGATAAATGTTGTTTAACAGATTCCAGGGAAGAATGCTGTAACCACTGTTTACATAATTTACCTACAGAATATGTCGTGACAGTACGGGAGCCTGAAAACCTAGGATCGGGCCTATCCTGTTTGTAGCCAGGGACTGAGTCGTGAAAACGCAGTTGGCACGCATTAGATGATATGGGCCACGCCAACCAGGGTGACTGAACAAGCGTAGAAACATTAAACGAATTGTTCTGCAACAAAGCTTGCAAAGTGGCTAGGGACATATTAAGGTGCACTCTAGTGTTTGTAGTGGAAGACAGGGATGGAAAGGAAGGTGCATTTAATTGTTTGGTAGTAGCCAAGCCCCAACACGTAGTCTGATAGATGGAAGCATTCAGAAACAGAATTTGGATTGGGATAAGGCAAGCACGATGCAAAGCCTCGGTGCCTTGCACTTGCCATGGTCTTGAACCCCAGATCAATTTCAAATCTACAGTGTTCTTCCAGTACTCATAACCACCCACAGCTAAGTCACTCAAAAAGGAACCCGAATATAGCAATTTGGTGTGGGTCAACATGATTTTCTGAGTGGATGGGGCATTTAATTTAAAAAAATAAGAACCAGGGTTCGATCTATTAAAATCAGTGAAATATGTAAATTTATTTCTAAGAGTCTGGGAACTACCTGGTAAAGGGTTTGGACAATGTTCCCATTGGGTGTACGCGAAAGAATCTCGTAGTGCACTTGGTTTATGAACAAAATGGTTGCCCCAATGCTGGTAGCAATATAAATCGGCATAATTCGCAGAATTCATATATAAATCCTCAGAATTAAAGGAAGCATAATATTTTAAATCAGCAAACAATGCTTCAACGGCATGCACATCCCAATCGTCAGAATGAATATTACTTTTTACTATATCACCCATCGAAACTCGAAGGACATTGGGTACATTAATAATTTCTGTTGGTCCATGAATTTGAAAGTTTACTGCATCCCATACGATGCCATCAGCAACTGGAAAAGCTGAAATGTTCACAAATGTGTGATCACGCTTCATGATGTGAGATGAGGAATGTGGAGCCAAAGTTCCAGCAACACTGTTCACAGCAGAGCGTTCCGGTAGATAGTGACCATTGATGAGCAGAAAAAACACTGTGACAAAGCCAATGGACATGAACAAAAAAATGAGGAACAGCACCAACCAGATGTATGTCCAGGGGGGAATCAAAAAATTGTCTCTGAACCAGGATACAAAAATACTGAACTTGGACGGGACAATGGATGAGGTGGAATCCGAGTCAAAGGAATAACGTGTTGGGCTCAGCGGCGTTGTTGGTAAGTGTGCCACCGATTCGGTATCGGGATAGGTATACTCGTTCTCGTCGATGCAGGGGGAGACAGGGGGTTCGAGTATACTTTCAGGCAAATCAACCATCTCAATTGTAACATCAGTGACCGTTCGGGCAGGAGGGCCACGAACACAAGTCCGGTAAATGGCAGGACAAGAGACCGCTGGTGTAACACTATTCAGGATCGGCCAGATGTTGTAGCTTGACATTTTCCACTGAGATGTATCTGTTCTCCTTGCGACCAGGAAGCGGTGGTAAGATGACTGTACGTGTTCCCTTCAAGCCCAGGACTGGAACCGGTGCACGATAAGAGGGGCCGAATTCTTTCTTGTTCTCCACCTTCTCTCGAACCAGGTCACCAATCTTCGGAAGCCAGCCGGCAACCGGAATCTGCAATGCAGGGTCTGTGGCTGAAGGTAAATGTGCGATTGCAAGTTTGTCTCGGGCTTCTTGTAAGTCCTGTAACATAGTAGAATGGTTATCTACATCAAAGATGGCGGATTGCGCCGCCATGTCTAGACCATCAAGGTCAGGCACAAACATTCGTATGCCAAAGAGCATTTCGTATGGGGTCCGCCCACCCAGAGATCTTCTAGGGAGATTATTAAGTGCACGTTGTACGGTATACAAGTGGGCCAGCCAGTTCCTGCCAGTACCTAAGACTCTAGCTGTCAAGGATTGCTTTAAATCACGGTTCATTCGCTCCACAATTGAATTACCCTCAGGTCTGTATGGAGACGAAAACTTCACCCGTACCCCCAGTGAACCCATTGCGTCCTTGTACGCCTTAGAGGCAAACGCTGGACCTTGGTCAGAATGGAAGGTGCCGCAAGCGAAGATTCCCACAAAGATACGCAAATCCCTGATGACATTTCGAGCGTCAGCACTCCGTTGTGGCCAGACCCAGATGAAACGTGTGCACGAGTCCACTGCCACTAAGATATATTTATAGGCAGTGTCTGAAGAAAATGGACCGCAGTGATCCAAGTAAACACACCCAAAGGGTCTGTTAGAAATGTAGAGCGAGGTCTGTGGTGGTCGTGTAACCGTAGAAGGCTTAATCTGTTGACACACGTCACAAGAAAGCACATAAGTACGGGTGTCTTTATATAAACCACGCCACCAGTACCGCTGCTGCAAGATGGAAACGGTCGCAGACACTCCAGCATGAGCCGAAGCCATGCCTTCGTGTGCAGCCGTTATCAAGGAAAGTCTGCGGTCCGCGTTGGGGATCAGCCGATCACCAACGTCGGGTATTGTTACATAGGGAGCCTGTTCGGGACCTAACTGATAAGAATATTTGGAAGGAAAACCCCTAGGGTAATTAGCACCTTCCTGTGTTGCAGCAATAGCTGCCAAAATATCAGTATCAATTTTAGACATGGATCTAGTAACTGCTGCTACTGAACACGTGACTACTGCTGATTTGGCCGCTTCGTCTGCCAAACCGTTACCAACAGCGTGTGCGCCCACCCGCTGATGGCCAAGGGTGTGAACCACCTGTGTGAGTGGCAGACATTGTCTCAATTCTGCCACCCGAACCCAAAGCATTTTATGCTTAATTGTGCTACCTTTAGCGTCTCTATAGTCATTTTGCGACCAAAAGAACAGATTGTCATTGTATGATTGAACACAGTAGTAAGAATCGCATACAATTAGAGTGGTCACATCCGGAGTAGCGAACTCAAGCGCAAGCACCAATGCGCGCAGCTCGGCCAATTGTGCAGTACTGTCCCCGAGTGCCTGAGTGTGCACTACAGTGGATTTGAACTTTCCGTTCACGAAGGTACCTGCAACAATAGCACATGCGGCTGAATAAGCATGCTTGGACCCCGTGGCCGGTTGTGCCGAACCATCGGTGTAGATCACACAGTCGTAATCCTCAAGCGGGAGCAATGACAGAGGAGGAGGATGAACGAATTCATACTGCAAAAACTCCTGAGTCTGTAGAGATGAATCAAAGATGAAAGTGACATCCGGAGACGTCAAAGAGGTTGCCCATTGAATCCAACGGGGGTGCAACGCCTTAGAGTTCGGGACACTCGCCTTTGTCACTGCCTCTAGGGCAGGATATGGTGTTACCACCAGAATGCGCTTTCCCTGTGCCAGTGCGCGTTCCTTTAGAATCGCCATCTGCACTGCAGTCAGAACTTTCTCCACAGATGAAAAGCGCATTTCTGCGGAAGTGTAAAGATGTGACTTGTACGCGATCGGAACTGTGTCACCTTCGTTAAAGGTTAAGTACGTGAAACCCACTGCCCCCGGAATTATTCTGATCACCAGGTTTGTGTGGTTATCACGCGTCAACAGGTATTTAGACTCAAGAAGGTCTGTCTGCAAAGACTGCAGAATGGAGGAATGCTCCGGAAGCCAACTAGACTTCGAAAAGTTTGGTTGTATCAAGGCATACAATGGCTTGATACGCTGGGCGTATTCGGGAATATAAGTACGCCCGAAGTTCAGAAAACCCAGCAAAGACTGAAGTTTTTTCAGAGTAGTAGGAGGGCACAAAAGTGCACATTTTTCTAAGAAGTGGGGGCTAAGCCCTTACCTTCATTGTTGAGCTCGTAGCCCAAAAACAAAACTGTTAATTCAGCAATGTGTGATTTGGCAAAGTTAAACTTGTAACCTAAAACCGCAAACTCGAGAATAATGCGGTCCACTCTGGAAAGATGCGGATATAACTCGTCGTCTGTCAGGTAAATATCATCGACGTACGAACATGCATCTGGGTCTATGCCGTCTAACAAAGAGACAACACGGGCAGCGAACACACCTGGACTGTTTTTGTAGCCCATAGGGAGTCGCCTTAATTTGAACTGTTTACCACCGGAGGTAAAAGCACTCCATTGGCTACACTCTGTGGCTAAGTTGTGCGTGTAAAATCCATTGGATAGGTCAAGTGTCGTTTTATATTTTTTACGAACAAGACTGTCTACAAGCGCAGAACTGTGGGTATTTTGCACCGCAAAGGTCCGACAATGAGAGTTCAAATGCCGGTAATCCAATACTAGGCGGTACGATCCATCGGGTTTAGAAACCGCGAAAAGGGGGTTATGCATGGGTGATACGCATGTTTCTATTACTCCCTGATATTCTAACTGAGTCAGAATTTCAGAAACGGGGCCTTTGGCTTCACGTTTAATGGGATATTGGGGTTGTGGCTGCGGTAGGGACCGTAAAGGTATCTCATGGGGGGAGAATCTTCATCCCAACCCACGTGGTTGCGGTATAACGCAGGAGCCAGGGACACAGCCCACTCAGCTGCAAGAGCCTCCGCTTTGTCCTTTGGGACATGTCGAGAAAAGCTCGGAAGGATTACCTCCTCCCCTTTACGCGCAGCAAGTACGAATGGGGGTGGCCAATCCGCCTCCGCTAACAAAATGTCGTATGAAGAGGTCAGATTTTCCCCAAAAATCCCTTTAATTACACGCTGTATATCACCTTCAATTTGGATGACAATATTAAACAGTCTGTCAGGGGGTGCCACTCTGGTGTCTGCTGTCTCGACAGTAATGAATGTTTCAGTTGCTGTCGCCTCCATATGAGGACGTAGCGCCTCCCGCACTATGGTAACTTCCGCGGCGCTGTCTAGGAGGGTGACTGCCCACGTCCAATTCAGGAGTCTCGTTCTCACCGTCTGTGGCATATTTCGCTGTTACAGCGGCAACTTTCTTCTTCTGAAATTGTGGACGAGAACGTTGAAAGTCTTCTGCTTTCCCTGTGACTTGTTGTCGAGGTTGGTCTCGTCCCTGAGGAGCCTCTCGACCCCTTCCTCTATCCTGGCGATCTCCTCCACTGGCCTGCGAAGTTGTCTGTGCCTGTGAAGAACGAGGAGAACGCGTATCAGGGATCTGAAACCTATCCGGAGATTTAATTCTCGCCCTATCGCGCAAATCATAAGTGCGTTCAGAAGAGACTGAAACCGGGGATGCGCCTCTCGACCCCGGCTTCTTTTGTTGCTTACCCTGTTTTTTCAGCCTCCAGCTCTTTTTAGTGAAGACTGGTCTCTCATCTTTCTCAGATTGAGGTTTGGATTGTTGTTGTTGTTGCGATTGTGTTTGCTGTTTTGCAAAAGGTTTATTACCCAGGCTATTCCTGCCAATAGTTTTGTAAGCCTGTGTAATAATTTTCGGTAATTCGCGAGGCTTGTCCAATTCTGGGACCAAAGCCAAAGCATTAGCTACTTGAAAGTTCACTGCATCGCCCTTGACATTCGCAAGGATCAACTCAGCCACTACTTCAAACAATCCCACCAGTCTCATCCCTAATTCCACAGCCGCTTCAGGGCCATGTTCATCCTGTACTTTTTTAATTACAGAGGGGAGAACCGTCATGGAAGGAGTGCCGAAACACTTCGAATAAACTGCTGCGAATACCCTACCCCAGTTGTCACATGCTGTCAACTCGGGAATTAAGTCTTTTGGCAAACTAATCGTAAGAATTCTATGTTTATCCACCGGTGTTGTGTTTGGAAAAACTGCCTCCAACTGGTCAAATTTTTCTGCAAGCCAATAAGGAAAATCATCCTTATTTTGTGGACGTTTGCCCATCACGGAGTTCAACATGACGGGACTTATGGTCACTCCGCCTGCAGCAGCTGGATGGCCCGCAACTCCAGGTGGGGCTCCCTGGATGTTGCCTGTAACATATTGCACTAAAGCGCGATGCACTCGCACCAAAGCTGAATACATATTGCGCAGGTCAGCGACTGGTATCTGCATATATTGCGGATGTGGGGTGTACCCGGCCAAAACAGGCCAAGTGGCCCCATCAATAGATAAGGGGCCTAAACGAACCGTGGTAACCGGTTGGGGGAGGGCGCCATCAAACCAAACACGGTGCTGCCAAGCCGTGAGCGGTACTTCAAGATTCCTATACGGTCTATAGTGATTAGGAACTACGGTGGCTGTATATTCATGGAACAAATTGTCTGTCCCATCCACCGCCGGAAAGGTGACCCAAGAATAGAACACTTCAAAGTGGTAAGCCGGATCGGCTTGGACCACAAAGATCAGTTCGACTCCCGTGTCTGGCACTCCATACACCCTTAAGTGATCCCGGAGCGCTGTGCGGCTATGTGCCGCTATGTTTATACCCGCCATTGCGATCGGGTATTTTCGACAACCTAACAGTAGGCAGCACAATAGAGGGTTCGATTAAGAAACCTTTTAACAACTTCAAGCTTGAAAGAACCTACAAAAACGTCAATATAGGAGGTATTACCGTCACACACGCTTCCGGAAGCGTCCGTGAGGGTTGTTGTGGACAAGCACAAGCACTACTCAAGCGTCTCGCAGATAAGCAGCCCCACTCGTTGGTCGCGCCATGTCATAGGGATTCTGCACATACACAGAGCTATGCACAGGATGATAGGACCTCGGAATATAGTGGTGAGCCTACCATAAGCCGTAGCACCTAAAACCCCAACCCAACTAGCCTTAGCGTCCCATTAGCATCAATGTACCAATGATTAGACAACCCAGAACACGGTATCTCTCTCTCAGGACTCGCAGTAGCAAGAACACTCTTACGTCACTCACTCATGCTTTTCCACAACGGGCGTAAGAAGAGACACAGTATAGGTTAAAATGTTTATTTCAACATACGTGCTCTAAGATACAGTACACGTGTCAGTACTATCAGCATAATGCATAAGAATAATATAATCAGCATAGTTACAACTCCATAGAATACTAACGGGGAAAGCATTTCATAAAGCAGTGGTTATAGGGCTAAATGACCTTACCACCCTCCCCGTTCTAGTAGCTAGTGTATTATAAAAATAGAAGACCTCTGGGCTTTGACTAGCGAACCCCCATACCTCAGTCTCTAGATGCAAAGACTACATCAGCAGATTATCACAGCTCTTCTCCCTGGAAAGGTTTTTCTCCAAGTCCCTCTCAAGAGGGAAAAACGCAATACTAAAAGCCCACCAATTTCCCCATGGCAGCTGTACATAGTGTTATGTCTAGGTGCGAGGGACTGGCCATATCAGCAAGAACCAGGGACGTTGTTTTTCGACCTTGTAACTGTTGTTCAGCCTGAGCCCAAAGGGAACAGGAGAAAAGGTGAGAAACAGAAAATGCAGACAGTTGTAAAATAACTTGGCAGGAGCAGAGGGCGACAGAACAACGGCTAGGAGTAACGTGCGCAAAAGTCATCATGGCAGCCAGGTCCATGCCAACGTATCCAGGCAGGCCAGGAGGCCACAAACCACAAGACAATGTAAAGTTTATAGATGCATAAATGAAGTAAGTATATGTAGATTAAAGATATTGATAGAGGTATAGGGTAAGAAATAGGGTTGTGCATTGAATATGTTTTTTTAATTTATTTTTTTAACGGAGGAAAGTAGTAAATACATAGATCCAAGAACATGGAAGGTATATAGATGCATAAAGGAAGTAAGTATAAGTAGATTAAAGATGCATTCGATAAACTCTGGTTTTCAAGTGTTGTACTTAAAAATTTATTTATTCATTTTTTTAAACATAATTATTCGACATGTTTATACAAAGCAATACACATATATAGGTACATATCTATAGAACAAATAAATGCTTATATGCAGAGGAATATGCTGTATATTTCTGTTTGCGTATGGTGCTTATGTGGGGAAGAGCCAATTCTTGAGTAGTTTTCTGAAGATAAGGTGGTTGTCTGTGGATCTTATGTTGGGGGGGTAAAGAGTTCCTTCTCTGTTCAAGCAGCCAAAATATGGATGTGCCACCCATGTTTTTTTTCTTGTATCTTGGGATTTTGAGGCGAGGTGCCACTCTAGGGCGGAGATTCCTATGATGAATGTGTTTGGTGATTTTATTCCTGATGAAGAGCGGTCCCATTCCATGTATCGCTTTGTGGGTGATACAAAGCAGCTTGAACGTGGATCTTCTGGCAACCGGTAACCAATGCAGGGCTTTCAAGCCAGGGGAGATGTGGTCTCGCGGTTTGATATGCAAGAGTAGTCTGGCAGCCGAGTTCTGAATCCGTTGTAGTCTTTTCATAGTCGTTAAAGGTGATCCGTGGTAGAGGCTATTGGCGTAATCGAGTTCGGACAAAACAAGGGAGATGGTAGCTTGGACCTTGTGTGGAAATCCCAAATGGGGGAAGATTTGTCACCAAGTTTTAATAGTAACAAAGCTTGATCTTGCTAGTTTGCCCACTTGGGCATTCATCGATAGCTTGGAGTCGATGGTCATTCCGAGGTTTCTTACTTCCTTCGATACTTTAGGCGGTGATCCCAGTTCTTCAGGCACGGCGGCAAGCGGGTCATAATGTTTCCAATCGCCACACATGAGTATTTCCATTTTGGAAGCATTCAATTTGAGATGCCTCCAAGTCATCCATTGAGCCACAGCTCTGAGACAACTGAAAATTGGTAAGTTTCCAATGTCTTTGGGGTATTCCAGTTGAAGGAGTATTTGTGTGTCATCTGCATACTTATAGCACGTGAGGTGAAATTGATTGATCAGTACCGGTAATGACTTCATGTAGATGTTGAAAAGCATGGGCGAGATGATAGAGCCTTGAGGGACCCCAGCTTTTGTGGAGTACAGTTTGGAAGAGAAAGGTGGGCTATGGATGACATTAGTTCTGTTTCGAAGGTAGGACGCGATCCAGTCTAAAGCAGTCCCCTCTATGCCGGCTTCGTAGAGTCTTTGTATCAGAGTGTCATGGTCAACCGTGTCAAAGGCAGCTGAGAGGACCAAGAGGAGTAGCGCAGCAACCCCGTTGCGGTCAACTGTGTTCTTCAGGTCATCCCAGATGGCAAGGAGGGCAGATTCTGTGCCTCTTCCCGGACAGAATCCCGTTTGGAAGTCTGAAAGTATGGCATTGTCTTCAATGAATTGTGACATCTGGGCGAACGCTGCTCTTTCTATCAGTTTGCCCAGGAAAGGTCCATTTGTAATTGGTCTGTAGTTGTCAGGGTTCAGCGGGTCCAAGTTTGTTTTCTTCAGTAAAGGACGTATGTATGACTCTTTGAGTTCTTCTGGAAATATTCCGGTAGTTAAGGAATCGTTGATGATTCTTCTTACTGGATTGGCAGCAGAGGTTGTTAGAAGAATTGTCTTGAAAGTTTGCGGTGGACACGGGTCAGAAGGGCTGCCGGCAGGTCTGCTTGCTTTGACCAGGTCCATAAATTCATTGTGTGAAATGTGTTGGAAGGAACGGATAGGCTGAGTTAGAGTTTTCTTGGATTGTGGTTTTGTAAAAGGGTTAGTGCTGGTGCTTTGTCTCTGTTAAGTACGAGTCCAACGTGTCTGCTTTGTCCATGTAATGATTTGCCAGTTTGTCTGTGAAATCTTGAGTAACGGGATGAGTTCCTTCTAGGCAGTTTGGTTTACGAAATTCATTGAGTATTTGATAGAATTCTTTATTTGCACATTTAGCATTTTGAATTTTGTATGAATAGTACCTTTTCTTTGCTTTTTTGATAGCTGACTTGTATAATCTGTTAATTTTCTGTAGGTGAAGTTTGTCTTGTTTGTTTTTTGTTTTGAGCCAGGCACGTTGCAGCTTTCTAATTTGTAGTTTTATGTCTTTTATCTCTGTATTTCTCCAAGGTGCTTGTATTCTTTTGTTCTGTTGTGTGGTTTTGAGTGGTATCAGGATATCAAAAGCTTCCTGTAGCCACTCATTTAGTTTTTTAACAGGATTTGTTTCCAGATCTGTACGGGATGTTAGTTGTGTTTCTAAGTGTTCCAAATTGAGTTTGTTCCACGGTCGATAGGTGGATGCACGTAAGGTGGTTTTCGGTGAGTCGCTTAGTGTTGTTTTATGTTGGAAAGCAAGCAAATGGTGGTCTGACCATGTGACCGGAGTTATAGTTTGAAATGTAACTAGTTTGGTATTAGCAAAAATGACATCTAGGATATGTCCAGCGATGTGTGTGGGTTTGTGGACATTCTGATGCAGGTTCAGTGCGTCTAGGCCATTGATTATTGTTTTTGGATGGGTCATATTGGGTTTGTCAAACCAAACGTTGAGGTCACCCAGAACGCATAGGTTGGAGTGTATTGTTATCAGGTTTGAAACCGTATCTAGAAGTGCGTCTCGGAATGTCGCCTTGCTAGGTGGAGGTCTGTAAAGGAGCAGGTAGTTACAGAAGGAAGACGGTGTAGGATTGCATCTTGTGAGAAGAGCCTCACAGTTCTTTATGGAGATGTCGTCAACTTTAGTGATATGTAATGTTTGCCTGAACACAACAGCTAGACCACCTTCTTTTTTGCCTATACGATTTTGGGTGATCGTTTCATAGCCTAGAGGAACGGCTTCATGCAGGACTGGAGCCATATCATCTCCCAGCCACGATTCAGTTATGAATAGTATGTCTGGTTTTGCATCGGTGAGAAGGTCGTAGATGTGATGTTTGTTTTTAGAGAGCGATCGAGCATTTATTAGTAGACAGTTTAGAGAATGTGCTTTGGTGACAGTGAGACTTTGTTTTGTAGAAGAGTGATCAGTATTGTGTGGGTTAGTAGCAGGTGTGTTTTCAGTGCTGGTATTATCTGTATTAGGATAGCAATCGTGTAGCTGTTCTGTAATGTGTTCCTCGTCCAGCAGGCTAAGAAGGCATTTTGATGGGTCTGCGTGCGTAGGTGGTGGAGACGGTGTTTGAGAGTGAGTTGGTGTGCTGTGTTGTTTTTGTGGTGTAACCTTGTTGTGCAGTAGATATGGAGAAGCAAAGTTGTGATGTGTGGCACGTTGCTTATATTGTTTGCGTACTTTTAGGGCGGAAGGTGTATGAGTCAGTGGTGGTGGTGCAGCATGTGGGTCATGTAGTAAGCTCCTAAATTGTCCAATGGATGAGAGGCGGTTGGAAGAGAGTTGCTGTGTTGCTGTATGTGTGTTAGGTGTGGTGGAAGAGAGAAAGCTTGGCAATGGGGTTTGTTCCTTTGTGTAGTTTGAAAGGTGGGTGTATGATTGTATTTTGTGACTGTAAGTATTATGAGGTGTTGTGCTTGAGAGATTTTGTTGTGCTGATGTGTGTGATATGTTTTGTTTTTGAGGAGTAGTGAAAAGAGGTGCTGATGTATTTGTTTTCATCAGATGGATTTGTTTGTATACTATTATTTGTGAGTGGACTTTGTAACGTAAAGGGCGTGGTGATGTGTTTGTGGGTAGAGTGTATGGTGTATAGGAGGGGATGAAGTAGAGTTAAGACTGTTTGTCTTAGATTTGTTTGCTGCAAGAGTTAAAATGTGTGGTGCTGTGGCATGTAAGTGTTGTGTTGTTGTGTTATTGTGGTAGAAAGAAGAGGAGGGTGTTGGTTGGACAAATGATGGAAGGCTGAGTATAGGTTTGTTAGTGATAAAAGGGGGTCTGTTAGAAGTAATTAGAGTGGGGAGTGTGTGTCCGTATGGGTTGTAGTTTAAGTATGGTATGGATTTTGGTTGTGTTAGTGATGAGTGGATTGGTTAGTGGTATAGGATAGAGTTGTCTAGTGTTTGTAGGTGATGGTGGAAATGTGTGGTAACTGGGATAGAAGGGTATATAGACGTGGTTTGTGTGGTTTTGCAGTGTATGCTGATACATTGATTTGTGCATAGGGTTGGTTTGTAGTAAGTGTGTGGTGTACATTTGGTGAGAGTGTGTTACTCTGTTTGTGGATGGTGTAGGGTGGGTATAACTGAATGGGGAAAATGGGCAGCATTTCTGGCCCTAGTCCCGACCAGGCTCAACCAGGCAACTGCCCTTGTCCTCTCCGCCCTTAGCCTCGACGCCCTAAACCTTGGCCTTTTATAGCCCTAGTAGTCAGGTGACCCCTTCAGCCAATGGGAACCCTAACCCTATCCAATCACAACACTAGCCCTAAAATCTAGAACCAAGACCTCACAGCCAATCTTAGCCCTAGTCCAAGCACTCAATCAGGTACAAAAACCCTAATCTCTACATCCAATAGAGGCCCTAGCCGTAGTCCCAACCCTAGTCCCAGCAACCAATGACACAGGAAACCCTAGTCCCTACTTCCAATAAAAATTCTAACACTAGTCTTAGTCCCACACCTACTCCAGCAACCAGTCACACAAGAAGCCCTAATCGCTACTTCCAATAGAAGGCCTAACCCTAGCCCTAGTCCCAACAACCAATCACACAGGAAGCCCTAGTCCCTACTTTCAATAGAAAGCCTAACCCTAGCCCCAACCCTACATTGATTGAATCACAGATCCAGAAACCAATCGGAACCCTCAAATACCCAACCAATGAAAACACTAAATCTAATCCAATAGAAACACCAGAATCAACCACCAATCAGTGCACACATGTAACAACCAATAGCAGACTATATAAGGTCCCAGTAACATCAGACAAGGTTTGCTGGCCAGGGAGTTGGAAGCTGCTCCTCTATTCAGAATCTCCTAGGAGACAGACAGGCTCAATCCACACTTTGGACTTCTGCAGGTAAGGGCCTAACAAACTTTGTCCTCTAACAATACTGTTTGTATAAAACTTTAAGCTTTCTCCTAGCCAAAAACGAAGTGCACAATCCCTTTAAAACACAGCTTAAACAGCTCACAGCAGATTACTGCTGTCTCAGAGCACCCTCAGTTCTCTCTCTGATGTAGAATATCCCTGTTGGCTAGGGGGGAAGGGGGGGCTGGTTTCACTCACTTGCTAACACAAAGAGCTGAGGGTGGACTGCTTAACATACAGGTCTTAGCACAGAGCAAAGGAGAAATTTGGAGGGAAAAACTGATAGTCACGGGGAATGAGAGGGAAAAACTACAGAGTTTGGACTGCAAAACCCACAATTCAACAGGTTAAATGAACACAGTCACGGGCAAGTAAAAACCACAAGTTTAAACACAAAACAGTGGATAAATTACGCAATCACGGCAGGTTAAAACTACAATTTGTAAACTGTGACAACCACAAGCAGAGACAGTTAAATAAAAAAAGGAAAAAAAAGTAGACCATAGCCGGTGCTAAAACATAAGTATACTAAGAACAATTTTATGGGCAATTCTTTTCTGGCCTAGATCTAAATAGAGTGGAATCAACGGGGTGGACACCGGAAGATTCAATAGGGATCTATAGAATTTTTGTTCAGTTACCGAGAGATTGCTACAATTTGAACAGCCCCACACCTCCGCACCATATAAGGCTGCACCTAGGGCTTTGACGTTATATATCTCTAACGCAGGTGCCAACTTTCTGGATATGGTTTTCCTATGAATTTTAACTATATTCACTGTTTGATGAATTAAGGATAGTTGCACTCATTCCAGTTGTGGGAGCCAACTCCATATTCTGTGTAAATTTAATACCAAGATAATCAAACTCCGTCACTAGTTCTAGGGGGGCGCCACCCACATACAGATGCTTCTTGCATTTAGTCTTTAAGCTTGAAGAAAAAAGCATACATTTTGTTTTGGAGCTATTTAGTTCCAACCCCCGTTCCAGGCAAAATACCTGAAAATCATTTAGCAGCTGTTGGAGCCCTTGCGGCGACTTCGATATGAGCAGAGTATCATCCACAAAAAGGAGAGCGTGGCCCATTGCCCTCCTATTTTTGGAGCATCACAACCATCCCTGCTCAAAAAACTAATGACATCATTAAAGAACAGGGTAGGTGCTAATACACACCCCTGCCTAACTCCTTTATAAATGTGAATCATCTCCGTTAGAGCCCCATTTTCCCCCCACCTCACTTGTGCCAGGGTGTTCACATGAAGTCTTATTAAAATATTCAGAAGGGGAGCCGGCACACCCGTGTCTTTGAGGACTTCCCATAATTTCACTCTCTGTACCATATCAAAAGCGGCGCGCAGATCAACAAAGGCAACATATAATTTGCCGTTGTGGATAGTCACTGCCCTCCAGAAAATACACATAAAGCGAAAGATTTGGTCCAGGGTACTCACTTGTGCCCTAAAACCGGCCTCCCACTCTGAAATAATATCCCCCTCGCTGATCCAGTCTTGGAGATGGACAAGGACCTGCTTGCAGAAAATGTTTTGTAGGGAATCTACAAAGCTAATAGGCCTATAGTTCACTGGAAGTGCACTGTCCCCTTCTTAAAACTGGTAACTATTTCTGCCAACTTCCATGAATGGGGAATTTCCATACCCGAGAGGATACTATTAGAGAGTAAATTAACATATGGACCCCAGATTTCTATGTTTTCTTTATATAAGTAATTGGGTATTCTGTCGGGTCCAGGGGCACGTCCAGAAACACAAGAACTAATTGCTTTTTCCGTCTCACTAAGTGAAAATTGCAAATCACTAAGTTCAAATGGAGCCCCACTCACATCTAAGATGTCTCTATCATTGTCCATCCTACACTTACCTGTGTACAGATGGCTAAAATGTGCAACCCACTCTTCTGGTTGAATACAAAAGTCAAGCGCAGGTTTTTTCCCCCTAGAGACCGCAGCTGCAATTTTCCAAAAATCTTTGGTATCCCTATTAGCCAAGGCATCATGCAGATCCAACCATAGCAAATCTTCCCACACCCTTTTTGCGTTGGTAATTACTGCCCTATGGTGTGCTCTAGATTTAATAATCTCCACCTGTGAATTGGATTTAATAGCAGCAAGAAGCTCACCTTTCGCCACTCTACAGGCATTGTTATACCAGGACTCCGTTTTCGGGCAAGAATTTTTTTTTTTTTCTTTTCTTGGTTTACCCAGGACATCCCTTATTATCTCCTCTAGCTTCTCATGAGTATGTATCATCATTTCATTTCTCACATTACTAGGGAGTTTGGACAGATGTTCAGAATCAGCTTCGATAATTCCCTTGATGATATTTAGCGCCACAGGGTTTTTAACTACCCACTCCCACCTAATAGATCTAATATTATTAGTGGGCTGGAGTGCTTCAATATCACGATGGCCCCAACTCCCATAGTGTGGGGTTTTCTTGATGCTCAATGACAAGCTAAGGGTATTGTGATCACTTTCTAATCATTTGATCACTTCCATGTCCACAATGGCAGACCATAACTCAACTTGGGCTAAGAAGTAATCTATTCTACTACAGTGTCCAGGTCTATTGAAGGTGGCTTTGCCCTGACCGTCTGAAGTACACCTACCATTAGTGGCACTAAGATCATATTCGAGTGTTAATGCCAACAGCTGACCTGCTTTTGGTGTCCCTCTTACTTTGGGCAGTTCTAGATGGGGTATTCCCCATTGATTATCCAACTCAGAGGTTGTCATGTGGGGCAGCAACTATTGGCTCGAAAGTTGCATTGAGATCTCCTGCCACCAATATGAGATCTCTTGCCCCGTAATTCAGAAGCAGTTGCTCGAGTTGGCAGATAGAAGTGGTTTCAGTGTTTCTGCCCTCTACTCTGTTGTAAACATTTATTAATTTTATAGACAGACCAGAGGGAAACGAGAGTCTAAGTGCTAAAATATTCTTGGAACCAAAGGGCAAGGTGCTAATGGTACATCCAAGCGAGGTCTTAATCCATATACCCAGTCCCCCTGAGGGTCTTCCCTTGGTGCTCTTAGTCGCTTCGACACAATAGGATGTGTACCCATTCCTAAAAAATGGGGTAAGACACCAGGTTTCCTGGAATAGACATATGTCGTAGGTGTCTATAAATTCTCCCCACTCGACATCAGGCAAAAGTTTAGCTAATCCTGCTACATTCCATGAATCAATCCTCACCAAGGGTTCCAAGGTTAATTCTGCCTCGTGTAAGGTAGGGATAACTTTTGGATTTCTAACAATAGGCGTATTGTTAGCTGGTGTTATCATTGACCCTTCTTGCCTATGCAAACAATTGCTAGGCTGCCCAGAATCAGACTCCCTATCCCTGGGAGGTTCCTCTTCTTGTAGGAGGAATGGCAGCAAATTCTCAACCCCCCTATTTTCGCCTCTAGCCAGAGTACACGGGATCATATGCTCCAGTCACTGGTGGTTCCTGCTAGCTGCACTAATTTCTTTGCCTTATCTCCTATCGATCTTAGCACGGTGTGATCTCAAGAGGTCTGTCGGAGCACAAAATTTGGTATTGTGCGTGCTTTGACCGCCATGAGTCCCTCCACTAGATCATACTCCACAAAAGAGACCCGGATTATATCTTGGGTACCAGCTAATGTTGGGAGCCTTTCCACATCTAAAATGTCGCTCCTAATTATCGAGTAACAGTGTCTGGTTTCACGGAACCAATGGATGACTTTGTTTGTCAGGGACTCCTTGTTTTCCCATGACCCAATGGGCAGCTTTGGAACATGGGTGAGATATACAGCTGCCCTG
Organism: Calotriton arnoldi; assembly: GCA_963921515.1. Lineage (NCBI taxonomy): Eukaryota > Metazoa > Chordata > Amphibia > Caudata > Salamandridae > Calotriton > Calotriton arnoldi. Next base: position 1,233,982 of record CAWUFW010000070.1, read on the forward strand.
TCACCACCCCCGCAGCCCTTCATTATTCCACGGATATAGACTAGCCAAGGGGGTAATACGGGACCCCTGCCCCCCCCCTCCACTGCTCCTTACTTACATACCCATGCTCTCCAAACAATCTCCCCCCATACAACCTCTGCAAAGGCATCCATTCCGCAGTTTTTCCCTTACGATTTGAACTCATGGGTGGGGCTGGGTGGGACTGCACATCTGTGTCTAGTGGCGAACAACACTGGTCTAAGGGGCTAGATGGAGGGTTAACCTTAGCACGGCGCTTCTCTGATCTTTTCACACCCGCCCCCAACCCCCTACAGCAGCACATGTGGTTGTTAGTATACCCCCGACATGATTTCCAACAACATCAAGGAGGATTTTAACTTGCTGTTTTAGCTCTTTAATGACTTCCATCATACTCCGCAACATAATCAAAGTCTCAGTATTCATGCAGTCTCTCCCTATCGGAGTGCGGCTCTCCGGTTCAGACTCAATGTTATCAAGTACAGAATACCTATTACTGCCTTCTACTATTAGAATCTCATGGGTTAAAGGTGGGATGTTACAATAGACATGATTAGACTGGCCATCGTTCCCCGCTGGCACTAGCACATGAGATTTCATAGGTTGCTTTTCAAACATTTTGTGGATTCGCTTTGGCGGTGGACTAGAAAGGACCGCTGTACTTGGGTTAGATAACCCAGGGTTGGATGAAATAATATCGGTACACTCTGACAAAAGTGAGTCAATTCTAGTGAGAACATCACCGTCCACCTTCCTAGTAGGCGTTTTTTCTCCCTTCGGTGCCCTGGGAGCCCCATCCGTAGCCTTACGCTTACCCATGTCGCTGGGCCGGGAGTGTAGCGCTAAAGCAATAATTCAAGGGTGAAGTAAGGTATGAATAGATAGATACACGAAAGGCAATACAAGTGTCCCAGACGATCCTTAAAGACACAGATAAAACCACAGTACCTGATGTGCTTAGATAAATTGATGCAGTCAATATCCCTCGTTGGGAAGCCAAGAGGGGTGGACCTGCCCTGCCTCTTCCTGGTGCTGACTGGCGCAGACGGGCCCGCCCGCGCCGCGGGAGCCCTGGACAGTTTTTAAAGAGCGCCTTCTGGCGCGCGGGACAGCGTCAGCGGCTCCTGCCGCGAAGAACGTTTGGGGATGGAGTCCCTGTTGTGCCCTGGCTGGCTCTGGTGGATTTTTCGTTGTGAGCACTTTCAAAGCGGTGACCACTTTACTGACACCAGCCATGATGACAAATACCCAGTATTAAACCAAATTGCACTTTATTGACAACCAGCTGCTTTGTCCTAACCAGGGAAAATCATGCCTTACACTGTCTGCTCCTAGCTGTGACAACGGCCAAAGAGGTGTCACCAGACCACCCCACTTGCATGAAATGCCTGGGGAAAGGGCTACGCAGCCCCCCTCCCCTTTATGAAATCAGCCCTGGTGATAGGCTCCCTGTGGCATGAGATAATTAAATGCGGCCCGGGCACAATTATTATTTTTTTGACCCAGCGAGAGTATCGCTGAATTGCAGCATTTTTTGAAGATTTTTTTGGGGGGGCTCCAGGGGTCTGTCCCCACCCCCACACCCCATGGGGCTTAGGGGTCAGGGTATCCCTACTCTGCCCCTTATGCAATTTAAAAAAAAAAAAACTTCAGCACAGGGACTAAGTCCCCGAGTCCAGTAATGGCGCTCAGATTGGCTGCCAGCAACATGAGAAAACGTTTGCTGGCAGCCAATCCGAGTGCTCGCAGGAGTCTGACTCCCGCGGTAGCAAGATGACCCAAGGGAAATAAAGCTCCCTGGACCAATCGGAACGCTCCATTTTTTTAATTGGCGCTCCTACAAGAGTATCTCGAGGCTCCTGCAGACTCAACCATCCAGATATCTATATTTATTTGACACTTAATTTCTCAAAACTACAGAAGGGATTTACACCAGATCACAATCTGCGGACCAAGATCTAGCTTCCTGCCGAATTTGGTGTAATTCCGTTCAGCAGTTTCTGCTGTAGCCTGTCTTAAAGAAGTCTATGGAAAACGCATGGGGATTTTGCATTTTGGGACCCCCCATTTTTCTCGGCCCCCGGTTTATGGATTACCACAAAACTTTCCAGCTTAGGTGGATGAACTTTTGTTTTGGAGAGTGTTGTGAAGATACTTCAAACGGGGCAAAAGTTATTGGCAAACCAAAACACACACTTTCTATGGGAAAGCAGACCTAACTATAACTACCTAGTATAGGAGAGATAAATATATATATATCTCTCCTATACTGCTTCCTGAGAGCGCACGTACTGAACTTTGTGGATGTTATGATAGCCGGAATGCTCTGCCGGCATGCGCGCCACTTCTCATGGGTCTGAGTTCCAGAAGGAGCAACGAGTTAAGGATATATATATATATATATTTTTTCCACTGAAAAGAACAAAAGGTTAAAGGTATGTTATAGTTAGATGAAAATGTCACATAAAACATACCGTTTGAAACCACTGAAATTCCCCAGTTATAGTTATCGCAAGTAACTATTCAGGGGAGAGGATGTGGCGTTACGACCAGAGCTTCTGACTTTGGAACTGGGGAACCAGCTTCGAGTTTCAGTGTCGGCTCAACATCCTGTGATTCTGGGCAAATCTCTAAATCTCCCCATGCATAAATAAAAATTAATGTATCCTTTTATAATGTAACTGATGCTTATGTAAAGCACTCCAAATCCTTTGGGCCATATCCACGCTATATAAAACTGCAAAAAATAAAATTAAAATTACACGTTTTGCACACTTCTGACTTTGGGCTATACTTGGGTGCTATTTAGGCTACATTTGAGCTCTTTCCCTTTTGAGACTTTTTTTGTTATGCAGCTCCCCAATTTTCTCATTTACTGAAGTATCCTCAGTTGATAATGCTTTCAGTTTTCCACTTCTATTACATGTAAATGACGTTCAGATGTTCCACAATTTTGTCATAAATTCAGAAGGCTAGCACCCTAGTTGCACCACTAGAACACTGTGGTAAAGCTGCAAGTGATCACCCGGGTGTTGAAAGTGCATGTTTCAGTGTGCATGTCAGAATGTTTTAATGAAATAGATGAGGAAGCTACTTAAAATGTGTCCTAATTTTGCTTTCTATAGCACTAACCATAATTTCTATGACAAAATGAACCTTTCCATTTTGTTCCTTTCTAAATGAACTGTTTTACTTTTTAACAGCTTGATTCAATCAAGATGGCTTCAGGACTTTTGTCATACGTACGACTGTTAGTGCTCTAGTTGTTCTTTAGAACATTCTTGGAGGCTGCAGTAGAACATTAACTAACAGGCTGCTGCTGTTGGAAGTGCAAGTTTTACTCAGAATGCCAGGCTTTATTGTCAAATGGCTGAGGAAGATAGTGTGAATTTATAGAAAATATGCTCTCATTTTAGCTTCCAGAGCACCTGCCTTAACCACCTTGATAAAATCATGAGAAAAAACACTTTTCTCTCAAACATGATTCTTGAAATCCCAGCCCCTGTGGGTAGCTGTTCACACTTTATAAGTATTTTAACATAACATATTGAAGGGTTTCCTAAATGGATAGTATCTGATAATGGTGTTCAGTTTCTTTCATGCGAGTGCAGCACATTTTTTAAGTCTTTAGGTATTTCACATATCCCTGTTTCATTATATAGTCCCAGTCCAGTGGTTTGGTTGAGAGGGCAAATAGAATGTTCAAGGAATGTTTGCAACTTGTGGTGTCTCTAGGTTGGATATTGAAGATAACCATTCAAGAGTGAATATGGACTACCATATATCACTTCAGTCAACAACTGGAATATCACCTTTCAAGTTGTTGCGAGGGAGAGAATCACAGTCTAGTATTAAACCTGGGTGCATGTGTGACAACATGTCATGTGAAAGTGTGGACATGGACCTGGTTATGCAGAGGGTGCTAATGAAACAGCATAAGAGTAATGTGTATTATGGATCTAAATGGGGTGCCAAACAACTGACAGAGCCGGGTGACATTGTGAAAGTCAGACGTCCTGGTAAAATTAAGAAAGGTTTGTCTAAATTCTATTCGTCCACAGAGTGTTACAAGTATCAAAGGGGTGAGGGAAGATGAAAGATGGACGCGGTGGAGTAAGTGGAATGTGGTGTGGTGAAGAAAGGAGTTTGTTCAGATTAGAGGTAAAGTAGTAGTAGTAGTGGTGACAAAGGTTGTGTTGGTTCAGAGGGTGATGATGCTAGTGCAAGCGGTCATGTTTGGAGTACTTATGATCTGTCTTTGTTGGAGAGCAAAGGGGAGATGTAAGTGTTGAGTAGTTAAAATATGGGTTCTAGCTCATCGGTGGAAGGTATTGCAGGTTAAGAAACTACAAGTGAGTTGCAAGGCAGTGATGGTAATGTGGGGGTTCCAGGTGATGAATATGCGTTTGTGAAAAAGAAAATGTGAGGGAACCTTACAGGGGTACCTAGACCTCACTGTGCTTTGATGTGTGGTAATGTTGAATATTAGTTTGTTTCGTTAAGGGAGGAGTGATGTTGTATTGAGGTTATTCCCAACTGTGTTTACTGTAAGTTATTTCTTAGTTATATGTATGCTGTTCTTCTGGAACACTAGGGTGATCAGGTCTTGAGTGATACATTTCTTTATTATGTTTCAACTGGGTGCTGGGTTCGGACAAGTGAAGCCAGGCAGTTGCCGGTAGCACTCCATTGGGAAAACACATCCAGGCTTTGATGTTTCATACTAATCAAATAAATCTGGAATTATTCAAGCAATTTATGTCCAGGGAGTTCATCTTAAAACACTGCTAGTGGGCATGAGCAGAGAATACAAACACATGCAGGTACAACCCTTGAAGTTTAATTATATACATAGCAAATGCGAACAGGCTTACTCAAGCAAGCAAAACTGCTGAAATCTCCATATTTACAATGTGTGAGGGCTGTGAGCAGTTGGCGTCAGCCTTTGCCTTCCAGTGCCTGGAGATGAATCCTTTTACTTCAATTAGTTTTTATATAGCGCAGTCTGGCTGTTTTAATTCCTATATGGACTAGCTGCCCCGTTGATCAGAGAAGTCAGAATAAATGGAGGGGACTGAGGAGATCAAAGGACTTGAATGTTGAGGTAGGGAAGCCAGAAGATTATGATTGGGAGATCGTAAGTTGTGGGTTTGGTTATAGTGCGTCATGGTGTTTGAAAGGTAGCTTCTAGCCCATAAGTAGTTATTACTACATGCACTAGTAACTGGTAAAGTGTCTTATTTGATCATTTAGAAGGTCACCGTCGAAAAATGGTAAAAAAATGTTGTCCTCATATTCCAACAGACACAATGCGCCACACCGAAAGGTGTCCATTGACGGTTTGCCATTATCACTGCCGAATCTCAGGGGGAGCGAGAAAAAAAGATGGGGGCGGACGGGGAGCCCTCGAACACCACCTCACATCAGCAAGTTAGACTTAGTCATAGGACCAGAGGAACTCAGTATTGCTCTCGTTCCGTAAAATATAAGCTATCCAAAGGTCTTCCATCTTTCCGCTTCTCTTGAATGAATGAATCTCAAACGTATAAATCGCACTGTTACTCACGAAGGAACATCCTGGCGCTCAAATTAAATCTGATACTCAGCCAAAAAAGTAGAGAATGATGGACAGATGGCTAAATATGGGAATAGCAGAGTATATCAGGGGTCAGGAAGAGCCAGGTCTTCAAAAGCTTTTTGAATAGGGCTTCTGATTCTGTGAAACAGAAAGAGCTGGGGAGTTGGTTCCATGCCTTAGAACCTAGGACCGAAAAGTTTTTACCGCTTCGGATTTTTAGTCTGAATAGGGTGGGGCTTGAGAAGATTTGCATGAGAGGATCTCAGAGTTCTTGTGGTTGTGTAATGCGTGAATCTGGCAGTCGAGTATCTTGTTCCAGAGGCTCTGAATGCGCTAAAGACCAGTACAAGGATCTTAAAAAGGATCCTTTTGTGTACCTGTAACTAGTGTAGAGCTTTTAGGGCAGCAGAGGCAGAACTCCGTCTGGGGAGTTTTAGCACAAGCCTAGCTGGAGTTTGCGGAGTGTAAGTTTCAAGGCTCCTACATAGAGACTAGTATCTTTATTCGATTTTCCATGAAAATCATTAAAGCACAACAACATACAAATAAATTTAAAATGATCCCCCAACTCCGTGTCCTCAGAATAATAATAGTACTATAAAACACAGAAATTCATAACATGCAACTTGTCACAGTTTACATTTCCATCTTCTGGTGACTATACGGGATTTCAGGTGCGTGCCTGGTTCGTGTCATAACTGTGCTGAGGATCCGTATATGCTTTAGTATTTAATAGTGTCAAGTGCACAACTCCCTAAAATATTGCAGTATGGTGATAACAATGAGACATAAATACAGTTCCACCATCGGTTAAAACTTGCCTATTAAAGGAAAGGTTAAAAACTCTTTAACTACCGTTAGAAAGAAAAAGAATTTTCTTTTTCATTCTTCTCAGCAAACGACACTCTCAATGCTTTATAACCAATTTCATGTACACGTGTACTAATATCAATGGTGGACTTATCATAAATTCGGCAACTATTTCCTAAAAAGTTTCCCTAAATAAATAAATGCATTACTGTCAAGTTAAAATCTCATGAAAATCCCCATTCTTACAAATTGCTTTGCCTTATCTAAAACAATATGGACATGGCAACATGTGTAGTACTTCTTAGAAGCCTAAGAATGGAGACAACACCTAGCTGTTCAAGGGACCTAATGAGGGATCGAACTGTGGAACCTCCCCAAGCGGAGTGTCCACACTGTAAGTTTAAATTTCAACCGCCCAAGCGGTCCCCGCTTAAAGAAAATGTATTCCATTTCATCCTACTCAATTGTAGATCGCTAAGCAAACATAAGCAAGAATTAGCAGAACTTATTGAGGAGCAACTACCTCATAAACTCTTTTTTTTTTTTTTTTTTTTTTTTATAAAACATTTTTATTAACATTTTTGCATAATAACAATTGTTACAATGGTGTTTACTTATTGATACATTCATTGTTTGTCCTTTTTTCTCACTTAGTTACATCATTTCTATTCAATCCATATACACTACTCTTTTCTCCGTTGTGTCTGATAAGTTTTGTATTACCAATTTTTACCTGTCCTACAGCTCCCGCCTCCCGTGCTTAGTCCCCCTGTATTGATACGTGGTCTTCTTGCGGGGGTTCACAAATATTCCCACGAAATGTATTCCATTTCCCCCATATCTTCTCCCACTTCTTGGGGCACCCCGATGAATATAGACCGATTTTTCAGTGGTCATAGTGTGGTCTAGGTCTTGGCACCATTGCGTATAAGTAGGAGTTACCTGTGATCCCCAGTGCTGTGCTATATTGCGTTTTGCCAGCGCCATTCCCAGTGTAGCCCACCCCTGATCTGCGTGATTGAGGTCTGTGGGTTCCCAGATGTTTAGCAAACATCTCTTTGGTTCCAGCGGCACCATGACTCCTGTCACCTGCGAAACTGTGCGCATAATCTTCTCCCAATACTTCGTTATTGACGGACAGTCCCAAATTGTGTGCCAGAATGTCCCCAGTGCGCCACAGTGGCGGAGGCAGAGTGGGGTGTCAGTCCTGCCTAATTTGTGCAGTAGTGGTCGCGTATAGTACGTGCGATGCAGGATTTTTAGCTGCACTAATCTGAGTTTGGAAGGTATTGCGATCTCCCGTGGTGATGCCGTCGCCTCCATCCAGTCGTCTTCCTCCAGTACTCCCAGATCTACCTCCCATCTGCCCTTAAGTACCACCGTGGGATCAGGTTGATTGTTAATTATTTTACGGTATGTTTGGGATATGGCTTTTTTATGTAGATGGTCTGTTAATAGTCTGTCCTCTAGTGGTGAGGCCTCCGGTAAATGCGTGTTTGGTGGTATCACTGCCATCAGTGCGTGTCTTATTTGTAAATATCTGAAAGCTTCAGTCTGTGCCAGGCCGTAGGTGTCCTGCAGCTGCGTGAATTGGATGACCCCTCCTTCTCCCATAAGTCCCCAACCTTTGATATTCCTATCAAGTCCCACTGTTGGAATCCCTTTGTTTTTTTCAGAGTTCCTAATTTCCGGGTGTCCCATAAAGGCGTGGCCTGCGTAATGACTCCGTCCCACTTCAATGCCCGCTGTACTGTGTGCCACACGTGAACCGTATGTGCTGTTGGGCCCGTTAGGGTTGTTTTTCGGGGCCTGTTGTACAACTCCCCCATTATCCCTCTAACTTCTAGGAGGTGCCTGTCCATCCGGAAGGCGGGGTCCTCCTGTGACGCGTGAAGCCACTGATTTATTGTGATGAGCTGAGAAGCCCAATAATACGCCTGTATATTGGGCAGGGCAATCCCGCCGTCGTACCATCCCCTCACTAGTTTCTGCAATGCTATACGAGCCGACTTCCCATCCCACAGCAGGGCAGTAAGCTCTGTATTTATCATAGTAAAGTATGTTGGGTTTACCGGAAAAGGAGTATTCTGTAAGCTGTACAGGAATCTGGGGAGTGCCATCATCTTAAAGAGGGCCGCCCTGCCCAGTAATGTTAGCGGCAGGGATCGCCAGTGCTTAACATCGCTACGCAGTCGAGTCAGGGGCTTCATTAAGTTTTCGTCCGTAAAGATCTCGCTTTGTGGTGTTACGTAGATGCCGAGATATTTAAATCCCCGTTCTGCGATCCGGATTTCGCAGTTGCGTGGCATCCTCGGTGGGGGACCGTGTAGGATGTATAGAAGTGACTTCGCCCAATTTATTGTGTATCCTGACGCTCTGCCGTATGCGGCGCACAAGTCCAGCAGACGGTTTAGGGAACGCGCAGGCGACGCCAAATATAGTAAGACATCGTCCGCGTAGAGTGAAATGCGGTCCTCCCATCCCATGGCCCACTTCAGTCCGCGGATAACTGGGTCCTGGCGTATCCATGCCGCCAGTGGCTCCAGTACTATAGCAAAGAGCAGGGGGAGAGGGGACAGCCCTGTCTCGTTCCCTTTCCAAGGGAAAATTCTGCGGAGATACGTCCATTTGCCACCACCTGCGCCAAGGGTTTCGTATATAGCAGTTGAACCCATTCACAGAATTTGGGACCAAATCCCATACGATGAAGGACTGCAAATAGAAAGGGCCACTCTACCATGTCGAATGCCATGCGTGCATCCAGGGACAGAATTATCGCATCCTCTTCGATAGTAGACTTCCGTGCCATGACACCATGTAGTCTCCTGAGATTTAACGCTGTGTTTCTGTTTGGCATAAAGCCTGACTGATCAGGATGGATCACTGTTGTGAGGTGGGGTTGTAGTCGCGTGGCTAACGCTTTGGCTAGTATTTTAGCTTCGGCGTTCATTAAGGAAATAGGTCTGTAGGACAGGCATTCCTGCGGTGGCTTGCCTGGTTTGTGGATTGCGACTATGGTTGCTACACGTTGGTCTTTAGGTAATTCTCCCTTCTCTAAGCATTCCTTATACATGTTAAGTAGGTGTGGTGCGAGTTTGGTCGCTGTCCCCTTGTATAACTCTACCGGGATACCATTGGGTCCCAGAGCCTTTCCCGACTTTAAAGCTCCTATTGCCGAGGTAATTTCCTCAGTGGTTAGGTCTGCGTCTAGTGTCTTGACGGCATTCTCTGACAATGTAGGCATTTGGATGTCTCTGAGGAATTCCAGGTTGTCTTCTCTAGTGTTTGTGGCAGTGGGTGTATAAATTTGCTGGTAATGGTCGGCTAATGCCTCAACTATTTGCTGGGGGTCTGAGGTCGTATTCCCATCTGCTAACTTAATGTGGGTTATCCAATTATTGGCACGCTCCCTCCTGTCCAGCCAAGCAAGGAGCCTGCCTGCCTTGTCGCCAAGCTCGTATATTACATGTTGCGTGGCGGTAAGCCTGGATTTCGTGTCTTCCCAGGCGTAGGCCCGATATGCTTGCTGTGCCATGTGGAGCCCGTGTGTTGTGTCTTCGTTGGTATCTCGCGCGTGGTCTGCCTCCGCCACCCCTTGCTCTAGCTCTACGAGCTGTTGTCTGTGTTGCTTTTTATGGCTAGCTATCAGTGAAATGGCCTGTCCCCGCAGCACTGATTTGTATGCCTCCCACAGTATTGTCGGGGAAGCGACTGAGTGCTCGTTTTCGTCGAAGTATTTCTCTGTGGAGGTCTGTAGGCCCTTCTTAATCTGAGGGTTTTTTAAGAATCCTGGGTATATAGGAAACAGTCGCCGTCTCGTTACTGTACGGGAAGCATACGTGACATATACCGGTGAGTGGTCAGAAATGCCTCTAGGCAAGTGTTGAGTCTCCGATATCCCTTCTAGTCCGGTTGTTACCGTAAATAAATAATCTATTCTGGAGAGGCTATTGTGTACCCCTGAGTGAAAGGTGTACTGACGGTCCTGTGGGTGCCACTTTCGCCACACATCAGTGAGTCCCATAGCCTCCACAAAGCCCACCAGTTTGAGATTGGCACTGCATGTATCTCTAGGGGGCTGTCTGTCTAGCGAGGGATCAATCGTTGCATTAAAGTCTCCACCTATGATGAGTTTCCCCTGTGGCAGTGATAATAAGAATTCCCCTAGTGCTGGGAAGGTTGACTGGTGCAGCGTCGGTGGTATATATACTGTTACGAAGTTGTATGTCCTTCCCTCCCATTGACATGCCGTTGCAGCAAACCTGCCCTGTTCGTCCTTCCACGACCCAGTAATTATCAGGGGGAAACGTTTATTGATCAGGATACCTACCCCCGTGAACCCGAGGTAAATTCCGAATGTATTGTCATTTTGTATCCCCATCTATCTAGAGCTCTGCAGGCAGAGCCTGTCAAATGTGTTTCTTGTAGTAATGCCACCGCTGGGCCCTTTCGCTTGATGTATTGAAGGACTAGCCCCCTCTTAATCTTGTCTCCCAATCCGTTGACATTCCAGGATAGTATTGTTAGTGTGGGCGGTGGCCCCCCAGGGTCCGAGGTCTGGGAGCTAGGAATATTAGCGGGTGTGTCTATGTGCGCCATGTAGGACGTGGGATTTGGAAGGGTATTGATTCCCGCATTGCGTCCACTGTGCTGTATCGGTAATTATGCTATTTGTTAGACTTCTAAACTTTTGCATCCATTCAAACAATAAGGACTGAAGTATCATTCTGATATAATATATATTACCTTCTATATTCCCTTGTATCGGAAACCTGAGAAGTACATTAACTCCCTTGAACTGTTCCCCATCCCCCTCCCCCCACCCTGCCTCCCTGCCCGGCGGACCTAGAACTACCCGCCACCCCAACTGAGCAGAGTGCTTCTGACCCATAACTTGTACTTGCGTGAGGGGGAAGAGTCTGCCATCGATCCCCGCCAGTCACTCCTTTGACTAACATCTAGTTGCTGCCTGTGTCCCAGATGGAGGCACTTTTGGTCGTGGCTGCGAGGGCCCCCGCCCGTGCCACCGCATCATTCGCCCATCATTCGTGTACTTATTATATTCTATCAATTAAATTAAGTTAGTGGTCGCCCATTAAGTGTTTCAAACAACAGTCATGACTGGTTGGTGCTGGTGTGTTCCACTGTGCATCCGGTCGCCACTCCTTCTGCGGAGAGGTCTCCATCCTCTTGTCACGCCGGGGCGTCACTCAGGGTCCTCATTTGTAGTGGGACGTTCTTCTTCCACGATGGCCGTCCCTCCGCTACTCTGTGTGTCGGATAGCTTGGACATTTGCCTGTGTTTCGAAGTTTGTCGTCTGGGGCCCGTGGCCGGGCGCCATCCCTCCAACCAGTCTGTCGCCTCCTCCGGCGTCTCAAAGAACCAGACTTTTCCCTCTGCTTCAACTCGGAGTTTCGCCGGGAAGAGCATTGCGTATTTTAATTCTCTATTACGCAGTTCTTTTTTGATTTCTAGAAAACTGCGTCTTTTCTTGGTCACCACCGCCGTGTAGTCCGGATAGAGTGAGACCGTACTGTTGTCTACCTGCAGTGGGGGCTCATGCGCGCAGCCTGTAGGATCGTATCCCGGTCGCGGAAGTTAAACATGCGCGCCAGTATGGGTCTGGGTGGCGTCCCTGGCCTTGGTCTTCCGCCAGGCACCCTGTGCGCCCGCTCCACTGAGAAGAAATTTGATAGGCCGCGGGGTTGCAGCTTCGTCAGGATAAAGTCTTCTACAAAGAGGTCTAGCGCCGGTCCCCGGATACTCTCCGGCACCCCCACCAGGCGTATGTTGTTGCGTCGTGAGCGTCCTTCTTGGTCCTCCAGCTTGTCGGCCATTTGCTGGGCTGTTTGTTCCAGTTGGCGGACCTGGCGTTGCAGGGTCACCGTATCTGCGGTTAGTACAGCTGTCGCATTTTCGACCTCCGCCACCCTGGTGCTGATTTTGGAGACATCTGCTCGCAGCAGCGTGATGTCCGTCGAGATGGTGCCAATGGTAGATTGCATCTGGTGGAGGGTGGCCATCACATCTAGCAGGGTGACCTCCCCTGCTTTGCGGTCGGCGAGACGCTCCCAGTGGGCTGGGATGCCGCTGTCGTAACCGAGTTTTCTTTGTGGTAAACGTATTTGTCCATCTTACTGCTCTGCGACCCTCGTTGAGCGCGTCCACTCATCTTGTCTACTACTGGTGGCTGGTGTGACAGGGAAGACAGTAGGGGCCGCTTCCCGCCGGCGGGAGTGGTTTCACACGCGGCCCCCCGGCCCCCCTGCCCCCCCTTTAGCCGTGTGGTCAGTAGGCCGTCGCCGCAGGTATTTCACCCCCAATGTGCCTTGTAGTTTCCCTTCTTCTTCCAAGAAGTCTCGAGGCTGTTTGATGCACCAGCCGCAGTATGTGTAAGTGTCCGCCCCAGCCAGCGCTCAGTCTCGGGGTATACAAAACCAGGGAGAGAGCAACTCCACAGCACACCCTACCTCAATTACGGCCTCAGTCTTGGGATATGTTGCTGGGCCTCCAGAGTATTTCCTTCTGTCCCTGTGTCTCACCCTCTACTGGGATATTCGCGCCTAATCATCAATGTGGCGCCTCTCTTGATGTTGCTGTTGGAGGGGGCTTACCACGCTCTGCACCGGGCGCACTCACCGCTGCGTGTGCTGGCGTCTATCCTCGCCACCACCGGTCTTGGGGTATAGCGCTGGGCCCTCAGGACTGCCTCCGAGTCTCCCGTTTTGCCGGGATTGTTGGCCCGGTTCGTTCCTTGTTTCCCCAATGGATGTTGGGCGTTTGTGCCGTGTGAGTCGGGGACCCAACTCACCCCCTTCCCCCTCCTCACTCTCGGCGGTGCTCGGGGCTTCCTCCGGCTGCCGCGATCCGCCGCGCTGGGCTTGGGCGGGGCGAGGGCTACTCGAGGTCCCGGCTTCTGCGCTGTCCCCAGGCCGTATCTCCTTTCCACGGTCCGGAGCTCCGGCGGCCGGTCGCAGACGGCCCAGATCTCTTCCAGGTGTTCACCTGATGTTCCGACGTTGCCGCCCACCCTTGGAGGACAGCAGGCCTGCGGATTAATGTCAGGATAGTCGGGAGGACTGCAGGTGATCGCGGAGCTCTCCTAGGCTGCGGCCATCTTCGGTGGTTGTAAGCCACGCCCCTCATAAACTCTTTTTAACACCTCTGCCCCCGATATACTAGACGCTCTTCCGGCAGGCTATGGAATTTTAAGACAGGATCGCATACTAAAAAGAGGCGGCGGGATAGCCATTGCCTATAAATTATCATTGAAATGCTCTATCAAGGAAGCCAATATCGATGACCGTGAAGCCGTCTCTTTTGTACTAACCTTGGCAGGAAACGCCGCTATCACAGGATTTTTAATTTACCGTCCACCAGGGCCTACCTCACATTTTATAGAGAACCTAGCAGATAAGATTACTCAACCAGCTTTACGCCACACTAAACTATTAGTCTTAGGGGACCTTAATATGCATTTCGGGGCTAATCCGGCCCGATGCGATATCACTTAGCAACGAATTGGAGACAGTTAATATGACCCAAAGAGTGCACGTCCCGACACATTAATTGGGCCATACTCTGGATCCGATCTTTGTTAATTTTTCCAATCTAAACGTCAAGGAGCCTCAAGTAACCCTGTGGTCGGACCATTATGCGGTGCCCTTTAGCATCACAGGTGTAAGGATACCTCCAAACAACTTAAAGGATCGAGGGCCCAGAAGCAGGAAATGGAATTCAATTAATTCCACAACCTTTATTACAGCTGTGACCTACCTCAGCTAGACAATAATGTTAACACGGCTAACTGCCAAATTGAAGAATGGATTAGGTCAGCAGTGGAGGAAGCTGTACCATGGTCATCAGGGAACCCAAACCCGAGAGCTAAGCAATCAGCCCCCTCGTTCACAGACCAACTTCAAGCAGTAAAAAAGCATGTAAACGCCTGGAGCGGATATGGAGAAAAGACTACAATCCGGTCAGTAGAAACGCCTACAAAGAAGAACTCAAAAAATATCATGCTCTAATTAGACAAGCATTTGCAATGCAACAGGTCTCGCATTATTAAAGTTTGAGCTATTGGTGTTGCATTTGCAAGAGTTTGAGCTACTGCCATTGTAAACGCCAATGCCTTTTATTTATGTGTTTCGAAAAGCTGTATGCGGTGCATAAACACGCCCTTTGTACTTATAGTCCTTGCTTACGAAAAGGAAGGCTGGCAGTAAAAGAGGCATAGTTACTGCCAGCGTTGCTTCTCGTAAGCAACGACTGCAAGTACAAAGTGCCTGTTTACGCACCGCTTGCAGGTTTTAAAAATACAGAAATAAAAGGCATTGGTATTTACAATGCCAATAGCTCAAACTCTCGCAAATGCGACACCTATTGCACAGCAAATGCTCGTTTTCTTATTGCGTAGTAGAACCACTCTTTGTGGAAAACAACAATCATGCCATGCCAGATGGTCTTACAGGCATTCACAGATATACAAACCTACAATAAGTTTCCTATATTGAGGTTTTGGAATGTTCCGTTTTTTAAAGCACAATAAAGATGGGGGCTGTTGGTGGGGGTTGAGAGGTAACTCCCACCTTTAATTTGTGAGGGCCTGAGCCTGGTGAGGTAGCCGGTCTGCTTTGTTTCACTGTTCTACCAAGGTTTTAGGAACTGTAAGATTCCTATCAACAACAGCAAGTGATGGATGATCTGTGGCTCAAAACCTAATCCCAAGTAGTAATTGTAATAATTCATTATTATTATTTAGACCGGACTAAATATTGATAATGAATCATTACAATTATTACTTGGGATTCGCTTTGGTTTGCCCAGAGATGAGTGCAAACATCCTTTTGTGTGAATATTAATCCAAAATGAAAGATGAATGCTAGCCACTAAAAAACAAAAGTGTCTGTCCATCCCCTATTTCTCCTTGCTATTTTTCCAGATGTGGTCTGGATGAGATGCCCACAGATTTGCCCGAGCAGCCGGGAGTGCACATCTGTTTGGTGGGACGGGATAGCAAAAGATGGTGAGGGCGAGGAAGGAAGTAGGGGGAAAAGTAAGAGTAAAAGCATTGAAAATGCAATAGGTCTCGCATTTGTTTGAGTTAGAGCTATTGGCATTCTAAATGAGAATGTGTTTTACATATGTGTTATGGAATGTATGTATGTGGTGTGTAATGGAATTATGTGTGTTGGATTGGATTAGTTGTGTAATTGTGTGGCGTTGATTAGATTTTTATAGAGGAATTATGTGGAATGGTGTGCTGTGGAATTATATGGATGTGTTGTAATTGGATATATATGGTGTGTAGTGGAATTGTGTTGTGGGTGGAATTTTTTAAATTAAATATGTGGTGTGGAATGGATTTGTGTGAAGTTGAATAGTTTGGCATGGAATAGTTTGGTATAGAGTGACATTTTGAGTGGAATTATATGGCATGGCGTGAAGTGTTTTTATGTGGATTGTTATGTGGTATAGAGTGGATTTATGTGGGGTGTATTTATATGATATTGAGAAGTGTGTAATTAGGTGTAGTTGAATTATGTGGTGTTAAGTGGTATTATGTGGATTGTAATTATGTTATGTGGTTTGGTTGGATGAATTTGCATTGTATTGAGTAGTGTTACGTGGAATGGCATTGAGTAGAGTGGTGTGGCGTTGAGTGGAGTGGTGTAAAGTGGAGTGCAGTTGTGTAGTAATTTGTGGAGCGCAGTTGGTTGCAGTGGCATTGTGTGGAGAGGAGTGGGGTTGCGTGGAGTGGTGTTGTGTAGAGTGGGGTGATATTACAAGAACTGGAATTGTGTGGGTGGTGCTGCATTGATTGACGCTGCATACATTGGTGTGGTGCAGAGTGGAGTGCAGTTGCGTAGAGTGGGGCAGAATGGCATAGAGTGAAGCGTAGTTGTGTGGAGTGGCATTGTGTGGAGTGGCGTAGAGTGGCGCTGTGTGGATTGGCATAGAGTGAAGTGGCATAGAGTAGAGTGGCGTTGCAAGTATTGGTTTTGTATTGAGTGGTGTTGCGTGTAGTGGTATTGCGGAGAGCTGAGTTGTATGGAGTGGCGTGGCGTAGAGTGGAGTGCAGTTGATTGGAGTGAGTTTGTGTGGAGTGTAGTTGCATGTAGTGCAGTGGTGTGGAGTGCAGTGGGTGGAGTGTCGTGGAATTGAGTAAAGCAGCGTGGCGTGAAGCAGAGTGGCATGAAGAAAAGCAGAGTGGCGTGGAGTAGAGTGGCGTGGAGTAAAGCACAGTTGCGTGGAGTAAAGCTGAGTGGTGTTGAGCGTAGTGGCGTGGATTAAAGCAGATTGGCGTGGAGTAAAGCAGAGTAAAGCAGAGTAAAGTAGAGTAAAGTAGAGTGGAATTGAGTGGAGTGGCATGGAGTAAAGGAGATTGGTTTGAGTAAAGGAGAGTGGTATAGAGTAAAGGATAGTGGCATGGAGTAAAGCAGAATGGTGTGGAGTGAAGCAGAGTGGTGTGGAGTGAAGCAGGGTGGAGTGGAGTAAAGTGGACTGGAGTGGAATAAAGCAGAGTGGTGTGGAGTAAAGCAGAGTGGTGTTGAGTGGAGTAAATCAGAGTGGGGTGGAGTAAAGCTGCATGGAGTTGTGTGGAGTATAGTAAAGCAGAGTGGTGTGGAGTAAAGCAGAGTGGTGTGGAGTAAAGCAGAGTGGTGTGGAGTAAAGCTGAGTGGTGGGGAGTAAAGCTGAGTGGTGGGGAGTAAAGCTGAGTGGTGGGGAGTAAAGCTGAGTGGTGGGGAGTAAAGCTGAGTGGTGGGGAGTAAAGCTGAGTGGTGGGGAGTAAAGCTGAGTGGTGGGGAGTAAAGCTGAGTGGTGTGGAGTAAAGCAGAGTGGAGTAGAGTGGAGTGCAGTGGAGTAAAGTAGGGTGTGGGTGAGTAAAGTAAAGTGAATTAAAGTAGAGTTGCATTGAGCGGAGTGGAGTAAAGGAGAGTGTCGTGGACTGAAGCAGAGTGGCATTGTAGGGAGTGGTGTGGAGTGAAGTAGAGTGGATTGGACTGGAGTAAAGCAGCGTGGTGTGTAGTAAAGCGGAGTGGCGTCAAGTGTAGTGGAGTAGACTGGACTGGAGTAAACAGAATGGAGTGGAGTAACGCTGAGTGGGGTGAGGTGGAATAAATTTGAGTGTTGTGTATTAAAGTAGAGTGGAGTGGTGGAAAGTAGTGTGGAGTGGCGTAAAGAAGAGTGGAGTTGAGTGTAGTAATGCCAGAGTAAAGCAGAATGGCGTGGAATAAAGCAGAATGTTGTGCGCAGTGGAGTGTAGTAAAGCAGAGTGGATTGGAGTAAAGCTGAGCAGAGTGGAGTAATGGTTTTGGGAGGAGAGTAAAGCTGAGTGGTGTGTAGAAAAGTTGAGTGGTGTGGAGAAATGGAGGAAGTGAGGGCAAAGAGCAGGTGCTAATAATCAAGTGCTTTGGTGCGCACTGGAAGACTCTGGCTCAAAGTAAGTAGTAGTTTAAATCCTCAAATTCGTGACATATATTAGGAAGAGATAAGGAGAGAAGTGGAGGAGAGAAGGAGAAACAGGGAAGAACAGAAAAGTATGAGAGGGGGTAAGAGCAGAAGAGAAAGGGAGCCGATGAAATAGGTAAAAGAATGTGCTGGAAAGAAGGATCAGAATCGGACAGGCAAAGGCTATTGTGGAGAGGATGAGGTGTAAGGAAGAAATGTGCCGGATTTGGGGATGAAAATGCAGTTTTGTCCTGGCCTAATATTAAGTGTTATTGGGCAAATCTGTTTTTTCCTTGTGTGAATGTAAAAATATTATGGCTTTAAGTGGTGCTATTTTGAGCCAAGTAAAATACAAAGCGCACTGGTTACCTGCCTCGTGTTCTGTATGCACAGGAATAAGTAGGTCTGTGCGAATGTGTATGAATAAGTAACCAGCAAAAAATAAACATGTCTTATTAAGTACATGCAGACTTATACCGACGTCCCACATGCAACAATGCAAATCAGGGGAGTGTTAACACACACATAACCTACAAGCGTTATATAACATACCAGTACATCGTAGAATATGCAACCAAAGTGTATATCGTGTGGGAGGAATGGTACGTATCATAGGTAAACACTGGTCCGAATGGTGAGACGTAGGAAACAGCTACAGCTGATGGTAAAAATCGCACTCACCAGGCGGCAACAGAATTCTGAAGAATATAAATACAACCCACCCCTTTTGCCCTGCCGTCTTTCCCTTAACCCACATTTCATCGTGGTGCCAGAGTGCCTCTGCAGTCTCAAGATGCGAACCATCCACTTCAAATGTTACACGACATTTAATGAAGAGGAGGACGACATGGTTGTCACGGATACTGTGAAAGCATTGGGGTGGACGTACGCACTGTGATGAAAATCAGCAAAGAAGGGCAAGATGAGAGAGAGTAGAGCTGTTAACTACAAGTTTGCCAGGGTAGAGATGGAAGCTATATTTTCTGGTGGCCTAGATCTAACCGCTGTGGAACAGTACGGTGTACCTGTTTCAAAGAGCCGTGCGGGCGCAGTAGGAAGAGCTTAGCAATGACGCAATGTTGTGTGCGGCAGCACAGTGCATATGACAGTGCAGTGTTTACTTTATCTGTATGTGTGGTAGAGACAGCGTGCCATACTAAAACCGCTTAGTGGGCATATAAATTAAGGCACACATAAAGGAGAAAAAACCAGCATTTTCAACGGCAAGGTCACACTGCACTTTAAACCCACAACTGGTTGCAGGGAACCAAATAAAACAAGCCGATCCTCGAGCAGGGATACTTATCAGCAACAGCTGCTCTGGTTTTCGCATCCTGTTTGATGGGGGTCACATTGCTTGGAAACAACCACGAACAAAGATCAGAGTCAGTCCACGCCACGGCCGTGGCAGCTGCGAGGAGCAGGGCAGGCACAGGCAGCAGTGCCCCTGCTCTGAGGCAGCCTGCAACACAGCCCTCTCTCTCGTCCCCCTGGCTCTGCTAGGAGGCAAGCCGGAGCTCCCTGACAATTTGCAAGGGAGAGAGAGCAGAAAGAGTGGGGTGGAGGGGGGGCAGGAGAATGAAAGCGAAACCAGCGCGGCGTTCTTGAAAGGGCACCGCGTTGATAAATAGAGCCTGCTGATAAATATAGTAGAAATAACCTGCCATTCTCTGCAGAGACCAGACTCTCTCCTGGGCCCAGGCAGCTGCGAGGAGCAACGAGTAAGCTAGTGGTGCGCGCGCAACACAGAGGAGCGGGGGGAGGGAGCGCCGCAGCGGCAGCAGACGAACGCGCGCTGCTGCGCGTTCTGGCCACCGTCGGGAATGGGCGCGGCAAAGGCGGGACATGTGCCCGCCTTTGACCAATCGCGTGCCGTCTCAGCAAAAAAACGCACGCTCCAGCCAATGTGGGCTTCCGAAAGCAAAACCACACGCACGAGCGTGTGGGTAGCTTTCAGAAGCCCTTTCTAGAGGACTCGCGCTGCGCGAGCAGTGCTGCGCACTGCAACGCTAGGCGCGAGACCTAAAAAACTAGATGTGATTTCTACACGAGCAAAATAGAAACGGCCAATAATTCCTCGAAGGAACTCTACTCCATTTTGAAATCACTGTCACCCTTAGATCGCACCAGAGACCCCCACTGCGTCTGCAGAGAACTGCAACCTGATTGCAAACTATTTCGCATCAAAAGTGGCCAAAATCTATGAATCATTTCCCCCGGAGGCGAGAATCCCTTTGAGCATTGAGGCTTTACCAATGGACTCTGACAACATCTGCAGCCTGAATGAATTTACAGTCCCCCACACCGCCAGCTTGGAAAAATTGGCTCGCAGTATTAAATCAGGCTCACCCTTCAATCCGGCCCCACCCAAGGCCGTAATACAAGGATTTAACGTGATTAATCCTTCTTTACAATAACTGCTTGCCCTCTCTTCTAATTCTGGTGAGGTTCCATTAAAATGGAAACAAGCCACTGTCATAGCCTTACAAACGAAGCCTTCTAGTTATCCTATGGTTCTTGATAATTTACGTCCGATCTCATTACTCCCGATAATTGGCAAACTAGCCGAGAAGGTGGTTAACAATCAACGTACTCATTTTATCATCACAAATGATCTTTATCATTCAACCCAATCGGGTATCAGGCCATCCTACTCGACAGAATAAGCTCTCTTGTTAACCACTGAAACTCTAAGGCAATGCGCGGATGCAGGTCAGACAGCCACACTAGTCCTTTTGGACTTAAGTGCGGCCTTTGACACAGTTCTCACTATCTCCTTGCTCAAAGACTCAACAGCTGCGGGATTGCAGGCCGAGCACTCCGCTGGATATGCTCATACCTACACGAACGGAGTTTCCAGGTTTCCCAAAAACCTTTCCTTTCAGAAAGCGTGCCTCTTGCACAAGGCCTACCTCAGGGCTCCATTTGAAGCCCAACCTTATTCAATCTCTATATGGGCCCACTAGCAGAGATCGTGGAACGTCACAAGGTGACTATAGTGGTATATGCAGATGACATGTAACTTATAGGCACACTCTCTCAAGACTCGGAAGCCACAGCCGCCCGCTTCTCTGCCTGCTTGGAAGAGCTAGCAACATGGATGACCAATCATTGCCTCAAGCTAAATAGCAATAAGACCGAGGTACTGGTTGTAGGAAAGGCCCCATCTATATGGTCATCAGCATGGTGGCCCAATGCATTAGGTCAGGCCCCCACGCCCAAAAATTCAA
Source organism: Calotriton arnoldi (assembly GCA_963921515.1). NCBI lineage: Eukaryota > Metazoa > Chordata > Amphibia > Caudata > Salamandridae > Calotriton > Calotriton arnoldi. The sequence continues at coordinate 1,255,070 of CAWUFW010000070.1, forward strand.
CAAATAATCTTGGGATTTGGTTTGATTCAAATCTCTCCTTCGATCATCAGATCAGAGTAGTTGCTAGTAAGTGTTTCGGCATTCTTAAAATGCTAAGGAAATTGATTGATCTTCTGCCGATGCCTGCCAGAAAGACCATTGTTCACGCTCTGGTCACAGCACATTTGGACTACGGGAATGTCCTTTATTTAGGTGCCAACAAAGGAAGCCTGACAATACTCCAGCGTATTCAGAACGCTGCAGCTCGTCTGGCCTTAGGGGTTCCCAAGAGATCGTCTGCCTCAAAAGCTCTGGCCAATTTACATTGGCTTCCAGTGGAAAAGAGTTATTTTTTAGGCAATGTATTACTGCCACAAAATTTGGTGGAACAAGGGACACAGCCACCTGGGAGCTCTCATTACACCTTACTGCCCTTTTTGTACTTTGCGATCATGTGGAACCCTGCGGACAAGAGTCCCCAGAGTCTACAGGGCTAGAATGGGTGCTCGCTCGTTCAGCTACCTAGCAGCAAAAACATGGAATTCTCTTCTGCTCTTCCTGAAGGCTTGCTCTACTGAACGAGCCTTCCGTAAAGATTTGAAAACATGGCTTTTCAGCTCCCTCTCTTAATCCATCCACTCTTGCCTAGTTCCGCTCGCCTCCCATTTGTCTTGTTTCAGCACGGGGACACACCGTTTGGTGTAACCATGCGCTCTATAAATGACTATGATGATGATAACCCTGTCCTCTAGAATGTACTCCCTGGTAACATAGTATTGTCAGCGATGAACATCATAAAACATGACATGTCTGCATCACAACATGGGCAATCACAACTTATATCAATATTGCTATTGAATTGGAAGCTTCAGACACTCTGTTCTGGTCGCGTACCCTGCCGACATATTAATGCCACAAGCCTGCTGTTTTGTCAGATGATAAGGTGAAAACAATTACTCATGGCATGCAAAGATGCGACATACACTATGTTACACATAGAAAAATTAGAGAGGCTGCTGTTCACTGTTGCTGAAACGCCTTCCGCGGATTGGATAATCCACAGGTACATTACTCTGTCAATTTTGACATTCTATTTCGAATGCTGCTTAGAACATCATGAAGTGGGCAGATATGATGCACTAGGGGAAGGGTATGTACACGAGTATTGGGAATCACCTTTCAAATTTTGGTGTCGAAATAAGGAAACTGAAGTTTTTCTCAGTGGTTCAGGCTGCAAGAGTGCTGTAAGTGGTTCCTTAGTGTGCAAGAAGGTTTCGCTCCATGGGGCCTGTAATGCTTCCCTTGCAAACTTATCTTGCTACTTGAAAGGTTCCCCGGCGGCCATGATTCGTCCGACCTTCAGATTACTCTTGAATCAGTGTTATTTATCGATCAAGGTTGCTGCTGGATGAGACTGGGTATTGCCTATCTTGTCACGGTTTCTTCCGTGGTCACTAGGTGTACACAAATATTGTTTCCACCTTCCCATACAGTTAGGTAGGCTCCACTGTGGCCTTCGATTAAGCTTTCGAATGTGCATTTTGATGCCCTGAGCAAACTGAAAGCTTTACTGTTTCAGAAAGATATGGCCTTAACATCTGCGGAGACATTTGATCTTCAAGTTGCAAGGTCTTCTTCTGATAATCAGTCGCTACTCCGCACTAATTTCGCCCAGCATTTTGGAGAATTAGTGCAACGCATTTTTAACATGTCTCGTACTGTGAGGGTAGCACGCTCATTTAAATGTTTAGACTCTGGCTTGTTTAGCACCTTCCAGACAGTTTTCGAAGTCATTCCATCATTTATTCACTCTGTGTTTTTTGGAGGTCTTCCGCTTGTCCTGTTCCTAATTGTTGGGACTGTGATTTTATTTTTTCTCTTCCACAATGGATGGCCCATTTCAAGATTGAAGGGAACTGGCACTACCACATGAGCTCCTGCGCCATGAATGCATGGTACATGTTTCGGCGCACCCTTGCTTCAGGAATTAAACTAGCAATGGTTCTTGTCATTTCGGCCTGTGTGGCTTCACTGCATGCAGCCCGTATTCCCCTGTCTGCTGTGCACTTTCGAGTGTGCCTGGACTTGTGCCTAGGGACGCAACTGGTTCATCCTCTGGACATACACATACTGGTGGACCCCCTAAAGGCCCATTTGTATCACTGTCCTGTGCATATTCCATTGCTTCTGAACACATTCTATGAGCCTTCCTGAGATGCTTCTGCTCCTGGTGAATTGGATCTTGGCTCTGGTCCTGCGGAAATTCACTGGCTGTGGGCACTCCTTCAGTGAGTGCTGTGGGGGTTGGATGGAAACACATCTGTTCCATAAACCTGCTCCAAGGTGGGCCTCTGGGATCATTGTCTGCTGGAAACAGAAATGTTTTGTCTACCACTCGGAACACAAACAATTGGCTCTTCCTTTTGGTAAAAGCATTTTGATTTGGCCTATATTTTTTAACATCATAAATTTCTTTTAAAACTTGGCTTTTATTTGCTTTTACATTTTTAAATGATGGCTTTCTGTATGATTTGGTTTTCAAACTGTATGATTTCCTATTCTAAATATATGTTTTATACTTTTGGCACCTTTTATATAAACACATGCTGTAGCATTGCTATGGATAGCCTTCTTATAATGAGATAGCTTTTAGTCGACTTATGTCCGAGGAGTGGGTGTCAAGTAGCTAGGTTAGGCCCAGGAAGAAACCCTGCCATTTTACATGTATGCGTTTCTAAAGTTGCCTTCTTTTTCCACCCAATGACTTTTGGCACACATTTGCTTGTGTGACAGTGCAGGGTTAGTTTCTATGAGACCCAATTACTTACAATACCACTTCATAGGTACACTATCATGACATCTTGAACATTCAGTACAAGGCCTGAACACACATTGTGCAAATGTTGTTGTTTAATATTCATCAATAAGGTGGTAACGCTATCACAGAGGCAATAAACAATGTCAGCTTTGCTGAAATCTCGACACCATGGCATGGGTTCTGTTGTTATAAATGCACATGTTCTTCCGCACTCAAATTAGAGGAGCACTCTGCTGTCATTGCGAGGTCATCACTATCATCGGAGTCTCAGCCCAGCTGCTTCCGGTTTACCCTCTGCAAGGAGGGATGTTCAACTTGTGACCTAGGCGGGGTCCTACATACCTTGCCTTCAGGTAATGGGGATTTAGATCATCCAGTAGGGGATTCTTGGCAGAACACCCGCCCTAGGCAACTAGGTTAGGGAAGGCTTAGTAGGAGTACACCATATACTGTATCCATATGACAGCATATGTACACTGTTTTTAGCATGATGGTGGAATCGTTCATTCTTTTCACTGTCCTTGTATTGCTAATCACTTTTGTCTGATCCTGTCTATTAATCATTGCAGTGCATATATTTTATACAAGAATCACAATGTGTATTCCTTGTATATCTCTCTGAGTGAGCACAAGTGATTGAGCGGAAAAGGTTCTAGATCTGTTACCACGATCCCTTGGGGCCTTGAGTTGTCATGTTCTGAGGTTGTTCAAACTATTCGCTACCTATCTAGGATTAGGGGTGCTTGCGGTGGCACTGTGAGCTAGCATGTCTATAGGTCAACATATCCTGAGGGGGTGCATGGAATCAGTCAGGCACCATCGTAACGTTTTTGTTGACCAGCAAACTAACAGTTCCTACTGAGAGGTGGAAACTGTACGACACCGCTCGCCAAAACAAAAGAAAATCATTGGTGGTCTAGTGGATGCATTCCTGCTGCGCGATCGCGGCCCCACCCACGTCGCACAGCAGGAATGCACTGCAAAGAGACACCATGGGGGAAAAAAACATTCTTTCCAACCCCCCCTCCCCCACCCCCTTCCCCATTGCCTCTCTGCCCTCCCTGAACCCTCCCTGGAGGAGAAACATACATGTTTCTCTGACACGCTGGAAGCAAGTGGCTTCCAGCGCATCCCGGCCTCTTTTGTTTCAAACACGTTTTTATTTGCATTTTAGAGAGGAACGTAACGCATTCATCAGTTTTACAGTTGGCAAGCGCCACATAGTGATATAGAAGAGGCCATCCTGAACACTGTGGCCCACATCTTAAATCAAGCATTGTTGATTCAACACATCTTGTTGGATAAGCTCCAGGGTATCGCGCATTACAGGAAATTACATGGCTAGCCAAAAACGACATCAATTACACGCTTTTCTGGCGCAAGTATCGTACGGCTATGACTGTCCTGTGGCGTTATCCAAGTCGCTAAGGTGCCGGGCTGCGCGCTATCGCATCAGAGCTCATGTTTGAAAAGCAATGCCTTAACACAATATATGCGCTGCCAAGAGGCTGCAAGCAGTGTACAAACAAGAAAAGTGAAAGACCAGTGGAAAGAGAGAAGAGGTGGAGAGGGGGCTATAGAAGAAGGGAAAGGATGTGGCGGGGGCGACAAAGGCAATATGACAGTATGCCTGGAGTAGCTCGCCTCGCGGGGGCGCAGTGGTAGCGCAGCTATTTGATGCCTCTATCGTCTTGTGGGGCGGTGTTGATAACAACATCAGCTGACGGGGCGTCAAGAATCACCGGGCCTAAGTCGTATGGGGTAGGTGGGGACGCAGCGCGGGGTGGTCAGTCAGGCGGGTTCCAATATCTGTTTGGATCTGTGGTGTGTACAGCATCGTCGAAGAGGCGTAGAGCCCGCAGCTTTGGTGGCTGCAGTCTAGCATTCTCTAGACGTCCCAGATGTTCCACCAGTGGCTTCCATAGTTTCGTAAACTGGGTGTCTCGATATTGTAGGCGTGCCGTGAGCAGTTCCATTACCACTGTTTGCCACAGGCGGGCGAACCACACATTTATTGAGGGCGTTTCCGCCTTTTTCCAATAAAGGGCGATGGTCCGCTTAGCAGTTCCAAGCATATGAAGACTGAGATGCCAATCGCAGCGGGTCATAGCCCGTAGGTTCACCGGCCTGAGGCCCAGTACAATCGTGAGTGGGTTTTCAGGTAGTGGGTAGCCTAGCACCCGTTTAATGTGGCTGAGGACTTCTTTCCAGTATGTGGTCAAGAGGGGGCACGACCACCATATGTGTATGAAATCTCCCCGTGCCCTATTGCAGCGCCAACAGAGAGGTGAGGAGTTGGGGAACATTTTATGCAACCTGAGGGGTGTGTAGTACCATTGTGTCATTACCTTGTATGCGGATTCCTGCTGGGGGATGCTATGAAAAGTCTTCGGGATGTCGCGCCAAAGACGTGTCCACTGAGAGGGTGCAATGTCGGCCCCGGGAAGAGACTGCCACAGTTGTTGGTATAGGTGTGGGGTATGGTGTGGTGAATGTTGGAGGACTTGGTATATGCGAGATATCAATCCCTTGGAGTTGTCAAATGTGCGAGCCAGCTGTTCGAACGGTGTGAAAGGCCGTGTAGCCGCCTGTGTTAGAGAGGACGCCTGTATCCAGTGCCGGAGTTGTATACATTGGAATCTCTCCTTCTCCGAGAGTTGATATTCCTGCTTGCATTGGGCAAAAGTTCTGACGTTACTCCCTAAAAATAGATCTCGCACCGTTTTGCAACCCTTGTCTGTCCATTCTGCAAAATAGGGCGGGCGAAGAGCAGGGGGAAATTGCGGGTTGCGAGCAATTGGGGTGTGCGGAGACGGAAAAGAAGTGAGACCCTTGCGGACGGCCAGCCTGTCCCAAATCTCAAGTACGGTCTTAGTAGGGGTCGCCATATATGCACTTCGGGAGCGTGCTTCGCGAGGGAGCCACGCGTGGTCCCAAAGAGGGCGACAGGAAACCGCCCTGTCCATATGAAACCACACCTTCTCGCTCTCCCAGGCTGTCCACTCCGGTATAAAGCGGAGATGGGATGCCCAATAGTATTCTAATAGGTTAGGGCATGCGAACCCACCCTTATCGCGCGGGAGCATTAAGATTTTACTGGAGAATCGCGGTTGCTTCCCTCCCCATATGAATGCGATTAGCTCACGCTGTAGGCTCTGAATTTGGTGTTCCGGGATAGGCGTTGGCAGGATGGACATTTTAACTGTGTTTAAGCGCCCCAGCCAGGAGAGCGGCAGGGATCTCCATGCTCGTAAGTCAGTAACGACTGCATTTTTGTACTCTTGCCAATTAGCTTGGGACCAGCTGGCCAAGTCCGGAGTCAGATTAAGTCCTAGATATCTAATAGAACTAGTAGCCCATTGGTAGGGGACAAGGGTTTGCAGGGCCGCAATGTCATCCGTCGGAATTGTGAGGTTGAGAGCCCATGAATTCGTATGGTTGATTTTAAGCCCTGAAATTTGCTCGTAGGACTGCAGCAGAGTGTGTACTGCTGGCAACGAGCTAGTCGGGTTAGACAGTGTGAGAAGGAGGTCGTCTGCAAAGAGAGCAATCTTGTGATCTATGCCCCCGAGGGTGATACCATGAATATCAGGCGAGCGGCGAATCAGAATGGCGAGTGGTTCAACCACGAGGGCGAACAGTAAAGGAGACAAGGGACATCCCTGTCTAGTGCCCCGGAGGATAGAGATAGGGTGCGTGAGTTGGCCATTGACTCGTACCCTGGCGAGCGGTGAGAGGTAGGGGGCCATGATGCGCGCTATCATCTGCGGACCTAGTCCTATTCTCTGCAGCACGGCCCGGAGGAACACCCAATCCACTCGATCGAATGCCTTTTCGGCGTCGAGCGAAAGTAGGCACGAGGGTATCTTCCAGTGATGCGCTTTCCCCACCAGGTGCGCAACTCGGCGCACATTATCCGCCCCTTGGCGCTGATGAATAAAACCCACCTGGTCCGGTTCGATTAGGCCTGGAAGGTGTGTGCTGAGGCGTTTAGCAAGTATTTTAGTGTAGAGTTTAAGGTCTATGTTTAATAGGGCTATGGGGCGGAAGGAGGAGCAGAGTGTGTGGTCCTTCCCAGGCTTCGGGATTAAAGCTATTTCCGCCATAGCCAAATCTGTGGAAGGCCCAATCGCATCAGTAAAAGAATTGAAAAGGCGTAACATGTATGGTTGGAGTTGTGGTAAGAAGGCACGATAAAACGAGACTGGGAGCCCATCTGGGCCCGGCGTTTTGCCAAGTGGAAGTTCCTTAAGAGCGCTGGTTAGTTCCTCCAGTGTGATTGGTTCTTCCAAGAGTTGGGAATGGTATGAGCTAAGGGGTTCCCAGTCGCAGGCGTCTAAAGTAGCCGATATTTGATCAGGATTGGGCGTGTCTTTCGCGTAAAGGGATGCGTAGTAGTTTTGAAATGCTTGGAGCTTGGCGGGTTCAGTAGTGGCCCAGGTCCCGTCCCCCAATTTTAGTTTAGAAATGTGTGCTTTAGCTGCCCGTGTTCTCAGGCGACGTGCCAAGATGGTGCCCACCTTGTCCCCTCCATCGTAATAGCGCTGTCGCAATACAAGGAGAGCGTGTTCCGCCTTGTTGGTTCTATGGGCCCGGAGCTGACCCCTGAGTATAGCTAGACGCCGCTTATGAATCGCTAATGGGCGTTCTTGGTCCATTTTCTCGAGCGTTTTGATTTCGCGTGTGAGCTTGTCCTCATATAGGCGGGCCTCTCTGGCCCTGGCAATAGCGATAGATGTGAGAGTGCCGCGTATCGTGGCCTTGAAGGCATCCCATAAAACAGGGAGGGATGTTTCCGGGAGGTCGTTGGTCGCAAAATAAGAGAGGATGGCAGCCTGTAGTTCCGCTGTGTCGACTGGGTCTCTAAGGATGTGAGGGGGAAAACGCCACCTAGTAGGTCGTCTGGGGTGAGAGAAGCGTTCATGAAGGAGTAGCTCCACATGCGCATGGTCAGAGATTGAAATATCGGACATGGTGGTTGAGAGAATGTCCTTGACTAGGGAGTGTGAGACGAGGAGGTAGTCGATTCGTGAGTAAGAGCGGTGTGCATGAGAATAGTAGGAGTAATCGCGGATCTCAGGAGAGTGGTACCGCCATATATCTACCAGAGCCGAGGCAGTGATACAGCTCTTTGTCGCCACCGACATAGCCCCCACCCCATGAAATTTGCCCCCGCTGCGATCAAGGCCCGCATCCCACACTAAATTAAAGTCCCCCCCCCCCAGGACAAGGTCCGAGTTTACCGGTACTATGTGTTCCCGCAGGAGTTTGCGCAAGAAAGAGTCCTGGCCCTGGTTGGGCGCATAGGTGTTGCAAAGGGTGAGAGTGCGATGCCCCAGCTTGACCACCACCTTAAGAAATCTGCCCTCTGTGTCACGGATCACTTTGGTGTCGCCCTGCTGGATGCCTGCTCTGCAAAGAATGGCTACACCCGCTGTCCTATTAAGTGCTGAACTCCAAAATTGTAGGGGGAAGCGTGGATGAGTCATGCGTGTGGTGTCAGCCCTAAGGAGGTGTGTCTCCTGAAGGAAGACGATGTCTGGGTTTTGTAGTAGCAGATACCGCCATATCTGACACCTCTTATTGGGGGAGTTAAGTCCCTTCACGTTAAGGGTTACAAGCTTCAAACAGGGCGCCGAGGTCATGGTCGTCTGGTATCTGGTGTATGCGCGATCCCAGGCAGGTGTCTCGGGGTTTTGGACAGGGTCAGGAAACAGGGATCTAGTGAGGAGTCTCGATGCCCCAACGTGGTGATGTTCATTGCAGGATGGAAAGGTGGGAAGAAGCATGGCTTCCAATGTAAGTCCCCCCAATTATCCAAGGGGTCCCCCCGCTGGGGAGATAGGCAAGAAATGGAAAGAAGAGAAGAGGAACAAAGATAAACAAAACAACCCGGGCGGGTTGATGGCCAACATGGCCAACAGAACCTATTCCAGTCCAGGGAGGAGCCAGGCACAGTGGCACAGGCTGTCCCGGAGATGTCACTCTCCCAGAAATAGGAGTGGGGGTCGGTCATCGTGGTGCGTATCCGGTCGTTAGTTCTGGAGTGTGATCCTGGGCCGCCGTCCTGGCGTAGGATAATCATTGCGTCTCTCGGGTGGTGAAAAAGAGAGTGGAGTGCCAGTTATGTGAGGGCTGGAGGCCCCCCCAGAGATGAAAAGTGTACTGCAAGTTAATCAACAACCGTAGCTTACTGTTATTTGGTGACGAGTGTTTGCGAGCCTGAGGGTCCCGGCTCTTTTGATGACATTGCACACCAGTGTCATCAGATTGCTGAGGCAGGGGTCGGGGTGGCAGCGGAAGTGCTTCTGCTGCCACCCCCAATGGAGGCATGTTGCGGGGAGGGCCCATGGGGGAGCACCAGCGCTACCATCACGGGTGGGTGCCAATACGGCTCAGAGCCGTCCTCAACACACACCCCCCATGGCGGAGGATGGCTTGAAGCTGTCCTGAGCACCCAAGGGGTTAACCAAAGAGCTCTCTTGGTTTGCAAGGTCGAGCCCGTCCAGCTATATTAGGTATCTGGACGAAGACTCAATGATGAAGCATGCCACTGGGAATTCTCTTGGGCGAGAGTCCTTTTAAATACCCTACAGGATTCCCCCCAAGGAAGGTGAAGAAGAGGGATAGACAGATTAGATGAGGGGTTCCTTCACGTTGTTTGTTGGCATTCATTGACCAATCCCAAAATAAAATCGATGTCTCAAAGGGCAGAGTAACGAGACTTTGATGAATTCAAATGGCTAATACCTATTATCAAACTAAATTCAAAAGGATGTTCCCCTATTGTCTTACCGTCTGCACTGAGTGCTTTGTCGAACTGGCCAGACTGTGAACATTGATGGTGTAATATGGTGTGCCCCAGAGGCCACAAAATTTAACTCGAGTTGCATTTGCTGAAACAGGATTAATACCCCTTTCCATGCATACTCGATCTGAACAACCCTAAGCTGACCTGTACGCTTTGGTAGTTCCCAGTGCCCAAGAGTTTTTAATGAGATTTGAAGCCGAATACTAAAGGCCTGAAAGAGACCAGGCTGACCCAAACTTCTCCATGCCATCTACTGAAGGCTGTCCAACAGTATCAAGTCATGTTTCTGGTTGAAAGGACTAGAGGTAAAATGGGTGAAGAATCAAGCATAGCTCCAGGAGAGAAGGGAACCACACCTAAGCTCTCCGAACCTGGGCTGTTACCACTAATGAAGCATGCTGTCTGTGAACCTCGGCTAGATATCTGGATGTCATGGCAAAGGGCAGAAAAGCGTAAATAAGACAACTATAACAATCCTGTATAAATGCATCTGTTGCAAATGTGAAAGGATCTGGTCTAAGCAGAAGAAATTAGGTAATTGGGTATTGAGTTGGGACACAAATAGAATACCCAGAGCAAATTTACAGCTTGAAGTCTAAATCCTCCAAAAACTCCACTCAAAGGTTTGACTTGGTACTCCCTAGATCATGTTTCCTAAACTCTTTTTAGAACAACAAATGTTTGCGACCCACCTAGCTTTAATAAATATGGTGGGGATCTTTCATTTATTTTATTTTACGACCGTTTTTTAAAATGTATTATTGAATATGATTTCACAAAAAAGGATCTATTTCTCATAATGAGCGTGTGTGTGAAGGGCGAGTTCTGTCCTGGCTCCTTCCCTTTTTATGTTTAAAAGTTTTTATTGGTTTTTGCAAACCAAACCCCCACATATAGCAAGACACATAGCCCTTGACACCCTTCCTTAAGTAATCTACATTTCCGACAACAACGTAGGAACCCCCTATTGTACATCAAATTGTACGCACTGGTCCATCAAAGTCTTGTGCCCGTTCAGCCACTCTTATCATTGTTGCTCTGCTGGGGTACAAATCAGTACCAAAACAAAAAATAAAACAATGAACCGAAAAAACATAACTAAAGTCCCTCCCTCCCCCTCCCCGTGCCGGCACTCTCCCTGATCCTACCACTCCATAGCCTCCCGCTCCTTTCTATCGTAGGGTCTACATATCGGACCTTTAGGTTTGTTCGGACCATAAACTAGGGAGACGGAGCACTCGCAGGTATTTAGGCTGAGTGAGCTCATTAAACTCGGAGGATAGAAGCGATATGAATGGCTGCCATATTGTCGCAAACGAGTCAGATGTACCCTGGAGGGTGGCTGAGATTCTCTCCATCCCTAGAACAAACCACATCCTATGTAGCCATCCCGTGTAATTAGGTTGAGTAGTTGTACCCCAATGCGCCAGTATATTTTGTAATGCCGCCCCTAATGCCATCCCCATCTGGCGTCCACGCACGCTTTTAAGAGGATACATAATAGGATTAGATAGCCCTAGAACCATGTAGACCGGAAGCCTCGGTATCTGTGTGCTAAAAAGTGCATCCACTGTGTCTAATATCTTAGTCCAGTAATCCCCTAAAAGCGAACACTCCCATAGTATATGCAGCAGGGTACCCTCCTGATCGCACCCCTCCAACAAGTAGGACTCCTCTGCGGATTACCCCTATGCAGCCTCGCCGGTGTGAGATACCAATAGGTTGCTATCTTCATAGCGGATTCCACACTGGCTACATTTTGAGCTGTGTGTTTTGCCCTGTAATAGATCCCCTCCCAGTCCTTCCGTGTGAGTGCCTCCCCTATTTCCTTCTCCCATCTCCTCTGACTTGGGGTAGCTTGCCCCGTGGGACCCTGTCTAATCATATTATACATGTCCGTTATTAGGCTTTTGTCTGAGGTTTTAGTGATAAGCCATTTTTCATATGTCGTCAATTTCCTGCCCCCCTGTGACCGAACCTCATCTTGGAGCACCCAGTGTCGCAACTGTAGGTATCTCATTCGTTCGGCCTCCGGGATCCCATAATCCAACTTCAATTGGGGAAACTGGATGATACCCTCTAGATCGAAGAGGTGACCCACTGAGCGGCAAGGGGTAGCTTTCCACGCCGCAAAGGCCGCCTTGGGCATCCCAGGGGCGAACTCGCTGTTTCCAAATAGTGGAGTGAGTGGGGATGGGAAAGTGGACAACTTCCTCTTCGTCACCACCGCATCCCATGCAGTCAATACCGACTTGGTGACCGGCGATCTCATCAACCCCTGTGGGCGTTGAGCTTTTCTCAGGAAGGGAACCTTCCAGAGTGGTATCTGGGCGATCGCCCTGTCCTGAAAGAGCCACCTCTTTTCTGACTCAGGCTGCGCCCACTCCACCAGGTACCTCAGCTGCGCTGCCCGGTGATAACTGAGTAAGTCAGGGATCCCCAGTCCTCCCTCATCTGGCCTCATGTAGCCCAGTACTTTACTCATCCGGGGCCGCGCCCCTGCCCACACAAAGTGATTAAGATCCCTCTGTAGCGCCACCAGCTTTCGGCAGTAGGGACATCTTGACCGCCGCAACCCTTCCCAGTAATGAGAGCCGGTGTTTACTCCACGCTCCCAAGTCTCGTTTTGCCTGACGTACCAACCGCCCATAGTTCAATTGAGCCGTGCGCTGCACTGAAGCGGCTAATTCCAATCCCAGGTAGGGGATGGAGTCCGTCAATCGAATTCCCTGTATGGTCGGTGCCCCCCTTCCCCGGGGATCCAAGCTGGGATTTAAGTGTAATATCAGCGACTTATCCACATTCACCCGATAGCCTGACACGCGCCCAAAGTCTAGCAATTCCTCCAAGAAAGCGGGTCCATCAGCGCCGCTATAACATCGTCCGCATATAAGCTAATTGGGTGTGACTCCCCCCCGAACGGAATCCCTGTAATCCGCGGATTTTCCCTCACTCGCTGCACCAGGGGCTCGATGTACAGAGCAAAGAGCAATGGGGACAGTGGACACCCCTGCCTGGTACCCCTCTGTATTGGAAACGCCCTGGAGATAACTCTATTCACCCGGATGGTCGCAGTGGGAGCCCTATAGCAGCAGCTCACCCATCCCCTAAAGCGCTCCCCATGCCAACCTTACGTAGTGTATGACCTAAAAACCCCAATTGACACGGTCGAACGCCTTTTCGGCGTCCACCGTCAGGAGCAAGGCATCCATCCCCATATGGTGGGCTTTGTCAATCAAGTGGAGTACTCTTTTCGTATTGTCAGCACACTGACGTGTCTGGATAAAGCCTGCCTGGTCCGTTTCGATCAGGGACAGCATATCGGGGCCGAGGCGGGTGGCCAAAATTCCGGTGAACAGTTTAAAGTCAACATTTAATAGGGATATGGGACGATACGATCCGCATTTCCGACCATCTTTGCACGGCTTGGGAAGCACCACTATAGCGGCAGCCCCCATCGACGCGGGAATCGGTGTCTCCTTCCCAAAAGAGTTGAAGAGTTTAGTCAGGAGAGGGGCAATTATATGACAAAATTTCTTATAAAAAGGGCTGGGAATCCATCTGGTCCCGGGATTTAAGCAGCTTGAGGCGCGAGATCGCCACTATGACCTCCTCCACCCGAATGGGGGCATCTAGCGTCGCCGCTTGATCGGTCGTTAAGGCAGACATAGAGACCGACTGAAGGTAATCCAACATATCTGCCTCAGGGACCGGCTCAGCCGCGTACAACTCCTCATAATACTTTACAAACGTGTCCGCTATACCCTGATCGTCAGTGACTTCTTGCTGAGCTTCACCGCGCAGGGAGGAAACCCTCGACCGTTGCTGGCGGGCTCGAAGTCTATTAGCTAACAGGCGCCCCGTTCGGTCACCCCCAACATAGTAAGCATGTTTTAAACGCACCGCTGCATATTCTGCCCTGTCCAAGTCTATGCCGGCGAGCTGTGCCCTAGCTGCCTTAAGTTGGCGCCAGACCCTCGGCGCTCCCGTCCTACCATGGACTCTCTCCAGTTCCTGCACCCGGTCGGCCAGGGCCGCTCGCGTCTCCCTGCGCTCTCTATTTTCCGCCGCCGCGATCGCTATAATCTCCCCCCGGAGCACTGCCTTCATTGCCTCCCACAGTGTAGTGATGTGAGTATCGGGCGTGTCATTGTGTGCGAGGTAGTCTTGAGCGCATCTAGTGAGCTGCTGTATCACCTGGTCTTTGTAAAGCAACGCCTCCCTGAGTCTCCAACACCCCTGTCGCCGTGGGCCTGACGGCAGCGCAAGCTGGGCGACCACTGCGTCATGGTCCGAAAGGGCCATCGGTTCAATCTCTATCCCTACCACCCTCCCCTGAATATCTCTGGTACCCAGTAAGTGGTCGAGGCGAGCGTATGACTTATGTGCATTGGAGAAAAACGTATATTGAGTCGCGTGTGGGTGCGCTTCCCTCCAGAGATCCAAAAAGCTCATTTCAGCAAGCCACTGCTTGCCCTCCCCAGAAAGTTCCCCTTTGTGCCAGTATGATGTATGCAACCTATCCCTATGAGCCTCCATGACCAAGTTCAAGTCCCCCCCGATAAGAGTCATGCTATTCTGGGGTGCCACAGCGTCTGACAAGGCTGCTTTGAGAAACTCCTCCTGCCCTGAGTTAGGTGCGTACATGGAGCCCACCACCATCGTCTGGGAACCAAATTGAAACGTATAGGCTAGCAGTCTTCCCCTTATTTCAGCGACCTTTTCTTTCACCACCCCCTTACATTTATGCGAAATCAAAAGGGCCACTCCAGCTCTCTTGTCCCCTGCACAGGAAAAGTATTGGTGCGGGAAAGCCCTGGATCGCAGGCGACGACAGTCCTTAGTCAGTAAGTGCGTCTCCTGCAGGAGGCAGATGTCCGCCTCAGCCCGCTCCAAGAAGGAAAGCACTGCTCTACGCTTAACCGGATTATTGAGGTCCTTGACATTTAAGGTGAGAATGGACACATCCCCCCTAGCCATAACCCAATGGTGCACACTGCTCTATGTCAATTCCCTGGAGGATACCCCGGAAATAGCCCCTAGCATCTCTGCCTTCAATGATGGGATGCCCCCCTTCACCCTCGAGCCGCTCCTCCCACGAATTCTCCACTACCAGTGGACCATGAAGTGCCGGCACCCCCCTTCCCCCCTCCCAACTCCCCAAAACAATAACAATAAACCCAACGAATAGAACCTTAGCAGATTGTCCGGGAGGTGCAGACGACTTCCGCAGCTCCCTGGTGAGAAAGTCATTGGGGTGCATTCAGTGGCCAGTGGATTCCCCCGCCCCCGCCGCCCCCGGCTTGCCGATATTCACTTATCTGCCCCATTGAAGCATCTTCATCTCTCTTATCAAGAGGGCAGTCCCGAGGCCAGGGACTCCAGTACTCCTCTCCGTTCCTGCGCCATCGTCTCAGGGTCAGGCTTTGCCGGGGTCCGCCGTCGTTGTCGGCTCACCCTCTGCCATCCGTCGCGAGTGTCTCTGCCGGATGTCCCCTCAGGCTCCGCCTCTGTAGGCAAGTCAATGGTTAAGATCTGGCAGGCCTCCCTAACCGATCGAACCTGGTAGAGCTTGTCCTCCAGTTTGAAAATGAGGCGAAACGGGTGCCCCCATGAATAACTAACCCCTAGGCTGCGCAGGTGCGTGGTGACAGGCCGGAAGGCCCTTCTTTTTTGAAGCGTGATCGCAGCCAAGTCCTGGTACAGGGCGATGTCGTGACCTCCATGCTGCAGCGGCTGCGTCTCCCTGGCCCTTCTCATAATGCGCTCTTTCAATTGAAAGTCCGGCAGATAGGCCAGAATGTCCGGCGGTGGGGCCGGAGCCCTCCTCGGCATGCCCACCCTGTGGGCCCTATCAATTTTAACGGGAAGTCTGTAGTCTCCTGCAAGATACCGCGGAAGAGCCCCTGGAGAAACAGCGTGATGTCCGGGCCCTCCTCCTGCCACGGAACACCCTTCACCCGAATGTTGTTCCTCCGGGAACGATTCTCCAGATCCTCCGCGTGGGCTTGAAGGTCCACCTGTTGGTCCTGCAGCCGCAGAACCTCCTGCTTCAGGTGTTCAATTTCTTCCTCCCTGGAGTCCTCCTTTTCTTCAATCGAGGCCACCCGTTCTCCAATGGCATCCATGTCTCTTCGCACCTCCTTGATCTCAGTGGCTACCTCCTGGCGGAGATTCTGGATGTCGTCTCTCAGGGTGGAAAACAGCTGGGTGAGGAAAGTCCGAGTCACCGGCTCCTCCACGGCTGCGGCATCTGCCCCCCGACGTCGGGGACGAGGCCCTGCTATCTCCTCCGGCCTGGCCCCCCACCTTAGAAAACATGTCCTTCACTGTCCTGTCCTTCTTGCCTCTAGTGGAAGACATGATAGGCACTCTCAAGTCGGGCCCAGCACCCCCGCCAGGGTCGTCGCGATTGGCACCTGCCTCCTCTACCACTCCGCCAGCGCACTTCTGTTGACGCGATGGGCCTCGTACCTGCTCTCTCGGGCCCAGCCTGGCCCACTCCCGGGGCCACCAGCTGCAAAGTAGTCCAGCTCCGGCCCTCCGCGTGCTCCCCTACCGCTGGTGCCCTCCAAGCCCAGTGCACCGCCCTCAGCAGGGTCTGACCGGGAGGGCCTCGTTGCACCGCGGCCCCCCACCAGTCGCTAGACCTGTTCTCTTATATCAGGCAGCTTCCAGGCATTAACCAGGCACCCAGGATCAGGCGCTCCCCCCGGCTCCTCTCTGCTCCCGTATCAGATGCCACCTTAGAGCCCGAGCACCCCTTTGGGTCTGCTGCAATGTTGACGGGCCGCCCCCGAGCACCTCTCGCACCCCCTGGACCTCAGGGCTCTTCTCCACACCGCCGCCACTCAGGCCAGGGAGCGCCGCTTTCACTCAGTGGTCGGTGTCCCCAGAGTCGGTGTTAAGCCTCTGAGCCCCCTCCAGTGCCGCCGTCTGCTCTCCTGCGTGCTCCACGCGCGACGGGCCCCTTCGCCAATACACCCCGGGGCCTCCCCTCACCTTCAGCCGACACGAGCAGCGGCGATCGGCTCCAGGCCGCTTCACTCCCTCCGGCACCTTGTGGCCCCACCAGGGTCCCCTCGCCTCCAAGCACGCCGCCTCTTGTGGGCGACAGGCGGGCCGCACCGCCTCCGGGCGTAGGCGCTGGCGCACAAAGGGCCCCTCTGGACCCCCGGGCCTCTTCGCTCCCTCCGGTAGCGCCCTCCGGGCCGGGTCAAGGCAGCCTCGGTGAAGTCCGATTTGGGCCGTCTCTCCGCTCGGGCCCCCCGTTGTCGTGGGTGCGCCAGTCACCGCCGCCCTCCTCCGCTAGGGACTCCGCCGTCTCCCGCACTGCCCAGTGCAGCTCACCGGGTCCACCTCTCCGGCGATCACAAGAGCGCGCTCCCCGGGCTCGCGGCCTCTCCGTCACTCCCTTTGTGGCGCCGCAGCCGCCATCTTGGCTGCTTCGCCGATCCGCGCTTCTCCTGGCTTCGTCGCCGCAGCAGGCTGCAGGGGGCTCTATTCTCGCCCCAGGACTTGCCCTCACACTCCCGCCACACTCAGGCGGCGGCGCTGGGGACTTTCTCCGCGTTAGACAGCCGGGTAGATCGCGGACAGCCGACGGGAGCGGGGAGTCGAACAGGACACGTCCTACCCGCTCGCCAACCCGGCCACGCCCCCCTAGCGTCGGCTCCTTCCCTTTTGAGTCTGTCTTGGAAGCTGCTATCCCCCGGGACGCTAGCTCCTTTTTTCCTCCATCTCTGCCCTCCATTTTGGCCCAGCTGGACGAGTTGGCTCCATGTCCACTTATTTGATTGACCTAAAAATATTTCGAATTGTGAGTATACCTTTGCTGTACAACTGTTTCTTTTCTCTTTTGATCGGCCCCTGAAGAAGGGACGCTGTCCCGAAATGCATTGGGCAACAGTACCTTGACCGTGCATCATGTTTATGTTTATACTCCTGTATTCGTTTTCATCATTGTTTTCTTGAAATCTAGGTACTGTTGCAATAACAGCAAGGAGCGAAATGTTAATTCTTAGAATTGTTTGAATTAATAAAGAATGAGATTTCTGTGTAAGAATGAATAGTTTGAAAATTATGTTCTTGTAGTTGATATATTCACCCGCTGTTTGCACAGAGTACTTGGCCATATTCATTTGGTATTCAGATTACGTATGCAGGGCAACATACGATTCAGTGCAGCAGGCACAGTTTAGCTATTTTGTACACATAAGGAGTGCACAACATATCCCTAAAATTTTCACTAGTCATCACCTACCTGGGGCATACTGTCCGCAGGAGCCAACATGGAGCGAAACAGCTGGAACTTAACAGCTGTGCAGTTCTGCCCCAGGCTTCGCAGCAACAGTACCAAGGTGAGTTCTAGAAAATCTGCCTGGAACATAAAACGAAAGTTATGTCCATAGCATTATTGGAGTGTGTGAGATCCTGGCATATCTTAAAGGACAACCAAGCCTTCTCCTGTGTAACAGGCATTTGCCCAGTTGTAATGCTCTGTTTGGGATATTCTGCTGTGTCACAGGCCCTGTCAGTAAGCATGCTGTGTCGACCATCGGCCACCGTACAGCCTGTGTTGAGAGGACAGTACCAAGTTACATTATAGGGGGTTGCATATTATTTCCCTCCCGATATCAGAGCCAAGCTCTGAGCGCGACCAAATCAGTAAATGAGAAAACGTCGAGAGGGCACGTCTGATTGTCAGTCTCAGTGTGTGGAACACAAGGGGCTACCCAGAAAATGTACCAGAGGAGGGCGCCACAGCTTCACTAAGCCAAGTAGAGGACCTTTTTCACAGCAAACTAATTTTTCTATGTTACATTATAAAGCCATGAAAGGACTGCTGTGCATGGCTCCCTATGGAGCATATGTAACCTCGACACATTTTACAATTAAGCATTCCTACACTCCCACCATGTTAGCAAGTGCCAGAGACTGAATATTTACCAAAGGTGTATACAAAAGCAGAGGTTTTAAGCACTTCTGAACTATGGTGTAAGTTACGTCTCAGAATTGACTCATGTCTGGTTAACGCACTGAAATATTTCCCATGTCACCTTCATCATAAATGTGCATCCTAATTGAAACCGATAGGTCTGTTCGCATTTTAAGTCCTGACTAAATCATTAAAAAAACAAGCATTTGCAATGCAATAGGTATCGCATTTGTCAGAGTTAGAGCTATTGGCGTTTTAAATTACAATGTCTTTTATCTATGTTTTGGTTTGGAGTGTAGTGGATGTCTGAACAGAGACACAGCTGCAGCGCTGCCTAGAGGACTTAGAATGAGGAATTACCACTTTGAGTAGAGACTCAGCCGGAGCACTGTCTGGTGGACTTAGAATGAGGAATTACCACTGTGGCCAGAGACGCAGCTGCAGCACTGTCTAGAGGACTAAGAATGAAGAATTACCACTGGGACCAGAGAAGCAGCAGCAGCAGTCTAGAGGACTTAGAATGAGGAATTACCACTGGGACCAGAGAAACAGCTGCAGCAGTCTAGAGGACTTAGAATGAGGAATTACCACTGGGACCAGTGAAGCAGCTGCAGCACTGTCTAGAGGACTTAGAATGAGGAATTACCGACAGGACCAGAGAAGCAGCTGCAGCGCTGTCTAGAGGACTTACAATGAGGAATTACCCACGGGGCCAGAGAAGCAGCTGCAGCACTGTCTAGAGGACTTAGAATGAGGAATTACCACTAGGACCAGTGAAGCAGCTGCAGCACTGTCCAGAGGACTAAGAATGAAGAATTACCACTAGTACCAGAGAAGCAGCAGCAGCACTGTGTAGAGGACTTAGAGTGAGGAATTACCGACGGGACCAGAGAAGCAGCTGCAGCACTACCTAGAAGAGTAAGAATGAGGAATTACCTCTGGGACCAGAGAAGCAGCTGCAGCACTGTCAAGAGGACTAAGAATGAGCAATTACCACTGGGACCAGAGAACCGGCTAGCAGAAGAGTCTAGAGGACTATGAATGAGGAACTACAACTGGGAACAGAGACACAGATGCAGCACATCAGAAAGGGATGTTCTAGAACAGTGTTGCCGGCGGGTGGGGGCGCTGCTTCTATAGTTAGAAAAGGGCTGGAGCCACGCCGGGCAGCTGAGGAGCACGCTCTACGAGGGCATGTCACTGGCATGTGCAGAATGTACTCTGCTCAACCCCTGGCCAGACCTTGAGTCCACTCACTCCCTGTCCCGTGCGCTTTACAGCTTGGCAGCCGCTGGGTTCAGCACCGCGGTAAGATACCTCTAGTTTACCGCTATCACACTCTCTATATCACAGCTTTCCAAACTTTTCATGTTGGTGACACAGTTTTTGGCGATGCATCATTTATGGGACATGGTAAGGCAGTGTAGCGAGCGTTGCGAGCGAGCCCGAACCACCTAAGGTGGGTTTGGGGGGTACTCCCCCCGGAAGAAAATTTTGAAAAAAAAGTGGGCAAATGGTGCATTTTCAAGCAAATTTGAGCAAGCAGCAAGGTTAATAAAGCAATTGTGAATCTGTTCTAACAGACAGTGACTGGCAAAACTGGGTGTAAAGTTAGGTTTATGCCTGAAGCAAGAATATAATCATGCACACATTGACACATGCCCCAGTGATTTAGGGAACAAAAGGGGCAGGTGCACGCACTGCCAACCCTTCCAACCATGCACAAAGTCCGCCTGCTGCCTTGCTGAATATGAGTTATACAAAAATCCGTTCAGGAAGGGGAAATTGTGAGTGGTAAAACAATCATGCAACTTATCAGCTGGTCTCTGCGCATTGAACTCAGATGGGACCGTTCTCCGCAGCGCGCCAAAAGCCAACAAAAAATAAGACGAGTCATATGTTTTTCCATTCAGCACTTTGAGGTAAAATTAACTGCATATAAGAAATAAGGACAAATACATATCTCATAGAAATTGAAAATATCAAAATGTATGGGGACACAACATATCTCACGAAAACCTTTCATTGATTTTTAAAAAAAATATATGATTTGTAATATAACACACATACATTTCCAAAACATGTTGTCCTTTATGAGTAACAATATGTAAATATGTGCAAGAATTGCAAAACTTTGAATAAAAACAACAACACTTACTATTTTATTGAGATGAATGAGGTTGATAGGATGAACACAGCTGGTCAATATTTGGCGGCATATTAGATAAAGACACTCGGTCCCTTGCTCACTGTGCCACTGGATTCAAGCTAGCCTGGCTGAAGAAGGGTGACATACCCTGAAACCGGTCCCAGGATGCTTGTTTCCGGTCCAGGGAGGACCTGGCCTGGCAGTTCGGTCTGGACTGTTCCCATGGGAGCACAGGGTCAAGACTGATTTGCATATGGCTGGGTCCAAACTGGGGTGGCGTAGTGGGCAAAAGAACGATGGATTTAACCCAGATCTTTTGACTGGGGGAGAATGTTTGCATTGTCAGCATTCCGTCCATCATTTGTTTGCTGTAACACTTAAGTCAGACATAGTCACTGTCAATGTACATTAGGATCACTATGTCCCCATTTCTTTAGTTATACGGAGAGAGAATGTGGCCTAACAGCCCTCTGGCGGTCGACCTCGGAGCTGGGGAACAGGGTTCGAGTCTCGGCAGGGACGCTCAACATTCTGTGATTCTGGGCAAATCACTTAATTTACCCGTGCCTAACAAAAAAATTAATGTGTCCGTCTGTAACGTAACTGGTGCTTATGTAAAGCGCTCTGATACCTTCGGGTCTAGTTTGCGCTATATAAAACTCCACCCAAAAAAAAATACGGAGCAAGTGATGAGTCTGGGTCAAAAAGATCACAAAGGTTTGTGCATCAACTTCCCAAATGCTAACAGTAAATGTCTGAAACGGAAAACAAGTTATAATAGTTCCTTCCAGCATGCAGGGCCCCCACACAATACCAGCAAGGGCCTACAATAGAAGATAAATTGAATGGTTCATTGCATGAGAAAAAGAGAAATGTACGAACAATCTACTAATATCTCCTTAATAAAGGTCTGTACAAGTTTTCTTATTTTAAAATGGGAGGAACAATGTTAAACTAATGGCTCACAATGAACTATCACATCTGAAATCATAAAAACTGAATTCCATCCCCTGGCGATGCTCGCAAACAAAACAAACTCACCCTAGTGATCTGGCTGTCAACCGAAGCCGTCACTTAAGAATACTCCAGAAAACATATATACCAAAACAGTGGGGTATTACCATAACAAGACAGCCCCACACGCTCTACCCCTGACATCCTCATTCAAATCCAAGAGGAAAAATGCTTCTTTGCTACACAGCTTAAGACCAAAGGATTGACATCACCCAAGCAGGCAAATAACATAAAATGCATTCTGAAAAATGATATGGGCGAAAGCAATAAAACGGATGGCAACATTCAGAACATGAACATACGCTAGTAATGCACTTACAGGAGAAGGAAAGTACTCGATGAACCCAAGATGTTAAGCGATTATCCTTCTAAAAGCGCACCAACTCTTTTGTTGACTGACAAAACGTAAGACTTTTAATGATCATGGGGCAGCTTAAACGATACAGCTCACAAAACAAATGGCAGCAACAAAACTAGAACACATACAATATAATTAATAACATATACAATATAATTAATTCTAGAAAATAACTGCTGAAATGGTGTGGTGCCAATACAGGTGGAAAGGAATGACAATGGAAAAGTCTCTGGATGCAATTGGTTCCAACACGGTATAACATTAACCATGGGAATGGTAGGACTGAATACAAAAGGCATTTAACATGTACTGTTTGTTCACCTAGGACTCGTTCAATCTGAACTATAGAACGAAAGTGAACAAAAGCAAGCAAATATAAATCTCTATAAAATATGGTGAAATGCATTATATGTCAAATTAAAATGTAAAGCGGGCCCAATGTATTTGCCTAACACTACAGGTCAATCTAAGCACCTTCTTCGTTGGAAAATCCATCACTGCAGGGCCTCCGGGAGATGTTTGGGTCGGCCTTACCTTAGTTATGGATGCGTCTGTGCCTTGGTCGGCCTCCCGCTCACACCGCATCCCCTCATAGGTGATAGTGCCGTGTTCTGACCAATAGCGAGCAGACTGACTCTCGCTTTAATTGCTGCACTGTCTCTCAAGGCGAAGCTAGAGAAATCTAGTAGCGCAAGCTGCTGACAGCCTGTGAGCTCGCTACCAGAGCACCCTGGCAGTTGTGTAACTGCGAGGTGTCTGCAGCAGGAAAGGTTTCAGCTGGTAGATGTCAGTCAGCTGATGTTTAAAGTGACCAGAGCACATATGTGAAGCAGGTGGTATATTTATAGTGACCAGAGCACAGCTGTGAACTTGAAGCAGGAGGTATGGGCTGCTGCATGGCCTCTGGTAATTCCAGTGTCATCTACAACTGGACGTCGACAAAAGAAGCACTGTGGGTTCAGGCGAATGAGGGAAAGAGACCCCCATGTTTTCAACAGGAACATACAGTGGCGGCGGGAATTCACCAGCTAGGCAGGGATTAAGTTCTGGACCTAGCAACTAAGGCAGAGAAAACCCATCATAGTGGTGTGAGCGGTAACTTATGTTCTGGCTATGAACAAGAACAAACTGATTGTGGAGAATTCATCTATCAATCAATAATTCTTGGGCATCAGCTCGGGTGCCAATGTCGAGGCGCAGTGTCAGGGCGAACAGCAAAGTTTCTATATTTTGCTGATTTAAAAGGATATTTTAGCAGTGTAGTAGGGAGTGAATTAATCTTTTCCTTTTTCGGGTGGCCAGAGATCTACCATGCATGCGGGATGTGTATTATGTGTTCGGTGTACTTGCCATAATTACAAGCAGGCCATCTGGAATTATGTAGTTCTACACAGCTTTGGCGTTTTTCGCATAATTATAGATTTACCACGTTTACCACATAACATGGCATCTGCTGCATAATTTACATACTTCAACAAAAAAATGTTTCTAGCTGAAACACGTCGAAAGTTACAAAAAGGCCACACATTTGGCCACACAGTAAGACACCCTTTTCAAAAGTTAATTGGTCGCATTCTGTTTGCAAATTGTTGTCTGCACGTGTTAAATTGGCACTAACGAGGGCACATGTTTGCCGGCAACATTAATGTGTTAAAATGAGAAAATAGTGGAATAATGTTGCTACCATGTGTGCTGCATTATGACACATACCTGAACCCTGCCAAATAATTGTGTATACGCAGCCTCCTCCAGTCTTTGCAGGCGGCTGCCGGGAATGGTCACCACAGACAAGCTCGTCCTGATCCAGGCACCGGCCTCACTGCTTCTCTGGCTCCAGCGGGGCTGCAGCTCGGCCTTGCAGCCCCCAGCAGCAAAAGTGTAATGCCGCTCGGACAGGGCAGAGGTGGACCAGGCCGCAACGTGGTCCCATCGCCTCACCACTGCAGCCGAAAAGGAGGAAACCGAACTGCGCATGTGCCGCGCGCACACGCTAGTCTAAAGGTCTCCTCCTTTTTCCACGTACATCTGGTACGTACTGCGCATTTGAAATAAGCAAACTACCGGTGTCAGTACTGGCATTTGAAATAAGCAAACTACCGGTGTCCTCCCGCGACACACCCACCATTTGCAGGCGACACAGTACTGTGTCGGGACACACAGTTTGGAAAGCTCTGCTCTATATTAACACTCCCTCTTTGAAAGCACATTCAGCCTCTTAAAAACGCGCCGTACTTTAACCTCCCAAAACATCCTCGAAATGTTAAAACACTCCCATCCTCTTAAAACACCTGCCAACTAAAAGAAATCACACATTCAAAAAAATTATCTTCTAAAAACTCTTCTACGTACTAAACACTTCCATCCTCTAAAAATCCCCCCTGAAGGAAAAAAACTCATAAAAAGACACCACAACCCGTGGAAAAAAAACTCCCATCCTCTTAAACTCCCTCACTCTCTCTAAACACAAGGCCCAGTTCTGAAAAACGTTCTCATCCTCCAAAAAACCCCACCCGCTAAAAAACACTCAGCCTCAAAAAAATCCCACACCAGAAAAACTCTCACCCTCTCAAAAAATGCTTCTTACCCGCTAAAAAAATACTCGCATCCTCTGAAATGCTCTCATTCTCCAAAGAACACTCTCGCGCTCTAAAAACACTCACCGCAGTGTGTGCCAGTTATGTGTCTGCATGAACCGCATTCCAACGTACTATGAAGTTAGGGTGGTAGGAGCTTGGCGTAGTTGGCTCCCGGTGTGATTTTTGTACTATTCTGTGTTCCACCCTGCAACTTTCTTTTGGTGTCTCCTGCATGGACGTAGCTGTCAATGGTACATCAGGTGCAGTGGTACCAGGGCCAAATGAACCCTACATATTACTATATATTACTACCCTAAGGGGACATTTCCTTGCTTGCAGTAGAGCCCGTAGCATCCTTGTCGCTGGATTCCTGTCCTCTGTGGTTCTGTAAAGGTCAGCGCACTGTTGCTTTGAGCTGTAGCGCAGCAAAGATGCAATTAGCCCTGGTGCAAGTAAGCAAAATTACCTTTTTGACTACTTCTTGGGGCAGTAAACTGCAGCGTTATCAGGGTACAATTACCACAGGTGCCACTGCACCTTCTTCACCAATTGTAGTTACGCCCCGGCTGCGAGGTGTTTACGGGCAGTGCACCCCTCTGCGGTGTGCGGAGACTGCATGAGAGCATATCCTGTCCGCCGCTCTCACCTCTCGCTGTCTGTGGTAACACAAGAGCCCGCAGCAGGCAGCATGGCTGCTCAATATTTAATGAGCCTGGCACCGGCTGCAGCGAAACAATCAGAGCTGCGACGAGCCCAAGGGACAGACTCGTCTTGTTTATATTTAGAAGCATTTGTCCCCTAAATTCCCCACATTCACTGGCAATGCAACATTGCCAACACGTGTCATCGGAAGTGCCTTAGATTCAATAACACACGAGTGGACCTGCACTTATGAAACTTTCCCAGTTGTTTTGGGATAGTCTCAGCTTAAAAAAACAAGACGCGCATGCCCAATCCTTCACTTCCTCTCGGCAGACTTGCGCAGTACAGCGCTTCCTGGCTCGAACATGCACGACAGAAGACCTGCGTAAACGGAAAGCATGTAATGCCTACGTTGAAGCCATGACGTAAGCGGAGGGCCCCCTCCTTCGATTCCCCCAGTGACCCGCTTACAGCACCGTCTACACGGAAATCTGACCTGGCCCTGCTGCTGGGTGCAGGCTCGGCAGCTGCAGGCGCTTCATGGGAAGTTATAAATACCAGTGAAAAGTAAATTCAAGATCGCCCTTTTCTTTTAACAACCACAGAAAGCGAACAGCGTAATAGTTCTCTAAGAGGACAGGGTATGTGTTAAGAAGCAGGGGGGTGGGCTGTCAAAAGGCCCGAGTCCGCGCCCGTGTAGATAAGTTATGCTAAAAAAATGTAGTGCTTACCAACTAGTTAAAAGAGACAGTGTAATGCCGCAAGTAAAAGATCCAGTCTGGGTGGGCGGGGCCAAAAGGAGACAGGGCGGTAACAAGGAGGGACTAAAAAGCCTCACTTACAATTGAAAGCCAGCGTTTAGCATGAACGATGACGCAAGCCAATAGAAAGAAGGGGCGGAGCCTACACTCCACTTCTGAAATCTGCTTGATTACAAGAAGCCTCGCAGAGCGAGCAGCGCATGCGCGCTGCAACGCAGGTCTGCGAGACCTAAAAATAGGTGAAGAACCAGGGAGAGAGAAGCAGGCGTCAGAATTTTCTGTACAATTCACGATCTGGTCGGCTGAGTCCCAGCTAGGGAGTCAAACCGACCTCCAGGTCAGCGCTGGCAAGATCCAGTCCGTGGTTTGTAGGTCTCTCCTCCGTCGACTGCGAAGGCTTCCTGTGAAAAAATACAGCATTGTGGTGAACTGGAAATGGAGAGCTGAAACACCGGACTGGCTGTGTTTGGCCACCCGGAGCCGCAAAGGCATCTGTATATTAAATTATTTTGAAAGTGGATTGCATCCAAAGTGGATTAAAAACCCAGAACGACTGTCTATGCTCTTCTTTCAGAGAATGAATGGCAAGTACTGAATGTGTTTAAATAACACGATTGTTACTAAACAGGCAGATAAGGGTTCGTTTTATAAACATTATTTTTGATTTTACTTTCCGTCAACCGCCGGTTTATGTGCATTGCCTCTCGGACTGTTTTGAAAGCGTTTCTGTTGTGGAGAGACCAGTAAATATGATATCTATAAACTTAAATATTTCTTCTTAGCGTTGTGATAGAGCGTGTCCTCAGTGCTTACTTTGTAAATAAACAAGTGCCAGGGCCCTCGTCAGGAGGCCACTGCAGCTTACACCACCCATTGCCCATGCCAATGCCACCTACAAATGTGACATTATAGACTATTCCAAGCCCCCAAAGCTATAAGAATGGCATGGAGGGTAGGTAGTAGTAAGTTTCAAAGGATATTGAATTAATAAACAAGTGTTTTGTGCTGATCTCTAAATTAGACGAGCAGTGCCAGAACGTGGCAGACTGCCATAAGTGCCGGTGCTGAGCACCGGAAACCACCGGGTCAAATAAAGCACTGCGTGTCCTGCAGGCAGGTGAAAACCATTTAGCGAAATAGTGCTTGGAAGCTGTAATTAAAGCCTACAGAGTAACAACACATGTACTGGCGTTGTCCTCATGGGAGGTTGCAAAATGAGATAAGGCGGTAATAAGGAGGGACTACTAAGCCTATTGACCACTGAAAAGCCACAGTTTACAGTGGACAATGACACAAGCCAATGAAAAATATGGGCGGAGAGTGGGCGGAGCTTCAAGTCCATACCTGAATACTGCATGCCTCCTAGCGCATGCGATGCCCAGACTCGACCTAAAAAGCTGCAGCGATCACAAAGCAAAAACTGTTGTTTTCTGTATACAATACATCCATGAGATAAGGAATTTAATGTTTGATTATTCAGAGTTCTTTTGTGAATAGTCCCTCGTGCTTTGCAAAGGAAGCATTCCATAGGAGGTGTAATGAAACAGTAAAAAGCTAACAACATGCGGTGACAGAGAAATAATCCTGTGGGCGGAGCTGAAGTCCACAGTTTGTAGATGTATAATTGGTAACTGTAGTTCTTGCTAATAAATGCGCTGTCAAACCAAACCTAAAAAGAGATTTTTAGAATGTTAGTACGTTGTGGAAAGCATATTTAAAAAGTGCAAATGCACATTCCAGTCGATCTACCACTGTTTATCACTGAGCGGTGAAGGGAGGGGTCTTATTAGAAAGCCAGCTCTATTGCCTCTTGTTTGTTTTGCACCAATCCCCTTTATGTTGCAACCCTGCCATGCTTTATACTTCTCAAATGTATCTGTGTGCGTTTGTTGTGAGCAGCTCTTTTGTTTTAGTAATATGATTAGAAAAGCTTCCTTCGACGTTTATGTGACCATACACTGAACTGCAACCTAGATCACAAATGCTGTAAGTGTAAGTAATTGTGTGTCTTCTTTTTGTTTATATCTTAATAGTTATTTTCATCTTTTTTGTTTTAGGTATTAGCAGTAACAGTCCTATATCGCAACTATGAAGTTTCTCGTGGTCTTTGATTTTGACCACACACTTGTAGACGAAAACAGTGACACTTGGATTGTAAAGTGTGCTCCTGATGAAAAGCTTCCCAGTGGATTAGAAGATTCTTATGAAAAAGGAAAATGGACTGAATACATGGGCCGAATCTTTAAATACTTGGGAGACCAAGGAACCCGACAAGATGCAATGAAGAAAATCATGACAACCTTACCCTTAACCACTGGAATGGCAGAACTGTTGACATTTCTTGAACAGAAAAAAGATGTATTTGATTGTATTATAATTTCGGACTCCAATGAGCTATTCATAGACTGGATTTTAGAAGGATCACATTTTCACCGGGTGTTTGACAAGGTGTTCACAAACCCTGCTGCATTTGATGACATTGGTTACATGACTTTGCAGAATTGTCATGCTCATCATTGCCCAAAATGCCCCCAAAACCTCTGCAAACGAAAAGTTTTACAGGAATTTCTAGATCAGCAGGTAAACCGTAACGTGCAGTATACGAAAGTAATCTACGTTGGTGATGGAGCTAATGATCTTTGCCCGGTGACCATTTTAAAGCAAGGTGATGTGACTATGCCAAGACATGGTTACACCCTACACAAAAAGATTGCCTGCATGTACCAGGACGGGGCTCCCCTTGATTCATCTGTTAAGGTTTGGTCAACAGGAATTGATATCCTTTCCCATCTAAAGTTACTTTTGAAGGAATCAATACATGCCACACCAGATGCATTAAAATAAGTTTGGGGGGTTTGATAGTAAAAACAGCCCGCACATCTGGGTTCAGGATCAAGAAGACAGATGTCGAACAAGAAGCTAAATTACTTAATCCTAGTTTGTGGTGTTACTTGTTTGGGTAGATGAGGTTCGCCTATGCTGCTGAATGTACTAATTAGCCACATGAATATCGTGAACTAAGTGTAGGGAGTTGGAATTCCGAGGTGCTATTTCAGCCTTCTCGTTTTCAGTGTTCTTTCGTGCTGGCATGTTTTCTTGCTCCTCCTTGCCCATTTATTTCATCTCAAAGGCAAACTGTACCGTGTGCCACAAGGTATCATTTGAGGAGAGAATGGGGCACAGCAAACACTGTTCTAAAAACATTCCCCTCAAGAAGGTTTGCATCATTTGTAATGTACGATGAGGAAAGTTGTGATAATGCCATCTGGCTAGAAATAATATTGTTTTAAATTGTTAAACAATAATGTATTTCTTAAAATGCAACCCTCTCTGAAATGACTGGTTAGCAAGTGATGCTGTTTGTTCAACATAGTCACAATTTGTTTTGCAATGCAATGCCTTCTCTTGCAAACTGTAGGGAGTGAAGCGTATCTGTGGTTCTCGAAACAAAATAACCTTCCAAGTTTTAAATGTGTTCACTCTGTACTTCTTATTTTTACCCATTTCAGAACAGCCTTCAATACAATAGAAAAGGAGGGATTTTAGGCAACAAAAGTGAACAAGATAGGTGGCTGTCTTGTTACAAAGATAACGTTTTCAAAACTTTCCAAACATCGTGTATTGTCACACAGTAAATTCAAGATTTTCACTAAATTTATAGCAGGGCCCAGAATAAATCATTAATGCTCAAACTGTTAAGTCGGGTGTTGTGCAAACCGTTGCTAACAAATAGAGGTCTAAAAATAATTCCTGTAAAAAGATAGTTTTATATCAACTTCTTTTTTGGATTAGCAGATATAGACGGAATCAAGATTTTCCTACCTAAAAGAAAGAATTTCTGGCAAGCGAATGATTTAAAGTGATTTTTACGTGGATCTCAATAGACAAATCCACTATGACTGCGCGTCTCCTCTCCCAATCTTGCATAGCAAGAAAACCTCCTTTCCAGTTCTCCAAACCATATTTTACTGTTCTCTGATAGCACGATTATGTGTCCCCCAAATCAACCCAACCTCTTTGTTTTGTAAATGGTTAAGATTTGTTTACAATTTTTTGCCAACCCTGAAATTAATATTTATTGCAAGTATCATGTTACACCAAACCACTGTTTTTATTTTGAGATTTCTGACGCAGTCTTCAGTATTGTTTATCTATGTAACGCTCTAATCTTGATTGGCATTGTCTCAGTATGAATTTTACATAAGCACTTTACTTGTGTCCTATTAATTACTAAGCTAAAGAAGTGACCAATTCCTCACCTTTCAGGGGTTAATGGGTGCAGGACAATGAGTCCTACTACTGACACGGAATGATCTAATATATTTGTCTTGATGCTCAATGCGATTGTCTAAATACCTCTTTGAGGAGGCTTCAGATCATATAGAAATAAATGGGGATTTTAACACTATTTAAATCCGATAATGAAGAATTAATTGCAGTGGAATTTGCAATGATGAAGGGTTCAAGGATGTATATCGAGCCTGCAGTCTATATGTTTCAGTACTGATATGGAATCCCGTACTCAAGATGCAGCGTGTGTGTTGTATAAACTGATAAGTATGCAAGGCTGCACATGTCTCATGCTCTTCCACAACACCACATACGTAGGCAATCCCGAACACCAGGCACCATCTTTGGAGCATGTCTTCGACACGCGCACCTCAGCCCAGTCTTCCACATAAGACATTCTACATCCACCACCCCCTAAACCTACACTCTTCGAAAAGATGCCCACAGATCAAAGAAAATGAGAGCACTTCACAGCCTCTTTATGGGTATGAAGCTCTAACACAAGCTCCAATACAATACTGTCATTAAAAGAGCTAGATAATTGCTGTTGGGTGGAGCAGTATTGGGGGAGGGAGCGTTCTTCATATTTGACCTGTTTACTCCCCCTACAGTTCAGTTCCTTATTCAGCCATCAAGAAGCGACCTCAGACTTGGATTTGGTAAATAGGAGTTGAGAGGGGATCCGTGGGGAGCGAGGAGTAGAAAGGGATCAGTAATGAAATGGTCCTGTGCATATTTTAATGTATTTTAGGTACTTAAAATGACGAGTCTTCACTAAACCATATACAAACACTCCACCTTCACCCCCTTCAGAAAGGTGTTCAGCCCCCACACACGATAATCTGTTACTCACTGACTCAGTAACCCAACAGTACAGGAGAACAGGGACCTCTAAGAGTGTAGCCCTCTGGCTCAAGTGCAAAACTCTTGGTACTTTCGGCCAAGAACAAACTGGTATAAAGACTGGTCTCTCAGCAAGCTCATATATCCCCTGCATAATTTAGGTCATATGCTGAAGCTCTCTTTTAAGAGGAAGTGCAGCTGCAGCACAGGTAATACTTTCATTAGAACCCAACTACGACAAAAAATGAGCCCACTCCCTCAAAAGACCACAGTCACCACTTGAATCACTTGTGCATTGCTAGAATCACTTGAACTGCTTGAATCACTTGTGCATTGCTAGATTTAGGGTAAGGTCACTTGAACTGCTAGTCTCAAACCAAAGCTCAAACTCATCTGAATATGGCTTTAGTCCTATTTAGATCACTTACAGTTCAGGGATCACAAGGAGAAATTCAAGGCCTACTGGGGAGAGGGAATCGCTTTTTGAAGTATACCTGCTGATGTGCAGTGCACACTCTGCTCACTGGAAGGTCTGACTACCTCTTCTTTAAATCAGTGCATACTTATAGTATCTCTGAAACAGCTAAACAAATAGGCCTTCTTGATGCACTTGGATTGGGTTTTTTTTTCTGAATCCGAAAACAAATCCCATTCCTTAGTTTGACATTGAGGATGGAGTGTCATAGAGTTTTTTGGCGCTTGGTTTACTCCCCTATGAAGGATGTACTTACCTCAGGAGGGTGAAAGTCCTTGCTACGATTTGTATTCATGACCTACAGAACACTAGAGGTCAGTTGTGTGTGATTATAGTTTGTCATTGAGCCAGCTTGTCAGCATTAAATAGGCCTGTGGGAGAAGAAGCTCTTTTACAGGCTTTTTTCAGACTTTTTCATGCAGCTTGAAATACAACTTAAGTGAGCTTTGGAGATGTGTTGCCAGCCTATATATCTGGGCTCCTAAGACTCAAACTCGCTGGGCTCCCTTTAAAACAAGCATTGGCATAGCCAATAGGTCTCGCCTTTGGGACCTTATAAGTATTTAGCGATGCACCACATTTTTGCACATTACTGCAACGAGGGTGATTGTGTTCGTGCTTGCTAACTGCTGATAAAGCGTATTAATGACGACATCCAAAGTAGTTTTGGGTAAACATTCAAGACTGTCTGAAGGTGTCACACCTAACAAAGGGTCCATGTCTCAGCTAACTGATGTAAAGATAAAATGGAGCTCTTTGCTGTGAATGTTTCTGTTGAGTCCACAACATGTTTCTATCTGCTTACTTCAGTTTTGCTTCAGGTGTTTTGTTCAAGACTTTCTGGTTTCTTTGACAACATGGATTTCCCTTTCCTATGGCCACGCCCCTCGTTTAGAATTCTCGAACTCTGACGTCACATATTCCTCCTGTATTCTTGCAGCCTGGGGGCGAAGACACTCCTCTGGTAGTGAACGCACAGCTGTGCGCTGTTGCATGGATGTAAGCCTGTCTTAGCGGAGTGATAACAGGTTTACAATTCCGTAAGTGCGCTAAGAATCACTTCTAACTCCGATCCCTCCGCTAATAAACTGGAGTAAACGCTTGGAATGGTTTCCTTTGAAAGCACAATCCTAACACAAATAACCAAAAACCACGGACCTTGAGTTCTGGGGTAACATGTTACTCACCACAAAGCGCTTCAACCCTCTTCAGTGGTAGTAAGCGCTATCTACATGCAAGTACACTACATAGAATGAGAACAACAATGCATAGTGAGGAGGAAGAGGATGTCATGAGGTCCTTCACCTGAGCAGCACCTTCACGAGCCCAAGCTTTGTACCCGGAGCTCGTTACACACTGTGATATACTTATGCTGATGTGTAAGAACCCAGAGTTTGCCTCGCTGCTGTGGTGAAGGCAAGAGCTCACTGAAGGTGTCGCGTGACACGGGGTCACACATGGCAGCTCTGAAGTATGTTTGTGACGGAATCAAAACAACTGTTTAAATAACGGAGAAAATAGTGTTGAATGCTGCTGTTAGTTTGAATGGTGAGGTTAAACCATTTTCGATGCACAATAAACATACATATTAAATATAAAATAAAAATTAGAAACTAAACCGTAAAAATCCATTCCCCCAAATTAAACCCGTCCCTTGATGTTTGTAAAGTCATTGGAGGATATTGTGGTAGAAGGGAGTTCATTTTACAGCATGTTCACTCACTCGGATCCGGAAGGGAGCCCCGCTATTCTCACCCAGGACCGGGTGCCCTCCTCACTTTCAAAAGCTTCCATTCCCCACGGCATGCTTCTGCGCCCGTATCCGAGCTGGGCTCCAGAGTTACTACAGAGGACCCCATAACATAACACCATAGCATGAAATAACACAGCATATGTCCTTGCTAGCATACTTTCACCTGGGAGGTTCTTGGCACTATGTACCAGATGTTTATTGTTACCCAACTATATGGTGCTCCTTTCATCCATCTTAGGAGTGTGAAAGGCTGTATGGACTGCCGACATGTGATGGGGGAGGAGTCACACAGAATCACGCATTAGTGAACAAAACCACCAGACGCAGCCATGTAATGGGGGACACCACATTCCAGCCCTGGGCTTCCAGTTTACAAGTAGTGCCTTTGAGGTGGATGCAAAGTGCAACAGGTGCTGCAGCATGCAACCAAGACTACAACACCCATAATGCACTAGGTCGTTAAATAAAAGCACAGGATTTGAACATAATGAACTCGATGACACCTGGTGAATTTATTCTTTGCCACAAATGATAACTTTTACAATGTTGCCAAGTGGTCGTGTGTTAGCATACTTTCTCCTAGACCAGTGCAACACTTGTTAAGACAATTCACATACATGCAGTTTCTTTCTTCATGCAACATGGTGCAATGCGATCTGTGCAGTGTCTCCCGTTTCTATTGCATGTTCAGAGAGCCCGGGCAAGCAGAGAGTACAGACACCCACGCCACAAGTGTAGTGTGAAATAAAGAGACCTTACCAGACTGCGCGCAGGTGAAGCGCCGCCGCGTCCGGGTCCCTCGAGTCCACGCGTCCGGTCCCGCGAGTCCACGCGTCCGGTCCCGCGAGTCCACGCGTCCGGTCCCGCGAGTCCGCGCGTCCTGCGTCTCTGCTGAGAAGCGGAGAGCAAAATGTTTCAGAAACTAAAGGCACACAAACACACCGAGAGCACACAGCAAGCAAAGCCCGGGACGAGCTGCCACTCCCACCTTCCCAGACCTGCCTGTGAACGGGGTGATTCACAACATAAACTATCCGCAGGAATGCCTGGAGTACAAAGAGCTGCCATTTACTGCGCCCCGAGACAGGCGGGTGACAAAGACGCAGCGCTGTGAAGCAGCGCTGCTGCTGGCGGCGGCCAAACGGGCGGCCTGTTCGTCCCTGCACGCCCCCTTCATGCCCAATCCAGAGCCCTCTGGTTTATAATGGATGCATTCCAGGAGGAAAAAAGAGAGGAGCGGGGGCGAGCGCGGCAGCCTGCAGAGCTGACCAGGCGCTCGTGCGTCATGGCCTTTTTCCCCACACAACCAGCATGTGTTTCCAATTATCGCGCCCGCGTCTGGGCACGATAATTGGAAACACATGTCTGCAGAGCGCGTAACCGCAGGTAAAAGGCCATGACGCACGAGCGTCTGGTCAGCTTTTCAAACTCCCTAACTATAAGTCTCGCAGAGCAGCGCTTGCGCGCTACTCGAGGCTCGACCTAAAAAGCAGTAAGAAAAACTACCAGGACATGATATAAACATTTAAAAAGGAGGCAATACTTCCTAATCTGGTTATTTTTCTGAAACAGTGACTGCTATGTGGTAAAGGTACTTAAATACATAACATACAGTGTGTATTAGTACTATTGTCATTGTTGCGAAGCACATAATGCACCCCTGACTATTGTTAGTCAAGAGTGATGTAGATTGAAGGGGTGTGTGAAAAAATAAATAAGTAACAGAAGGAAGCACATTCACTCATGGAAACCCTTCCTCAAATATGTTAATACGTTGCCTTAATTTGTCTGTATCTAAATTTCAGTATTAGAAATCAAATAATCTATCCTAGAGGATGTTTCTATTTTTATTCACTTACATGGTTTTTGTAATACTTTATTCCATATTTTGTATATAACAGAACTCTTTCATCCCGATTTCCAAACTGTGAACAGTAGAACCTTTCAATTCATTAGCAATTAATAACCTAAGTCCTGCAGAGACTAAACTTGCCATATACTGAGCTAATGCCGGGGATTCAGTCCAGCAATTCACTTCATTTCTTCAATTATAATTCTGCTTACAAGATTATCCCAGAATGAAGTTAGTACTGCGCAAAGAGAAAAACGTGCATGGCCAGCATTTGATAACTTGCATCTAAAAACTAGAATTGGGATGGATCTTAGCCAGGACGAATGTCATATAATAGGCATTGTCGACAGTAATGGCACATTGGTGGCAACATTAGACATTAGAACATTTCTTGGATAACAACCTGATGGATATGGGTCAGGTATCTTTGCAGACCGAAAAGTCCTGAGACCTCAAATATAAAGTTAAATGCGTTACCCATTTTGCATTCTCTGCAGAATTTCTTATACTACCATGTTACAATTTTTGTAGACTTCTAAGATGAGTATGTTGCACTAATAAATGAATGTGAATTTGAGGATAGTTTCATTGACAACAACATACAGAGTAAAGTATTTTTCAATTGATAATCTTGTATTCAATAATTTAGATAATAGTTTGTAATCAAAAAGCATAATATTGCTCATGACCATTGTGCTTATCCAGTATATCATCAAAATAGTAAATTTACTTTATCTGTAGATTTAAAGATGTCAACAACAGAAGGAATCTTAAATTGCCTCAAATTCCTTCCCTACAAATGTGGTAGATTGAGGATATATGATATTTTTGAATGTCAAAGCAAATCCAGGACTGATAGTAAATTATCTTGAACTTTTTTGACTGTTTGGAGGGCATTCATTTTAGTTTAATGGATATGTTGGATATATGAGATCGGATCACATTTATCAACTTCACAACTTCACACCTGTTGGGAGTTAATACAAATTGTAGTTTTGTGGACGTGCTGCCCAGTAATATCCCTTTTAACCAGGGTGTTCATCTCCTACGTCCTCCAGATCACAGCACAGTTTCTTTCTGACAATTATTAGAATATAATTATGCCCATTAAATCTGTCTATTCCAGCGTAGTAAATAAAATATCTGGGGTGTAGGTGGTTAATTACTGGAATAGACGATCCATTTGGGGATAATAACTTTTAATGAGATTTACCTTCACAGTCAATGAAGTAGGCAAATTCTGATAATGATCCAAAATTTGATTGGCCTCTGCCCATTTATTAAGATACTATTAATTTTATCAAAATTGCTTGCTAAATGTACACTTAAATAACAAATGTGATTCACTGATACCATTGTTGTGGGTACTGTGCAGCTGTTTTGTGTGGATACATGCCACATCATTAACTTGGATTTGACTTTTAAATACTCTTGTGTGCCCTTGTTACTCCCTTACAACATTTTGCCATTTATGCAAATGAGATATTTTTCCTAAATACCCTTGATCATCTTCTAAATCCCACCTTTTAGAATGTAATCTCATCAATTTCTTTCAATATATTAAAAGATTTGTACAGTCAGAATCATGTTTAAATTGTCTGCCCCAGATATGCAGCCCTATGTATAATGTTGTTTCTTTCTACAGCTTACATCCATTGATTGCTTGCTATCTCAGAAAGCCTTCTCCCACTATACTCCTAAACCCCTGGTGAAAAATTTACCTCGGCTTTGCTCCCCTTTGACAGCTCTCCTTTCTTTCTTCCTCTGCATGCCTTCTCTTTCTCACTATAGCATCTGCTCAATCTCATGCCTGTCTGCCTTAATCCTTCTTATTGTAATTCTGCAATTGCTGATACCTCATTTCATAGCTCACAACCTCTACTCTTTAAAACCCTGCCTCTATTCACCCGAAACCACATAGCCACCAATGATCACACCTAACTAGTATTTATATAATCTATCACAAAATAACTGGAAAAAAATGTGTGGATCTTTTTTGTGGAGAGCACATGACTAACCACAATAACCACGGTATTGGCCACTACCCTTAATTCTGGAGTAGCATGCTACTTGCTTCAAAGTGCTTCAAAGCCTCGTGACTGGTAGTTAGTGCTAAATAAATACAATTACAATATTCATTGAGATTTTCAGGCTGATAATATCACTGCAGAGTTCAAAACCTATTCCATTGCCCAAGAATACTTCTCCTCGGTCACCAATCCTGCTGAACTTAAGTAGTGAAGAAGAGGGTATCAGGGTAGCAAGTGACGTTTACTCTGCGCTTAATTAAGCCATTTGAATCTTGGAAAGGAACTTTGGTTTGAAAGAACATGCATGAAGGGCAAGCCATTTGCATAACTACGCTTGTTTTAGGAGTGTAAATTCATGTTTGGTATTCGCAAACAATGCTTTTACATTTGCTAATCTTATGGAGGAGGTGGTCCGCGTTCTAGTACATTGATGCCTTGGAAAGTAGGTGAGCACTCACACAATTGCACTTCTGTGAGTATTAACAAATTTTAGCAAGGTACACTCCCATGCTAGATAGAGTATGAGATTTCCTGCTATCAAAGTAGGGGTAAATGTGTGACTTCGATAGAAATGGGGAAGGAACACCTCCAAAAATGGTGAGAGGTGTAGGTATATATCCGCTACCATTCTCCACCGGGTAATCGTACCCACCAGGGAAGACAGCACTCACTGGGGCGAGTTCTGTAATTTTATTAACAAAACGGACTCCGGACGCCCTGAGTCCGTTTTGTTAATAAAATTACGGAACTCGCCCCCGTGAGTGCTGTCTTCCTTGGTGGGTACGATTACCCGGTGGAGAATGGTAACGGTTATAATTATGCAGGAGCACCCCCCTGTTGTCAGCACCCGTTCGTGAGTGCACCAAGCTGGTGAATTTGGAGCTGATATATATATATATATATATATATATATCACATCACTTCAGGGAACAAAAAGAACTCCAGGGCAGCCTTAAATCCAATTATTTATTTTCTTTCCTGCAGCATCATGGCGGCACCAGTGCATTTCGGCTCGACTTCTCACAATCAGATGTGGACTAGATACCACCGACTTGCTGGACAGAGCATTTTCCTCGATGGTGGCCTTAAGGCGCCTCGCCTCGCTGCAAACAACTGGCTTTTCAGGGGATGTCCAAGCATTGCTTATGGACATGCCCTTTGAAAACTCCCATCTCTCCGGAGAGAAGGCGGATTCAGCACTGGAGCGCTTTAAGGACTGCATGGCTATGGCCAGGTCCATGGGCCTTTCCATGACCCCTCGCCATCTCCAATCCGTCTTTCGTGGCCACTGAAGGGTCTTCCAGCTGCGTCTATAACCTCCCAGCCCCCGCGGCGCGCAAGCTTCCCAGCCTCTGCATGGCTGATGATGCGGTACCCACAGACCCTGTGTGTCTGGCAGCCAGAGGTCAGGCCAGTCCACCATCCCCTCAGCAGTGCTTCATCGTGCTTCGGTCTATCTTCGTCTTGTTATCAGGGAGCAATTACACAGCACTACATGAGATATCATAGCGGGGGGGACTTTAATTTGGTCTGGGACCCTGCGATGGACAGACATGCATCTTCGTACCAGTGCACGGGGCCATGTCCACACAGCTGAAAAGAAAAATAGCGGACCTGGGCCATGTTGACGCCTGGCGTTCTAGCCATCCAGACACTAGGGAGTACTCATTTTATTCCCATGTGCATACCTCATATTCCTGAATTAACTACCTGTTTTTAACACACTCCCTTCTTCACACTCTTAAAATGGCTGAAATCTCTGTTATCTCCCTCTCTGACCATGCACATATAGACCTTACGTGGCCCACCATACATCCTCGTACTAGCACTGTCCCAAGGTGGTGTCTGCCACCATAACTGTTTCGTGACCCAGTCGATGTTGAAGAGATACTAAGGGTATAGTTGACTACTTTGCCCATAACACGGTGCAGGATGTTACTCTGCCGGTACTGTGGGACGGGTTTAAGGCCACCATACATGGGGTAATCTCGTGGATAGCTATTGCATGAAGCAGAGAGGCGCGTTTAGTTGAAAACAAACTGACCAAAGAAATAAAGACGGTAGAGGAACAGGACAAGGTGGTGCCGACTTAGCACCTCAAAAGACAGCTAGAAGTGTTACGGGGACAGTTGCGCACACACCGGAGGAACAAGGCAGAGTGCTCCCTTTTGGTACTCGAACAAATATATTATGAGGGGGCAACAAATGGACACTTCGGTCACATAGACTGCACCACGCACAAGCGAAAGCGCATATTGTCAAACTCAAGACAGCGTCGGGGGATTGGGTGACCGCGGAGCATGGCAAGTGAAGGGAATTCCATAGCTACTATCAGGCTCTGTATGACAGTGAAGAGGCTCCGCCAATGCTGATAGCAGCATACCTGTCACAGTATGACTGGGAGCGCATACTATCCCAACATGCAGAGCTCCTGGAGGCCCCTATTTCAATGGAGGAGCTACGTCTGGTGCTGTGAACGCTACCGCTTGGCAAGACTCCTGGGCCGGATGACCTTCACGTCAGTTTCTACAGGCTGTTCCTGTCTGAACTGAGTGATCACCTGATTGGCCTGTTCAACTTATTTATGCAGGAAACGGGCCTTACTGCCACAATTGCTGCTGCATAGTTTTCGCTCATCCCTAAGCCGGGCAAGGACTGGCCCTTTGCTCCTCCTACCATCCCACTGCCTTGTTAAATATAGATGCAAAAATCTTCACTAAGATTCTGGCAACAAGGATCGAGCGCTATCTGCCTTTTCTAATAGATCCAGATCAGGTGGGTTTCATACATAATCAACAGGAAGCTGACAATGTTCGGCAGGTAGCGCACCAGGTGGAAAAGGCATATTGCCACCAGTTGCCGGCATGCTTTGTCGTTGGACGGGGAGAAGGCTTTTGACCGGGTCAACTGGGCTTTTCTGTGTGCAGTCGTAGTTAAAATAGGGATGGCCCTAAGATGATCCACAGAATCATGGCTTCGTGTGTCGCTCCGGTGGCCACCATTCGAGTCGACAGTCAGAACCCGGACTCTATTGCCATTCGTAGGGGCACAAGGCAGGGGTGCCCGTTGTTGCCCCTCTTATTTGCTCTGGCAATAGAACCCTTGGCATTACTATTCAGCTCGCCAAGGATATAGAGGGTATAATGTTTGGGGGCCAAGCACATAAGATCAATCTATTTGCGGATGATCTGCTTCTCATGCTCTTGTGACCTGCCACCTCCCTCCCGGGGGTAGTCCCCAACCTTACAACATTTGAGGCCATTTTGTGCTTAAAAGTGAATATGTCCAAATCAAGCATACTCCGACGCGCAGTCCTGGTAACGGAGATAACCCAGCTTCAGACTCTGGCCCTGTGTAGATGATGCTTCAATAAAATCAAGTATCTGGGCCTATACCTCACCCCCACACTTGCCACATGGACAAAGTATCTTGCCTGTATAGAGTTCACTTGCTTTAACCCTCCTCGTCTTAGGGCATTGCAGCTATTCCCTTGACACTTACCGGATACTGGTGCTTACTCAGTACCACACCTACACATACGCTTTGTGGCCCTGGGCGCAGCCCGCCCCAAAACATGTGCCAGTTTCTCGCAGTTACGATCTGTCACAAAAAAAGACCTGTACTTTGTTCGTAGGAAACGTTGTTTCACTGACTAATTGTTGTTTGCCTTTCTTTTTGTTTCCCTTCTCTTTCCTCTTTTGTTTTGTTTTTATTTGCATGCCAGGCACTTATTTATGACTGCAGTGGTTGTCATGACCTTTATCTTAAACCCATTTTTATAATGCTTAGGCTGCAAAAAGCGCAGTGGTTGAAATGGCAGAAATGATGTAATGCCTAACCTTTTACTATTCATTGGTGCTGGATTTCTGATGTTGTTGTACAGCATATATGTTTTATCCCATCTTTTCAATAAAGAGATTCAAACAAATAAAAATTGGTGCAAGGATAAAGGGGGGGGGGGTCACAAAACTCGTTTTTCCACTAATGCATTTTCTATGGACTATTGTATATGATGTAGCGTGAAAACAGCTGAACGAAACACATGGCATTTGGCAGGATTATGCATTATGGTGCACAGATGATGCTTTTTTGGTACTGCCGTTAAGTAAGGTAAGTATTTTTCAAGTTATAAGGCATTTAAACGTAGTGAGTGATATCTGTCACCGCTGTACTTGCGCAGAATTTCTCAAAAGTTCATGAAAATACCACGGTACATGACTGTAAACTTATTTTAAAACGCATTACAAAAAAAAAAAAGAAATTCCCTACCTATTATAACTTTAATAAAGTGGTAATAGGTAGGGACCTACTACTTACCTATATCTAAGGCCCTAACACTGAACACAGCCAAAGTGTAGTAAAAACAATATGGCTGCCTTTTCATTCTTCCGTGTACCATGGTACACTGCAAAGTTACAGCGGTATACCATGGCCCAAAATATAACTAAGGCCTAGCTGTATTAGTGGATTGCGGTACCCTTGCGTCTCGCATAGTGCTGCATGGGCAACGCAAAACTTCAGACTGATTTACAAAGCAATGCAAGGCCACCATGCGTGGCCCTGTGTTTATTGGTAAATCTGGAGAAATGCAAGGCAGTGCAATTCGCTGTTTTGCCTTACTCTGCACACCATAATCTACATTGCTGCTAAATTTCACATACATCCTTACGCCACACCACTGTACTCCACTCCACTTTGCACTATTCCACTCTGTCACTCCATTCTATGCCTCTCTATTGTACGAGATTCTACTCTACGCTATTACACGCTATGCAACTCCACTGTACGCGTCTCCACTCTACGCTATTCCACTGAATGCCACTCCACTCCGCAACACTCCACGATACGCTATTCCACTGTATGCTACTCCACTCTATGCCATTCCAGTGTATGGCACTCCACTCTACGCTATTCCATTGGATGCCACTCCAGTGTATGCCACTCCACTGTATGCTGTTACACTCTACCCCACTCCAACTGTTTGCCACTCCACTGTAAGCTACTCAACTATACACTATTACACTCTGCACCACTCCACTGTACAACAATCCACTCTATGCTATTACACTGTACACCACTCCACTCTACACCTCTCTGCTATATGCTACTCCAGTATATTCTATTCCGCTCTACGATATTCCACTGTACGCCACTCCATTCTATTCCACTGTATGCCACTCCACTGTACAACACTCCATTGTATGCTATTTCACTGTATGCCACTCCAGTTTATGCCAATCCAGTTTATGCCACTCCATTCTATGCCACTCCAATCTATGCTATTCCTTTGGATGCCACTTCACTGTACGCCACTCCACTGTATGCTATTACACTCTACCCCACTCCAGTCTACACCACTTTACTTTACGCCATTGCACTGTATGCTACTCCACTATACACTATTCTACTCTACTCCACTGTACACCACTCCACACATTTCCACTGTATGCCCCTCCACTATACGCCACTCCACTCTATGCCTCTCCAGTGTACACCACTCCACGCCACTCCACTCCACGCTAGTCCATTGGCTGCCACTCCACTATATGCACTTCCAGTCTACACCATTCCACTGTACGCCACTCCACTCTACGCTATTCCACTTTACGCAATTCCACTGTACTCCACTCTAAGCTATTACACTGTACGCAACTTCAATCCTTGCCACTCTTATTGTATGGTATTCCACTCTTCTCCACTCCACTGTATGCTATTATACTCTACCCCAACCCACAATACACCACCCCAGTCTACACCACTCTACTGCACTGTATGCTACTAGACTGTAAAACATTACACTTTATGCCATTCCACTGTAAGCCACTCTAGTCTACGCTACTCCACTGTATGCCACTCCACTGTACAGTACTCCACTATATGCTATTACACTCCACGCTATTCTACTTTATGCCACTCCACTGTACGCTACTCCACTCTACACCACTCAAGTTTACTCTCCTCCACTCTATGTAAGTCCACTCTACAAATTTCTACTACACTCTATTCCACTCTATTAGACTCTACTCCACTCTATCCCCGTACACTCCACTGTCCAAATTTGTACTCCACTCTATTCTCGTATACTCTATTGTACAACACTCTACTCTACAAGTTTCCAACACTGTATAACACAACACAGCACTCTACTCTACTGAATGAGACACTACTCCGATTTATAGCATTTTCTTCGACTCTATGGTACGCCATTTCAATGTAAGCCTCCCCAATCTGCGCTAATTGACTGTACCCTACTCCACTCTATACCACTCCAGTGTACACCACTCCATGCTATTCCACTCTATGCTACTCTACTCTTCTACACTCCACTGTACAGTACAGTATTTCATTGTACACTATTCCACTGTATGCTACTCCACTTTACAGTAATCTAATCTACACCACTACAGTGTACTCCACTCCACTCTACATTGTATGGCACTCTCCTCCACTCTACATAACTCCACTCTATAAAAGTCTACCACATTTTATGGCACTCAACAACATCCTACACCACTCTATCCCCATACACTCCACTGTCCGACTCTATACAACACAGCACTCCACTCTGCTGTACGAGACCCCACTCCAATTTATAACAGTTTACTACCTTCGCTATGTCACTCTACTCCATGCCGCTCTACTCTACGATACACCAATACACTCTAATGTACTTTACTCCACACCACGTTACGCTGCTCCACTTGACCCTACTCCACTGTACAAGACTTAACCTCACTCTATGCTTTTTTACAACAATCCTCTCTATGCAGTTCCACTGTTTGACACACACCTGTACTCTATCCAACTCTACTCACCTACACTGTATGCCATGGTCTGACACTTTACCCCTGTCTATACCCCTACACTCCACTGTATAACACTCTACTATACTGTATGCCACTGTACAACACTCTTCTCTGTGCCGCTCTACGATATTCTAGTCCACTATACAACACTGTAGGCAACTCTTGTATTGTAAAATAGTTCGTCCTCTGTCAACACAACCTATATACAACCCAAATACACATTGTAAACGCCATCCACTCTCAAATAGAGCTGAGAATATCACACTCAATTGCTC
Organism: Calotriton arnoldi; assembly: GCA_963921515.1. Lineage (NCBI taxonomy): Eukaryota > Metazoa > Chordata > Amphibia > Caudata > Salamandridae > Calotriton > Calotriton arnoldi. The sequence goes on from CAWUFW010000070.1 coordinate 1,299,440, forward strand.
AGAGTATCTTGTTTTGTCCAATAGAAAATTATTGCCACCAATAAAATTACAAAAACCAATAATGCAATTGTTAAAAATACAATTTATTAATACATATGTGCACTTACATTTTTTTTCCTTATAATATAAAAGAAAACAGAATAATTAAAAAACATCATTTTCTACAAACCATACATATTAAAACCATTACCTCATACACCAATTAATCAAAACAGTAATCAAAACATAGCAGCAAGAGAGAGAAATATAGCAGCATGAGAGAAGACAGATTACATTAGAAGACATTCACATTTGTCATTTAAATTCCACATCCGTTTTATTATTACTATCTGGGGTCTCTGTTCATACGTAGGTCATCTAAAATCAGCACACCACCAGATTGCACGGATTGCATGGATCTTAAAGCGTCGACGCGTTTCGATGGATACAATTTATAAAACCATCTTTTTCAAGACAATGAATTAAAAGTCTCTCTCCTAGTTGATTCTATTCAATTGTCCTACGTTGTGTGCATCCACACTAACGTCTTCAAACCATCCAAAAGGAGTCCTTATTTATATCACTGGATCTTACTTTCAACACACTTTATTGAAAACGAACACGGCATATCCTAAGCACTCTTCAATACAGTAGTCCCTTGTTCCAGAACGGTTGCATATCTAGTTGATTCTGGATAAGATAAAAGACCCAATTCGTGTTGGTCAGACAGACTTTCTCTGTTTCCACACAGGGGTTATGCCTTGTGTAATTCCAAGCTTCCAACACCTGGATTATACAGCGTATCGGGACCTCCCTCTTCCGCTAGTTGACCGGTCAACTGGTGGTGTGCTGATTTTAGATGATCTACGTATGAACAGAGACCCCAGATAGTAATAATAAAACGGATGTGGAATTTAAATGACAAATGTGAATTTCTTCTAATGTAATCTGTCTTCTCTCATGCTGCTATATTTCTCTCTCTTGCTGCTATGTTTTGATTACTGTTTTGATTAATTGGTGTATGAGGTAATGGTTTTAATATGTATGGTTTGTAGAAAATGATGTTTTTTAATTATTCTGTTTTCTTTTATATTATAAGGAAAAAAATTAAGTGCACATATGTATTAATAAATTGTATTTTTAACAATTGCATTATTGGTTTTTGTAATTTTATTGGTGGCAATAATTTTCTATTGGACAAAACAAGATACTCTGAGCAATTGAGTGTGATATTCTCAGCTCTATTTGAGAGTGGATGGCGTTTACAATGTGTATTTGGGTTGTATATAGGTTGTGTTGACAGAGGACGAACTATTTTACAGTTTTGGAGAACCCCAGTCCTTTGGTTGCAAAGGGTCCCTCTCTTTGTTTTATATATGGCAACTCTTGTATGCCACTGCACCACATTTTACTCCACTCTACTCTATGACACAATACTCCATGTACTCCACTACTTCACTGTATGCCACTCCACTCGACTTTATTCCATTGTACTCTATAACACTGTATGCCATTCCACTCTACCACACTCTGCAACAATGTATTGTAGGCCACTCCACAAAACTCAACTAGACTGTATGCCACTCTACTCTACTGTAGTCTACATCACTTTCCAAAACTGTACGACATGCCGCTACTCTCAATATGGTACACCACTTTATGATACTTTACTCGACTGTATGCTACACAGCTCCACTCTACTGCACTCTGCGCCACTATAGTATACGACATGCCACTCCACTCTGACACTTTACTCCACTCTACACTACCCCACTCCAGTGTACTCCACTACACTCTATTCCACTTTATACCACTCTATGCCACTGTGCCATACTCCGCTCTACGCCTCTCCGCTGTCTCACACTCTACGCAACTCCATTTTACAACACTGTACTACACTCTCCTCCACTGTACTCTACAACACTCCACTTGACGATACTCCACTCTACAACACTCTACTTCTCCCTCCTCCACTCTAAAACACTCTACTCTGACCCTACTCTACTGTTAATCACACCAGTCCTATGTGTACAACTTGCTGCTCCAGTCTACATTACTTGACTCCACTATATGAGACACCATGCCACTACATTATATAACAATTTACTACACTGTACGATACACTACTACACTCTGCTCTACCCCACTCTATTCCAATCTACAATACTCCACTCTATGATAATAAACTTTACAACAATGTCCTCCACTGTACTGTATGACACTCCACATAACGACTCGCGACACTGGACTCTACGATTTGAAACACATTTTTGTTAAAATTTTCAAAAAACATTGAAATTCAATGACAAAACCAAAGGTTAAGGCTTAGTTGTAGTTGGGAAAACTTTTTTCCCTATACGAACCAAGCTTAAACTACACAAACGTTAAAAATTCTACAGTTATAGGTATAACTTTTATTTCCAATTTATCTACCGCCTTCAAATTATTATAAGTAGCACACCTAGTTACACACTCTTTTCAGCTCGGTAACCAGGCAACACTAACTATAACTCACCACTCTACCATGCACTGTATTCTTACAAATAATGACACTCCACTGTACAACACTACACTATACTAGATTTTCCGCCTCTCTACTGCACTTGACAACACTGAACTGTACAACACTCTACGCCGCTACACTCTACAACACACTGCTACACTCTGCCAGGGTTTTCCAAAGTTGGTCCTGGAGGGCCCGATTCATGCCAGATTTTTAGCGTATCCCCATTAAGATAAATTAAGTTATCTTAAAAATCTGGCATGGATCCGCCCTCCAGGACAGACTTTGGAGCACCCTGCTCTGTGCCACTCTATGACACTACCCAATCACACTCCAACTCACCACGCTCCATTTCACAACACTCTAGTCGATAACTCTCTACTGTACAACACTCGGTTCTACTTTTTGACACACCACTACACTGTACAACACGCCGCTCCACTCTACGATGCCCCACGATACGATACACCACACCACTCCACTGTATAACACTTTACTCCACTTGTACTCTACGTCACTCCACTCTACTTCACTCCACTATATTTCACTCTACAATGCTCCACTCTATTACACTAGACTCTGACACTCTCCTTCACTGCACAGTACTACACTCAACTTTACAACACTCCAATCAATGACACTCCACACTGCGATTTGAAACACATTTTTATTAGAAAATAAAAACCATCATACAATGAAAACAACAAAGGTTAATGATACGTCATAGTTAGAAATACCTTGTGTATTCTTTCTATACAAACCCAACTTAAAGTACACAAACAAGTCATAATATACCTACAATTTATAATTTATCCAGCATCTTCAAATTACTATGTCGTGCACCTCCAAAAACAGTCTGTCACCTCCCTCGCCACACTACATTAACTATAGTACTAGTAATAAGCTTTATTCAATTTTTAAATAAAAATCATACGTGTATACACAGTAAACGAATCATAGACAAAAAGAGAAAGTACATCAGCAAGAAATACGGCATACAAATTCATGTGCAAGAAAACATTCCATAAATTTAAATCTAAAAACCTATGTTAAAAAGCATTCACAGAAAATGCTGCATATCAGGTACATGTTCAAAGAAAGCATTTCATGAGAAAAAACATCCTACAAAAGGACCTTAACAAATTAGTGTGCGACAAAGCATCCCCAAAAACAAAATCTAAAAACATATAATAAAAATGCTCCACAGAACAATGCGATACCAAAGGGGATGATGGACGGAGCGCCTGAGCTAATCAAACACTCACCCCCAGTCAACTGATCTGGGTTTAATCCATCATCATTCTTTAGCTCACTCCACCACCCCAGTTCAAACATGGCCATATGCAAATCAGTCTGACCCTGTGCCTCATGGGAACAGTCCAGCCCGAACTGCCAATCCATGTCTTCCCTGGACCGGAAACAAGCATCCTGGGACCGGTTTCTGGCATTTCAGCCGTCATCAGCCAGGCTAGCTTGAATCCAGTGGCAAAGTGAGCAAGGGACCCACGTCTGGGCATACCCTGCCAACTTAGGGCGAACAAAGCGATACCAAAGGGGGATGATGGACGGAGCGCCTGAGCTAATCAAACACTCACCCCCAGTCAACTGATCTGGGTTTAATCCATCATCATTCTTTAGCTCACTCCACCACCCCAGTTCAAACATGGCCATATGCAAATCAGTCTGACCCTGTGCCTCATGGGAACAGTCCAGCCCGAACTGCCAAGCCATGTCTTCCCTGGACCGGAAACAAGCATCCTGGGACCGGTTTCTGGCATTTCAGCCGTCATCAGCCAGGCTAGCTTGAATCCAGTGGCAAAGTGAGCAAGGGACCCACGTCTGGGCATACCCTGCCAACTTAGGGCGAACAAAGCGATACCAAAGGGGATGATGGACGGAGCGCCTGAGCTAATCAAACACTCACCCCCAGTCAACTGATCTGGGTTTAATCCATCATCATTCTTTAGCTCACTCCACCACCTCATGGGAACAGTCCAGCCCGAACTGATTCAAGCAAGCCTGGCTGATGACGGCTGAAATGCCAGAAACCGGTCCTAGGATGCTTGTTTCCGGTCCAGGGAAGACATGGCTTGGCAGTTCGGGCTGGACTGTTCCCATGAGGCACAGGGTCAGACTGATTTGCATATGGCCATGTCTGAACTGGGGTGGTGGAGTGAGCTAAAGAATGATGATGGATTAAACCCAGATCAGTTGACTGGGGTGAGTGTTTGATTGGCTCAAACGTTCCGTCCATCATCCCCTTTGTATCGCTTTGGTCGCCCTAAGTTGGCGGGGTATGCCCAGACGTGGGTCCCTTGCTCACTTTGCCACTGGATTCAAGCAAGCCTGGCTGATGACGGCTGAAATGCCAGAAACCGGTCCTAGGATGCTTGTTTCGGTCCAGGAAGACATGGCTTGGCAGTCGGGCTGGACTGTTCCCATGAGCACAGGGTCAGACTGATTTGCATATGGCCATGTCTGAACTGGGGTGGTGGAGTGAGCTAAAGAATGATGATGGATTAAACCCAGATCAGTTGACTGGGAGTGAGTGTTTGATTGGCTCAAACGTTCCGTCCATCATGCCCTTTTGTATCGCTTTGGTCGCCCTAAGTTGGCGGGGGTATGCCCAGACGTGGGTCCCTTGCTCACTTTGCCACTGGATTCAAGCAAGCCTGGCTGATGACCGCTAAAATGCCAGAAACCGGTCCTAGGATGCTTGTTTCCGGTCCAGGAAGACATGGCTTGGCAGTTCGGGCTGGACTGTTCCCATGAGGCACAGGGTCAGACTGATTTGCATATGGCCATGTCTGAACTGGGGTGGTGGAGTGAGCTAAAGAATGATGATGGATTAAACCCAGATCAGTTGACTGGGGGTGAGTGTTTGATTGGCTCAAACGTTCCGTCCATCATCCCCTTTGTATCGCTTTGGTCGCCCTAAGTTGGCGGGGGTATGCCCAGACGTGGGTCCCTTGCTCACTTTGCCACTGGATTCAAACAAGCCTGGCTGATGATGGCTGAAATGCCAGAAACCGGTCCTAGGATGCTTGTTTCCGGTCCAGGGAAGACATGGCTTGGCAGTTCGGGCTGGACTGTTCCCATGAGGCACAGGGTCAGACTGATTTGCATATGGCCATGTCTGAACTGGGGTGGTGGAGTGAGCTAAAGAATGATGATGGATTAAACCCAGATCAGTTGACTGGGGGTGAGTGTTTGATTGGCTCAAACGTTCCGTCCATCATCCCCTTTTGTATCGCTTTGGTCGCCCTAAGTTGGCGGGGGTATGCCCAGACGTGGGTCCCTTGCTCACTTTGCCACTGGATTCAAGCAAGCCTGGCTGATGACGGCTGAAATGCCAGAAACCGGTCCTAGGATGCTTGTTTCCGGTCCAGGGAAGACATGGCTTGGCAGTTCGGGCTGGACTGTTCCCATGAGGCACAGGGTCAGACTGATTTGCATATGGCCATGTCTGAACTGGGGTGGTGGAGTGAGCTAAAGAATGATGATGGATTAAACCCAGATCAGTTGACTGGGGGTGAGTGTTTGATTGGCTCAAACGTTCCGTCCATCATCCCCTTTTGTATCGCTTTGGTCGCCCTAAGTTGGCGGGGGTATGCCCAGACGTGGGTCCCTTGCTCACTTTGCCACTGGATTCAAGCAAGCCTGGCTGATGACGGCTGAAATGCCAGAAACCGGTCCTAGGATGCTTGTTTCCGGTCCAGGGAAGACATGGCTTGGCAGTTCGGGCTGGACTGTTTCCATGAGGCACAGGGTCAGACTGATTTGCATATGGCCATGTCTGAACTGGGGTGGTGGAGTGAGCTAAAGAATGATGATGGATTAAACCCAGATCAGTTGACTGGGGGTGAGTGTTTGATTGGCTCAAACGTTCCGTCCATCATCCCCTTTTGTATCGCTTTGGTCGCCCTAAGTTGGCGGGGGTATGCCCAGACGTGGGTCCCTTGCTCACTTTGCCACTGGATTCAAGCAAGCCTGGCTGATGACGGCTGAAATGCCAGAAACCGGTCCTAGGATGCTTGTTTCCGGTCCAGGGAAGACATGGCTTGGCAGTTCGGGCTGGACTGTTCCCATGAGGCACAGGGTCAGACTGATTTGCATATGGCCATGTCTGAACTGGGGTGGTGGAGTGAGCTAAAGAATGATGATGGATTAAACCCAGATCAGTTGACTGGGGGTGAGTGTTTGATTGGCTCAAACGTTCCGTCCATCATCCCCTTTTGTATCGCTTTGGTCGCCCTAAGTTGGCGGGGGTATGCCCAGACGTGGGTCCCTTGCTCACTTTGCCACTGGATTCAAGCAAGCCTGGCTGATGACGGCTGAAATGCCAGAAACCGGTCCTAGGATGCTTGTTTCCGGTCCAGGGAAGACATGGCTTGGCAGTTCGGGCTGGACTGTTCCCATGAGGCACAGGGTCAGACTGATTTGCATATGGCCATGTCTGAACTGGGGTGGTGGAGTGAGCTAAAGAATGATGATGGATTAAACCCAGATCAGTTGACTGGGGGTGAGTGTTTGCTTGGCTCAAACGTTCCGTCCATCATCCCCTTTTGTATCGCTTTGGTCGCCCTAAGTTGGCGGGGGTATGCCCAGACGTGGGTCCCTTGCTCACTTTGCCACTGGATTCAAGCAAGCCTGGCTGATGACGGCTGAAATGCCAGAAACCGGTCCTAGGATGCTTGTTTCCGGTCCAGGGAAGACATGGCTTGGCAGTTCGGGCTGGACTGTTCCCATGAGGCACAGGGTCAGACTGATTTGCATATGGCCATGTCTGAACTGGGGTGGTGGAGTGAGCTAAAGAATGATGATGGATTAAACCCAGATCAGTTGACTGGGGGTGAGTGTTTGATTGGCTCAAACGTTCCGTCCATCATCCCCTTTTGTATCGCTTTGGTCGCCCTAAGTTGGCGGGGGTATGCCCAGACGTGGGTCCCTTGCTCACTTTGCCACTGGATTCAAGCAAGCCTGGCTGATGACGGCTGAAATGCCAGAAACCGGTCCTAGGATGCTTGTTTCCGGTCCAGGGAAGACATGGCTTGGCAGTTCGGGCTGGACTGTTCCCATGAGGCACAGGGTCAGACTGATTTGCATATGGCCATGTCTGAACTGGGGTGGTGGAGTGAGCTAAAGAATGATGATGGATTAAACCCAGATCAGTTGACTGGGGGTGAGTGTTTGATTGGCTCAAACGTTCCGTCCATCATGCCCTTTTGTATCGCTTTGGTCGCCCTAAGTTGGCGGGGGTATGCCCAGACGTGGGTCCCTTGCTCACTTTGCCACTGGATTCAAGCAAGCCTGGCTGATGACCGCTAAAATGCCAGAAACCGGTCCTAGGATGCTTGTTTCCGGTCCAGGGAAGACATGGCTTGGCAGTTCGGGCTGGACTGTTCCCATGAGGCACAGGGTCAGACTGATTTGCATATGGCCATGTCTGAACTGGGGTGGTGGAGTGAGCTAAAGAATGATGATGGATTAAACCCAGATCAGTTGACTGGGGGTGAGTGTTTGATTGGCTCAAACGTTCCGTCCATCATCCCCTTTTGTATCGCTTTGGTCGCCCCTAAGTTGGCGGGGGTATGCCCAGACGTGGGTCCCTTGCTCACTTTGCCACTGGATTCAAACAAGCCTGGCTGATGATGGCTGAAATGCCAGAAACCGGTCCTAGGATGCTTGTTTCCGGTCCAGGGAAGACATGGCTTGGCAGTTCGGGCTGGACTGTTCCCATGAGGCACAGGGTCAGACTGATTTGCATATGGCCATGTCTGAACTGGGGTGGTGGAGTGAGCTAAAGAATGATGATGGATTAAACCCAGATCAGTTGACTGGGGGTGAGTGTTTGATTGGCTCAAACGTTCCGTCCATCATCCCCTTTTGTATCGCTTTGGTCGCCCTAAGTTGGCGGGGGTATGCCCAGACGTGGGTCCCTTGCTCACTTTGCCACTGGATTCAAGCAAGCCTGGCTGATGACGGCTGAAATGCCAGAAACCGGTCCTAGGATGCTTGTTTCCGGTCCAGGGAAGACATGGCTTGGCAGTTCGGGCTGGACTGTTCCCATGAGGCACAGGGTCAGACTGATTTGCATATGGCCATGTCTGAACTGGGGTGGTGGAGTGAGCTAAAGAATGATGATGGATTAAACCCAGATCAGTTGACTGGGGGTGAGTGTTTGATTGGCTCAAGCGTTCCGTCCATCATCCCCTTTTGTATCGCTTTGGTCGCCCTAAGTTGGCGGGGGTATGCCCAGACGTGGGTCCCTTGCTCACTTTGCCACTGGATTCAAGCAAGCCTGGCTGATGACGGCTGAAATGCCAGAAACCGGTCCTAGGATGCTTGTTTCCGGTCCAGGGAAGACATGGCTTGGCAGTTCGGGCTGGACTGTTTCCATGAGGCACAGGGTCAGACTGATTTGCATATGGCCATGTCTGAACTGGGGTGGTGGAGTGAGCTAAAGAATGATGATGGATTAAACCCAGATCAGTTGACTGGGGGTGAGTGTTTGATTGGCTCAAACGTTCCGTCCATCATCCCCTTTTGTATCGCTTTGGTCGCCCTAAGTTGGCGGGGGTATGCCCAGACGTGGGTCCCTTGCTCACTTTGCCACTGGATTCAAGCAAGCCTGGCTGATGACGGCTGAAATGCCAGAAACCGGTCCTAGGATGCTTGTTTCCGGTCCAGGGAAGACATGGCTTGGCAGTTCGGGCTGGACTGTTCCCATGAGGCACAGGGTCAGACTGATTTGCATATGGCCATGTCTGAACTGGGGTGGTGGAGTGAGCTAAAGAATGATGATGGATTAAACCCAGATCAGTTGACTGGGGGTGAGTGTTTGATTGGCTCAAGCGTTCCGTCCATCATCCCCTTTTGTATCGCTTTGGTCGCCCTAAGTTGGCGGGGGTATGCCCAGACGTGGGTCCCTTGCTCACTTTGCCACTGGATTCAAGCAAGCCTGGCTGATGACGGCTGAAATGCCAGAAACCGGTCCTAGGATGCTTGTTTCCGGTCCAGGGAAGACATGGCTTGGCAGTTCGGGCTGGACTGTTCCCATGAGGCACAGGGTCAGACTGATTTGCATATGGCCATGTCTGAACTGGGGTGGTGGAGTGAGCTAAAGAATGATGATGGATTAAACCCAGATCAGTTGACTGGGGGTGAGTGTTTGCTTGGCTCAAACGTTCCGTCCATCATCCCCTTTTGTATCGCTTTGGTCGCCCTAAGTTGGCGGGGGTATGCCCAGACGTGGGTCCCTTGCTCACTTTGCCACTGGATTCAAGCAAGCCTGGCTGATGACGGCTGAAATGCCAGAAACCGGTCCTAGGATGCTTGTTTCCGGTCCAGGGAAGACATGGCTTGGCAGTTCGGGCTGGACTGTTCCCATGAGGCACAGGGTCAGACTGATTTGCATATGGCCATGTCTGAACTGGGGTGGTGGAGTGAGCTAAAGAATGATGATGGATTAAACCCAGATCAGTTGACTGGGGGTGAGTGTTTGATTGGCTCAAACGTTCCGTCCATCATCCCCTTTTGTATCGCTTTGGTCGCCCTAAGTTGGCGGGGTATGCCCAGACGTGGGTCCCTTGCTCACTTTGCCACTGGATTCAAGCAAGCCTGGCTGATGACGGCTGAAATGCCAGAAACCGGTCCTAGGATGCTTGTTTCCGGTTCAGGGAAGACATGGCTTGGCAGTTCGGGCTGGACTGTTCCCATGAGGCACAGGGTCAGACTGATTTGCATATGGCCATGTCTGAACTGGGGTGGTGGAGTGAGCTAAAGAATGATGATGGATTAAACCCAGATCAGTTGACTGGGGGTGAGTGTTTGATTGGCTCAAACGTTCCGTCCATCATCCCCTTTTGTATCGCTTTGGTCGCCCTAAGTTGGCGGGGGTATGCCCAGACGTGGGTCCCTTGCTCACTTTGCCACTGGATTCAAGCAAGCCTGGCTGATGACGGCTGAAATGCCAGAAACCGGTCCTAGGATGCTTGTTTCCGGTCCAGGGAAGACATGGCTTGGCAGTTCGGGCTGGACTGTTCCCATGAGGCACAGGGTCAGACTGATTTGCAAATGGCCATGTCTGAACTGGGGTGGTGGAGTGAGCTAAAGAATGATGATGGATTAAACCCAGATCAGTTGACTGGGGGTGAGTGTTTGATTGGCTCAAACGTTCCGTCCATCATCCCCTTTTGTATCGCTTTGGTCGCCCTAAGTTGGCGGGGGTATGCCCAGACGTGGGTCCCTTGCTCACTTTGCCACTGGATTCAAGCAAGCCTGGCTGATGACGGCTGAAATGCCAGAAACCGGTCCTAGGATGCTTGTTTCCGGTCCAGGGAAGACATGGCTTGGCAGTTCAGGCTGGACTGTTCCCATGAGGCACAGGGTCAGACTGATTTGCATATGGCTATGTCTGAACTGGGGTGGTGGAGTGAGCTAAAGAATGATGATGGATTAAACCCAGATCAGTTGACTGGGGGTGAGTGTTTGATTGGCTCAAGCGTTCCGTCCATCATCCCCTTTTGTATCGCTTTGGTCGCCCTAAGTTGGCGGGGTATGCCCAGACGTGGGTCCCTTGCTCACTTTGCCACTGGATTCAAGCAAGCCTGGCTGATGACGGCTGAAATGCCAGAAACCGGTCCTAGGATGCTTGTTTCCGGTCCAGGGAAGACATGGCTTGGCAGTTCGGGCTGGACTGTTCCTATGAGGCACAGGGTCAGACTGATTTGCATATGGCCATGTCTGAACTGGGGTGGTGGAGTGAGCTAAAGAATGATGATGGATTAAACCCAGATCAGTTGACTGGGGGTGAGTGTTTGATTGGCTCAAACGTTCCGTCCATCATCCCCTTTTGTATCGCTTTGGTCGCCCTAAGTTGGCGGGGGTATGCCCAGACGTGGGTCCCTTGCTCACTTTGCCACTGGATTCAAGCAAGCCTGGCTGATGACGGCTGAAATGCCAGAAACCGGTCCTAGGATGCTTGTTTCCGGTCCAGGGAAGACATGGCTTGGCAGTTCGGGCTGGACTGTTCCCATGAGGCACAGGGTCAGACTGATTTGCATATGGCCATGTCTGAACTGGGGTGGTGGAGTGAGCTAAAGAATGATGATGGATTAAACCCAGATCAGTTGACTGGGGGTGAGTGTTTGATTGGCTCAAACGTTCCGTCCATCATCCCCTTTTGTATCGCTTTGGTCGCCCTAAGTTGGCGGGGGTATGCCCAGACGTGGGTCCCTTGCTCACTTTGCCACTGGATTCAAGCAAGCCTGGCTGATGACGGCTGAAATGCCAGAAACCGGTCCTAGGATGCTTGTTTCCGGTTCAGGGAAGACATGGCTTGGCAGTTCGGGCTGGACTGTTCCCATGAGGCACAGGGTCAGACTGATTTGCATATGGCCATGTCTGAACTGGGGTGGTGGAGTGAGCTAAAGAATGATGATGGATTAAACCCAGATCAGGTGACTGGGGGTGAATATTTGATTGGCTCAAACGTTCCGTCCATCATCCCCTTTTGTATCGCTTTGGTCGCCCTAAGTTGGCGGGGGTATGCCCAGACGTGGGTCCCTTGCTCACTTTGCCACTGGATTCAAGCAAGCCTGGCTGATGACGGCTGAAATGCCAGAAACCGGTCCTAGGATGCTTGTTTCCGGTCCAGGGAAGACATGGCTTGGCAGTTCGGGCTGGACTGTTCCCATGAGGCACAGGGTCAGACTGATTTGCATATGGCCATGTCTGAACTGGGGTGGTGGAGTGAGCTAAAGAATGATGATGGATTAAACCCAGATCAGTTGACTGGGGGTGAGTGTTTGATTGGCTCAAACGTTCCGTCCATCATCCCCTTTTGTATCGCTTTGGTCGCCCTAAGTTGGCGGGGGTATGCCCAGACGTGGGTCCCTTGCTCACTTTGCCACTGGATTCAAGCAAGCCTGGCTGATGACGGCTGAAATGCCAGAAACCGGTCCTAGGATGCTTGTTTCCGGTCCAGGGAAGACATGGCTTGGCAGTTCGGGCTGGACTGTTCCCATGAGGCACAGGGTCAGACTGATTTGCATATGGCCATGTCTGAACTGGGGTGGTGGAGTGAGCTAAAGAATGATGATGGATTAAACCCAGATCAGTTGACTGGGGGTGAGTGTTTGATTGGCTCAAGCGTTCCGTCCATCATCCCCTTTTGTATCGCTTTGGTCGCCCTAAGTTGGCGGGGTATGCCCAGACGTGGGTCCCTTGCTCACTTTGCCACTGGATTCAAGCAAGCCTGGCTGATGACGGCTGAAATGCCAGAAACCGGTCCTAGGATGCTTGTTTCCGGTCCAGGGAAGACATGGCTTGGCAGTTCGGGCTGGACTGTTCCCATGAGGCACAGGGTCAGACTGATTTGCATATGGCCATGTCTGAACTGGGGTGGTGGAGTGAGCTAAAGAATGATGATGGATTAAACCCAGATCAGTTGACTGGGGGTGAGTGTTTGATTGGCTCAAACGTTCCGTCCATCATCCCCTTTTGTATCGCTTTGGTCGCCCTAAGTTGGCGGGGGTATGCCCAGACGTGGGTCCCTTGCTCACTTTGCCACTGGATTCAAGCAAGCCTGGCTGATGACGGCTGAAATGCCAGAAACCGGTCCTAGGATGCTTGTTTCCGGTCCAGGGAAGACATGGCTTGGCAGTTCGGGCTGGACTGTTCCCATGAGGCACAGGGTCAGACTGATTTGCATATGGCCATGTCTGAACTGGGGTGGTGGAGTGAGCTAAAGAATGATGATGGATTAAACCCAGATCAGTTGACTGGGGGTGAGTGTTTGATTGGCTCAAACGTTCCGTCCATCATCCCCTTTTGTATCGCTTTGGTCGCCCTAAGTTGGCGGGGGTATGCCCAGACGTGGGTCCCTTGCTCACTTTGCCACTGGATTCAAGCAAGCCTGGCTGATGACGGCTGAAATGCCAGAAACCGGTCCTAGGATGCTTGTTTCCGGTCCAGGGAAGACATGGCTTGGCAGTTCGGGCTGGACTGTTCCCATGAGGCACAGGGTCAGACTGATTTGCATATGGCTATGTCTGAACTGGGGTGGTGGAGTGAGCTAAAGAATGATGATGGATTAAACCCAGATCAGTTGACTGGGGGTGAGTGTTTGATTGGCTCAAACGTTCCGTCCATCATCCCCTTTTGTATCGCTTTGGTCGCCCTAAGTTGGCGGGGGTATGCCCAGACGTGGGTCCCTTGCTCACTTTGCCACTGGATTCAAGCAAGCCTGGCTGATGACGGCTGAAATGCCAGAAACCGGTCCTAGGATGCTTGTTTCCGGTCCAGGGAAGACATGGCTTGGCAGTTCGGGCTGGACTGTTCCCATGAGGCACAGGGTCAGACTGATTTGCATATGGCCATGTCTGAACTGGGGTGGTGGAGTGAGCTAAAGAATGATGATGGATTAAACCCAGATCAGTTGACTGGGGGTGAGTGTTTGATTGGCTCAAACGTTCCGTCCATCATCCCCTTTTTATCGCTTTGGTCGCCCTAAGTTGGCGGGGGTATGCCCAGACGTGGGTCCCTTGCTCACTTTGCCACTGGATTCAAGCAAGCCTGGCTGATGACGGCTGAAATGCCAGAAACCGGTCCTAGGCTGCTTGTTTCCGGTCCAGGGAAGACATGGCTTGGCAGTTCGGGCTGGACTGTTCCCATGAGGCACAGGGTCAGACTGATTTGCATATGGCCATGTCTGACCTGGGGTGGTGGAGTGAGCTAAAGAATGATGATGGATTAAACCCAGATCAGTTGACTGGGGGTGAGTGTTTGATTGGCTCAAACGTTCCGTCCATCATCCCCTTTTGTATCGCTTTGGTCGCCCTAAGTTGGCGGGGGTATGCCCAGACGTGGGTCCCTTGCTCACTTTGCCACTGGATTCAAGCAAGCCTGGCTGATGACGGCTGAAATGCCAGAAACCGGTCCTAGGATGCTTGTTTCCGGTCCAGGGAAGACATGGCTTGGCAGTTCGGGCTGGACTGTTCCCATGAGGCACAGGGTCAGACTGATTTGCATATGGCCATGTCTGAACTGGGGTGGTGGAGTGAGCTAAAGAATGATGATGGATTAAACCCAGATCAGTTGACTGGGGGTGAGTGTTTGATTGGCTCAAACGTTCCGTCCATCATCCCCTTTTGTATCGCTTTGGTCGCCCTAAGTTGGCGGGGGTATGCCCAGACGTGGGTCCCTTGCTCACTTTGCCACTGGATTCAAGCAAGCCTGGCTGATGACGGCTGAAATGCCAGAAACCGGTCCTAGGATGCTTGTTTCCGGTCCAGGGAAGACATGGCTTGGCAGTTCGGGCTGGACTGTTCCCATGAGGCACAGGGTCAGACTGATTTGCAAATGGCCATGTCTGAACTGGGGTGGTGGAGTGAGCTAAAGAATGATGATGGATTAAACCCAGATCAGTTGACTGGGGGTGAGTGTTTGATTGGCTCAAACGTTCCGTCCATCATCCCCTTTTGTATCGCTTTGGTCGCCCTAAGTTGGCGGGGGTATGCCCAGACGTGGGTCCCTTGCTCACTTTGCCACTGGATTCAAGCAAGCCTGGCTGATGACGGCTGAAATGCCAGAAACCGGTCCTAGGATGCTTGTTTCCGGTTCAGGGAAGACATGGCTTGGCAGTTCGGGCTGGACTGTTCCCATGAGGCACAGGGTCAGACTGATTTGCATATGGCCATGTCTGAACTGGGGTGGTGGAGTGAGCTAAAGAATGATGATGGATTAAACCCAGATCAGTTGACTGGGGGTGAATATTTGATTGGCTCAAACGTTCCGTCCATCATCCCCTTTTGTATCGCTTTGGTCGCCCTAAGTTGGCGGGGGTATGCCCAGACGTGGGTCCCTTGCTCACTTTGCCACTGGATTCAAGCAAGCCTGGCTGATGACGGCTGAAATGCCAGAAACCGGTCCTAGGATGCTTGTTTCCGGTCCAGGGAAGACATGGCTTGGCAGTTCGGGCTGGACTGTTCCCATGAGGCACAGGGTCAGACTGATTTGCATATGGCCATGTCTGAACTGGGGTGGTGGAGTGAGCTAAAGAATGATGATGGATTAAACCCAGATCAGTTGACTGGGGGTGAGTGTTTGATTGGCTCAAACGTTCCGTCCATCATCCCCTTTTGTATCGCTTTGGTCGCCCTAAGTTGGCGGGGGTATGCCCAGACGTGGGTCCCTTGCTCACTTTGCCACTGGATTCAAGCAAGCCTTGCTGATGACGGCTGAAATGCCAGAAACCGGTCCTAGGATGCTTGTTTCCGGTCCAGGGAAGACATGGCTTGGCAGTTCGGGCTGGACTGTTCCCATGAGGCACAGGGTCAGACTGATTTGCATATGGCCATGTCTGAACTGGGGTGGTGGAGTGAGCTAAAGAATGATGATGGATTAAACCCAGATCAGTTGACTGGGGGTGAGTGTTTGATTGGCTCAAGCGTTCCGTCCATCATCCCCTTTTGTATCGCTTTGGTCGCCCTAAGTTGGCGGGGGTATGCCCAGACGTGGGTCCCTTGCTCACTTTGCCACTGGATTCAAGCAAGCCTGGCTGATGACGGCTGAAATGCCAGAAACCGGTCCTAGGATGCTTGTTTCCGGTCCAGGGAAGACATGGCTTGGCAGTTCGGGCTGGACTGTTCCCATGAGGCACAGGGTCAGACTGATTTGCATATGGCCATGTCTGAACTGGGGTGGTGGAGTGAGCTAAAGAATGATGATGGATTAAACCCAGATCAGTTGACTGGGGGTGAGTGTTTGATTGGCTCAAACGTTCCGTCCATCATCCCCTTTTGTATCGCTTTGGTCGCCCTAAGTTGGCGGGGTATGCCCAGACGTGGGTCCCTTGCTCACTTTGCCACTGGATTCAAGCAAGCCTGGCTGATGACGGCTGAAATGCCAGAAACCGGTCCTAGGATGCTTGTTTCCGGTCCAGGGAAGACATGGCTTGGCAGTTCGGGCTGGACTGTTCCCATGAGGCACAGGGTCAGACTGATTTGCATATGGCCATGTCTGAGCTGGGGTGGTGGAGTGAGCTAAAGAATGATGATGGATTAAACCCAGATCAGTTGACTGGGGGTGAGTGTTTGATTGGCTCAAGCGTTCCGTCCATCATCCCCTTTTGTATCGCTTTGGTCGCCCTAAGTTGGCGGGGTATGCCCAGACGTGGGTCCCTTGCTCACTTTGCCACTGGATTCAAGCAAGCCTGGCTGATGACGGCTGAAATGCCAGAAACCGGTCCTAGGATGCTTGTTTCCGGTCCAGGGAAGACATGGCTTGGCAGTTCGGGCTGGACTGTTCCCATGAGGCACAGGGTCAGACTGATTTGCATATGGCTATGTCTGAACTGGGGTGGTGGAGTGAGCTAAAGAATGATGATGGATTAAACCCAGATCAGTTGACTGGGGGTGAGTGTTTGATTGGCTCAAACGTTCCGTCCATCATCCCCTTTTGTATCGCTTTGGTCGCCCTAAGTTGGCGGGGTATGCCCAGACGTGGGTCCCTTGCTCACTTTGCCACTGGATTCAAGCAAGCCTGGCTGATGACGGCTGAAATGCCAGAAACCGGTCCTAGGATGCTTGTTTCCGGTCCAGGGAAGACATGGCTTGGCAGTTCGGGCTGGACTGTTCCCATGAGGCACAGGGTCAGACTGATTTGCATATGGCCATGTCTGAACTGGGGTGGTGGAGTGAGCTAAAGAATGATGATGGATTAAACCCAGATCAGTTGACTGGGGGTGAGTGTTTGATTGGCTCAAGCGTTCCGTCCATCATCCCCTTTTTATCGCTTTGGTCGCCCTAAGTTGGCGGGGTATGCCCAGACGTGGGTCCCTTGCTCACTTTGCCACTGGATTCAAGCAAGCCTGGCTGATGACGGCTGAAATGCCAGAAACCGGTCCTAGGCTGCTTGTTTCCGGTCCAGGGAAGACATGGCTTGGCAGTTCGGGCTGGACTGTTCCCATGAGGCACAGGGTCAGACTGATTTGCATATGGCCATGTCTGACCTGGGGTGGTGGAGTGAGCTAAAGAATGATGATGGATTAAACCCAGATCAGTTGACTGGGGGTGAGTGTTTGATTGGCTCAAACGTTCCGTCCATCATCCCCTTTTGTATCGCTTTGGTCGCCCTAAGTTGGCGGGGGTATGCCCAGACGTGGGTCCCTTGCTCACTTTGCCACTGGATTCAAGCAAGCCTGGCTGATGACGGCTGAAATGCCAGAAACCGGTCCTAGGATGCTTGTTTCCGGTCCAGGGAAGACATGGCTTGGCAGTTCGGGCTGGACTGTTCCCATGAGGCACAGGGTCAGACTGATTTGCATATGGCCATGTCTGAACTGGGGTGGTGGAGTGAGCTAAAGAATGATGATGGATTAAACCCAGATCAGTTGACTGGGGGTGAGTGTTTGATTGGCTCAAGCGTTCCGTCCATCATCCCCTTTTGTATCGCTTTGGTCGCCCTAAGTTGGCGGGGGTATGCCCAGACGTGGGTCCCTTGCTCACTTTGCCACTGGATTCAAGCAAGCCTGGCTGATGACGGCTGAAATGCCAGAAACCGGTCCTAGGATGCTTGTTTCCGGTCCAGGGAAGACATGGCTTGGCAGTTCGGGCTGGACTGTTCCCATGAGGCACAGGGTCAGACTGATTTGCAAATGGCCATGTCTGAACTGGGGTGGTGGAGTGAGCTAAAGAATGATGATGGATTAAACCCAGATCAGTTGACTGGGGGTGAGTGTTTGATTGGCTCAAGCGTTCCGTCCATCATCCCCTTTTGTATCGCTTTGGTCGCCCTAAGTTGGCGGGGGTATGCCCAGACGTGGGTCCCTTGCTCACTTTGCCACTGGATTCAAGCAAGCCTGGCTGATGACGGCTGAAATGCCAGAAACCGGTCCTAGGATGCTTGTTTCCGGTCCAGGGAAGACATGGCTTGGCAGTTCGGGCTGGACTGTTCCCATGAGGCACAGGGTCAGACTGATTTGCATATGGCCATGTCTGAACTGGGAGTGGTGGAGTGAGCTAAAGAATGATGATGGATTAAACCCAGATCAGTTGACTGGGGGTGAGTGTTTGATTGGCTCAAACGTTCCGTCCATCATCCCCTTTTGTATCGCTTTGGTCGCCCTAAGTTGGCGGGGGTATGCCCAGACGTGGGTCCCTTGCTCACTTTGCCACTGGATTCAAGCAAGCCTGGCTGATGACGGCTGAAATGCCAGAAACCGGTCCTAGGATGCTTGTTTCCGGTTCAGGGAAGACATGGCTTGGCAGTTCGGGCTGGACTGTTCCCATGAGGCACAGGGTCAGACTGATTTGCATATGGCCATGTCTGAACTGGGGTGGTGGAGTGAGCTAAAGAATGATGATGGATTAAACCCAGATCAGTTGACTGGGGGTGAATATTTGATTGGCTCAAACGTTCCGTCCATCATCCCCTTTTGTATCGCTTTGGTCGCCCTAAGTTGGCGGGGGTATGCCCAGACGTGGGTCCCTTGCTCACTTTGCCACTGGATTCAAGCAAGCCTGGCTGATGACGGCTGAAATGCCAGAAACCGGTCCTAGGATGCTTGTTTCCGGTCCAGGGAAGACATGGCTTGGCAGTTCGGGCTGGACTGTTCCCATGAGGCACAGGGTCAGACTGATTTGCATATGGCCATGTCTGAACTGGGGTGGTGGAGTGAGCTAAAGAATGATGATGGATTAAACCCAGATCAGTTGACTGGGGGTGAGTGTTTGATTGGCTCAAACGTTCCGTCCATCATCCCCTTTTGTATCGCTTTGGTCGCCCTAAGTTGGCGGGGGTATGCCCAGACGTGGGTCCCTTGCTCACTTTGCCACTGGATTCAAGCAAGCCTGGCTGATGACGGCTGAAATGCCAGAAACCGGTCCTAGGATGCTTGTTTCCGGTCCAGGGAAGACATGGCTTGGCAGTTCGGGCTGGACTGTTCCCATGAGGCACAGGGTCAGACTGATTTGCATATGGCCATGTCTGAACTGGGGTGGTGGAGTGAGCTAAAGAATGATGATGGATTAAACCCAGATCAGTTGACTGGGGGTGAGTGTTTGATTGGCTCAAACGTTCCGTCCATCATCCCCTTTTGTATCGCCACAGAACAATGCAGCATACCGAATGCATATAAATAAAAAAAAAATGAGTCAAAGCATCATACTGACTGTGATGCTGTTCGAACTCCGTACATCTCATCAAAATATAACCACAAAAAATACAGCATAAGTACTTGTGGAAAAAGGCATACCATAGAGAGAAACATCACATGACCATGAGCCTATTTATCTCAATCCACCTGATAAAAACCATCTCAAAAAGAAACAGATTTTAGGTGTTGATAAAACAATAACACTAGTCTCACTTGTCTAAAATTCATAGATGACAAAAGGGGCCTTTTAAATCTATACCGCAAGGAATTAAAAATAGGGTAGATCAAAACAATATGCAAGGTATCGGGGATTGAAATGTTATCACAAACACATATAGGAAAATCTTGTTCTTTATACCAGCCACCATTTGAAAACATCAAATGGTGAATCATACTTAGTCTACAATAGGTCAACAACCTACAGTGATGACTAGGCATATCCAGGAATAGGTATGGTTCCATCCCACTAACCGACTTGACCAGGAAGTACTGGCGCATGGAGCGCTTGATTAAAACAAGAGCCTCTTGCTCTGCTGGCACCCTGAGGTAAAAGGCCTGCTTCACCCAGGCGATATCTCCTTTGAAAATGTGACCTGGAAAAAAAAGAAAAGCTCTGGTCTCCTCAAATCTTTCAGGTTGCACAAGATATAAGGAATCCATGGTATATGTACCATGTTATCCAGGCCATACAGTCGCAAACAATTGGGTTGTTTAGATGGAACTCATCCTTCAGCCAAACTAAGAGCCAAAGTAAGAGGCGATGAAGGCATATGAAATCTGATATATATACCCTGCCCCCAACTCTTCACGTACAATCTCAGAGGGAATGCCTTGTGGTATACTCAAAAGACCTCTCATAAACATGTTTTCCACCTCTTGGATTGGTGCAATAGGTACATAACCCCAAATTTTACAGCCATAGCTTGCTATGAGGATGCATTTGGTTTTAAAGATATCTGGCTACACCTTAATTGATTTATGCCCCAATCATTGTGAGAAGTCTCCAATACGGAATATGGCGCTCTTAAAGCTCGCCGTATTGTTCTTTAACAGGGAGTACCAGCTAAGGTGCGAGTCAACTAAGATGCCACGATGAGAAAGGTTTTCAACCTTGCTTATGTGTTGGCCTTTCACCACAAATGTTTGTGTTTTAGTGTTCTTGGGGCCCATTA
Organism: Calotriton arnoldi; assembly: GCA_963921515.1. NCBI lineage: Eukaryota > Metazoa > Chordata > Amphibia > Caudata > Salamandridae > Calotriton > Calotriton arnoldi. Next base: position 1,320,252 of record CAWUFW010000070.1, read on the forward strand.
CTATTACATGAGATTCGTTAAAATTGGTCAAAAGATCATGGCTGTCATAAACTCAATAAAAAGATCTAGGAGACGCTTAAGATCCCTGGCCGTGCGTGCAACCAAAATGGCATAATCTGCATATAAGAGGTTGGGCAGCGGTCTGGCATCCACCCCATGTTCAGGCAAAACCCACTCAAGACGATTTATATAAAAAGAAAAGGGGACAGAATACATCCCTGGCGGACACCTCTCTTCAAGTTAAATTGCTGAGTTCATTACCCATTGGGGCCATACTTCACTGAAGCCATGAGGCCATTATGCAAATCTCGTGTGAGAGCGGGTTCAATCCCAATCGATCCCAGTTTGGCCCAGAGCTTAGCTCTGTTGACCTTGTTGAACCCCGAGCTGAGGTCCATAAAGGCCAGATGTATAGAACCCCCCTTTGCTTTTGTATACTTAGAAATTAAAAAGTGCAATTTGAGAGTTTGCTCTACCGTTCCCCGACCCGGTCTGAACCCATATTGAATGTCAGATAAAATATGCTCTTTTGCCCAAGAAGTAAGACAATCCAGAAGTATCCGTCCTATAATTTTGACCTCCAAGTCCACCAAGGAAATTGGTCTATAATAGGCTGGGTCCATTCTGCTCCCCTTTTTAAATACGGGCACTATCACAGAGTGATGCCAGCCGGCAGGTAATGGACCATGAATGGCTGCATAAATATGTTGCCAGTAGGGGTGCCATTAGGTCGATTAGAGACTTATACAAATCGCCAGGAACCCCATTGGGTCCTGGGACCTTACCTGTAGGTAAGGACAGTAAGGTTTTTTCTAACGTCTTCCCACTGGAAGATAATTTTCACATCCTCCTGGGCACTTGATTATAGGATGTTCTGTGCTTTCAATATCTCATATGGCTGAAAAATGGTTGGGCCAGGCCTGAGCCAGGATAGTTAGTACCTGGTCTGACCCCTGTTCTGAGCGAAACAAGGGATGGTTTGCAACACTCCAAAAGGCAGCACTATCCTGCGAAACACTGGCCACCAATAAAATCTCCCACAACTCCTTTTTTTAACTTACACTTCTTGTCCTTTAGCACCAGTCGATCTAACCCTGGCTTTTTTCACCTCACAACCATCAGCTCTTTATGAGCCCTTGAAAACTTCTTATCGAACCACTTGTGGGGAGGTGATAGTAACACCGCCCCTGTCCTACTAAGAGCAGACTTGATGTACCCGCACAACGCATCAGACATCGCCAAAATACCCGCATCAGAGGCATCATCACGCAAACGAGTCTGAAATTCGGATTAGCAGGTAAAAAGCAATTTTGAATTGAAGTTAATACATGTTATCTTGGCCCATTTTACTCTACAGCCCTGATCTTTGAGGCTGACTGGTTCTTTAAACGAACAGCCCACTTCCTCAGGCTTCTCACCCTACTGAAAAGTGACCAAGAGGGGATTGTGGTCCCTGTGAATGTCCCATTCCACGTTAAAATTTACCAAAGAAGAAAATAATAATACTGAAACTAACATCTAGCCGATTATGGATTTGGCCCTCGCCCCCTCAAATGTATGAATACCATCTTCAGAATTAGCTTCCCCCTTATTGAGCAGGTTAACAAGGTTGTGATCTAAGATCAAGATGTTTAACAGATCCCCTGCTTGGTATGTTTAAGATGTACTTGATCATTGTTTGCACACACAATATCTGTCTTATCATACAGATAATAGTCAAACTGGGATGCAAGTTGAAATCACCCATCAACATCTAAACTGTAATTTGGAGTACAATAAAAAAAAACACTTTAAAGCTTGCCAAGGTCCCTAAGAACATCATGTTTCTCCCTACCAAGAATTGAATTGTAAACATTCACAGTCCGGATCCTGAGCTTATTTGAGGAGGCTAAAAGAATACCAAGAATATAGGGCGAATTGGAGGTAATTACCTCCAGGTTACAATTCAGACCCAGTTTTATTAATGTTGCAAATCCCCCTCTTGCTCCCCCATGAGTGGAGGAAGTGGCTTTGGAGGTAAACGTGGCATAACCATCTAAATACCTGAAGACAGATAATATCATAGGAGCTAATGATCTTAATCCACCCTTCATCGCATATTTCACTATGAACCCCAGCAATATTCCAACTTATCACTTTAAGATCCCCAGGGGGAAATGAAAACCTTTGAAGTAGCTAAAATGCAGGACTAAGGGGCCAGTCAATCTTGGTCATTTAGCCCACTCAATGGTTCAAAACGATTGCTAAAATGAAGATTAAATGCCTAGCCCTGATGCTATAGACGTCCAGCAGCCCCACCACAGCCATGATTCACCCATACTCGCCACAGTAACCTCAAATTGTGGGCTTATAAAAATAAACAGGGAAAACACTGTAATTCTGCTGATAGGGACCATACTGGGTGTATGATTGTTCGAATAGAGCTCACCCTTACAGCATTACAGAAATTCACAACTATACAGTCAGCTGAGCAAGAGTTGGGAGAATTCCCTATCCAGCCAACTCTCCGAACCATGAAAATCTCTTCAAAAAGAGACTGACCAAGCTTTGTTCTACCAGACAGCCAGGGAAAAACTTTATTTTTGAGTTGCTAATAGTTTTACGTTTCTTTGTACTTTAGTGGGAGAACGTTGGCTAGTATTAAGACATAGGGGGTAGATGCGTGGGGCAATTAAATAACCACATCACAAGGGATATCTGCTGGGGTGGTTTTGGCTGTGGTATGTAAAGCCCTCCCCGGTCTCCCTTTCTCAATGTTCTGACCTGTATTAAGGAGGAAATCCCTTCCTTCTGAGACATTTAAATTAGCCCTCTTCGGCATTGACTGGCCAGCTTGGGATGTTGGAATTATAATAGCTGTATTGTCTACTGTCGTGCCAGAACTCCTCAAATCCCTGTCATACCCTCGTGGTTGAACTGGGGAGTGCCTACTAGAACGATTCTCCAGCTGTAAGTTGGGAGCATTAGGGGGAACGAAGGTTGGGGAATACATTTCGCTCAAGGAATTTGTCGTTTGCACAAAAATAGACCCCACAGTTTCTCCCATTCCCCTCACTACCTCCTCCATTCTGGTAATGTGTTTAGTGAGTGCATCAAAGACGGCTGAAATATGTATTTCCAATTTTTAAAAAAAGGTCCTGATGATTACAGGGCCCCAAGGATGCTGCCTGAACATGGACCAAGCTCCCCTTTTTGCCCCCCCAACCTGGTTTATTGTTATGTTATGTTAATATAACTTTTAAAGTGCACGAATACCCGGAGGTGCCTTGGCGCTGAACCTGACCGTAAGCCCTGTGGGAAAACGGGAATAAATTAATTTTAAATTTTAAAAATAACCAGGTTTTCAGGTCTTTTCTAAAAGAGGCCAGAGAGTTGGCAGCTCTCATGTTCACAGGGAGCATATTCCATAGTTTAGCCGTGCCATGGCCTATGCTTCGACCTCCCCAGCTCGAGGTTCGAATCCTTGGTACCAACATCAACCTGGCATTGGTGGACCTTAGCTGTCTGCCAGGGTGGTACCAGGAGAAAGAACTTTTCAGAGATGCCGGTCCTATATTATTCAAGGCTTTATAGGCTAGGCAAAGTGCCTTGAACTTAATACGTTGTGCCACTGGAAGCCAGTGAAGTTTCCGAATGTCTTCAGCAACTGATTGATACTTTCGTAAGTTCAATAAAAGCCTGGCAGCTGCGTTTTGCACCATCTGAAGTTTTTTCAGATGTTGTTTCTGTATCTCAAGATAGAGGCCGTTACAGTAATCTAGTTTAGATAGAACTAATGTAGTTACAACCGACCTCCTGCAGTCAGGGGGAATGTAGGGAAGGACCTTCTTCAGTTTTCTTATCAGGTAAAAGGTAGCCGAAACTGTGGCATTGGTTTGTTGGGAGAAGGTGAGTTTACTATCAATCAGGACCCTGAGGTTCTTTGCCTTTTCTACCGGTTTTGGTAACTCTCCGATTTCAGCCGGCCACCATTGTCCGTCCCATCTTGGTTGGAGATTACCAAAGATCACCACTTTGGTTTTGTCCAAATTCAATTTGAGGCAATGCCTTCCCATCCAGCTGCTGATTTCCCTCATGCAGTTTTGGAACTGCATTGCAGGGGATGCTTGATTTTTATGAGCCGCAATCACAATCTGAGTGTTGTCGGCATATGATGTTAAGTTGAAACCGAAGTGTTGAATTAAAGGAGCCAGTTCCGACACATAAATGTTAAATAATGATGGGCTCAGCGACGACCCCGGAAGGGACCCCACACGGGAGCACGTAAGGAGTCGATTTAAACTGGTCTAGGGTCACAGTCTGTCTTCTGTTCTTCATAAAAGATGATATTAAAGACAGAGCCTGATCCTTAACCCCCAATTTTTCCAGACGCTGTAGCAGTGTGTCATGATGGACGGTATCAAAGGCCGCTGACAGATCAAGGAGGATCAGTACAGCCGCACCTCCTTTATCCATTACTGCTCTAATCTCCTCAGTGGCCTTGATCAATGCCGTCTCGGTACTATGCCCTGGGCGGAAACCAAACTGGGAGGGATCAAGTAGTTCATTTTCTTGAATGAATTGTGTTAACTGGTTATTCATGATTTTCTCCACTATTTTAGCTGGATAAGGCAGCCTAGCAATCGGACGGTAAATACTAGCTATTGATGTGTCCAGATTTGCTTTCTTTATTAGTGGAAGAATGGCTGCATCTTTCCAAATGACAGCGGTCCCTTTGAGTTCGATAATCAATACAAATGTAGCCAAATTATCACAATCAAGATTGACTCTGTTTATGTCTTAATTGACAGTATCAAGATATTTATTCACAAATAATGAAACGCACAACAAAATATACAAAGTGAGTGAGCTAGACGTGACAGGGTAATGGGAAATCAGCCGATTTCCTTACCACAGGCAAGTGACTTAAAAGTGACTTTTAGGAAGAAAAAATGTAAATATGCAAAAGTCACAATGAGAAATACATCTTGTACTCCACATATATAATGAATTACAGTATAGAGTTAAGATGCAGGTGTCGACGACGTTCCGATCCCAAGAGAAGTTCTGGGATCATCATCAGGACTGAAATATAGAACAAATGCCTGGGAAGTAGCCCACGGCCTGATAGATCGTGCTTGCAGAGAACAATCTCAGTTAACGGGATACGGACGGCCGGCGGATGGACGTAAGTGACCTTGGCAGGAACGTAAGTAGAAGGGTAGGCAAGTATGCGGAGGTCCGTCCAAATCGAGGATCCGGCGTGTCGATTTTCTGATTAAGCGTCCCGAAGGGGGCGTAATTAGTGAGTTGTTGGATACCAACCGGGAGTCCGGTTTGGAAGGGAGCCAGAATCAGGCAATTGAGGTGCAACAGGTCCGTCTAGGCGAGGAGAGGTCCTGTGTATGCGCCGCTATGTGATGTGCTTGAGCACAAAATATGCAAAAGTCACAATGAGAAATACATCTTGTACTCCACATATATAATGAATTACAGTAAGAGTTAAGATGCAGGTGTCGACTTTTCGATCCCAAGAGAAGTTCTGGGATCATCATCAGGACTGAAATATAGAACAAATGCCTGGGAAGTAGCCCACGGGCTGATAGATCGTGCTTGTAGGATCAATCTCAGTTAACGGGATACGGGCGGCCGGCGGATGGACGTAAGTGACCTTGGCAGGAACGTAAGTAGAAGGGTAGGCAAGTATGTGGAGGTCCGTCCAAATCGAGGATCCGGCGTGTCGATTTTCTGATTAAGCGTCCCGAAGGGGGCATAATTAGTGAGTTGTTGGATACCAACCGGGAGTCCGGTTTGGAAGGGAGCCAGAATCAGGCAATTGAGGTGCAACAGGTCCGTCTAGGCGAGGAGAGGTCCTGTGAATGCGCCGCTATGTGATGTGCTTGAGCACAAAATATGCAAAAGTCACAATGAGAAATACATCTTGTACTCCACATCAATGTTCCCTCTAATTTTTCTTTCTCATGTGCGGCAATAGAATGTTGGTGTGCGCATTTTTCTTGCTTGCGTGCGCAATTGAGTGATAAGATGTGCAACAAGACAAGTCGACCAGCTACCATGTAAAAGTAAATAGCAAGCATTGGCACTGTCAATAGGTCTTGCTTTTAATTTAAAGTTACTTCTTAGTCATTGATTGGTTTAAGTACTGAATAAGTCATCACACATGCACCTTTTCACTCATCCATGCACTTGTGCATCCATAAATTACTTATTCATTCTTGCATTCTCCAACTTGCACAACCACAATACAACACATACACAAGTTAGCCACATATGCAAGATAAAAGAGAATAAAAGTAGAAAAAATAAAACATGCTATTGCCTGAAAATGGGAGATGCAAGCTTGCAATAACAAAATTAAACAAAGCAGAAGGTATTGTACATAGTTGTGGACGTCCTGCAATGGCACAGTATTGCAATGCCCTTGCACCACGCAAGGGGGAGGGGGCAAGGGCGATGCAGCACTAATGAGAAGAAAACTTTAGAAACATATCAAAAATGTGCCCAAGTCTCTCTCTCTCTCTGTCTCCCTCCCTCTCTCTATCTCTCCCTCCCTCTCTCTATCTCTCCCTCCCTCTCTCTATCTCTCCCTCCCTCTCTCTGTCTCCCTCCCTCTCTCTCTCCCTCTCTCTCCCTCTCTCTCCCTCCCTCTCTCCCTCTCTGTCTCTCTCTGTCTCCCTCTGTCTCACTCACTCTGTCTCCCTCTCTCTCCCTCTGTCTCCCTCCCTCTCTCTCCCTCCCTCGGTCTCCCGCTCTCTCTGTTTCCCTCTCTCTCTGTCTCCCTCCCTCTGTCTGTCTCTCTGTCTGTCTCTGTCTCCCTCCCACTGTCTCCCTCCCTCTCTCTCTCCCTCCCTCTCTCTCTCCCTCCCTCTCTCTCTCCCGCTGTCTGTCTCCCTCTGTCTGTCTCCCTCTCCCCCTGACTCCCTCCCTCTGTCTCCCTCTCTCTCTCCCTGTTTCCCTCTCTCTGACTCCCTCTGTCTCCCTCTATCTGTCTCCCTCCCTCTGTCTCCCTCTGTCTGTCGCCCTCCTCCCTCTGTCTCCCTCTGTCTCTCTCCCTCTGTCTGTCTCCCTCTGTCTCCCTCTGTCTCCCTCCCTCTGTCTCCCTCCCTCTCTGTCTCCCTCTCTCTGTCTCCCTCTCTCTGTCTCCCTCTCTCTGTCTCCCTCTCTCTGTCTCCCTCTGTCTCCCTCCCTCGGTCTCCCTCCCTCGGTCTCCTGCTCTCTCTGTTTCCCTCTCTCTCTGTCTCCCTCCCTC
>CAWUFW010000070.1:2627500-2630000 GCA_963921515.1 Calotriton arnoldi
GTGTGTAAGAGTGTGTTAGTGAGTGAATGTATGTCCCAGTGGTACATGTGTGAGTAACTACATATGTGAAAGGCAGTATATATGTGTGTTGGAGTATATAAATAGCTATAAGCAAGAGTGAGTGATTGTGATAGTGGCTGTATGGATGATTGTGTGCTTGTATCAGTGATTGTATAAGAGCGTAACAATGTGCTACTATTTGTATGAGTAAGTGAGCTGGTGTGTGTATAACTGTATAGGTGAGTAAATGGCAGTGTGTTTAATTATTTGCATGACTGACTAGGTGTGTGAGTATCTCTATGGATGAGTGGCGTTGTTTGAGTGTCTATATAGGAGTAAGAGTGCATATGATAGTCCTGTACTGAGTGACCGTAAGTATGAGTGACTGTACGGGTGAGTGAGTGGATGTGTGTGTGTAGACCTAAGAATCAGTGAGTGGGTATGTAGTTATTGGTGTTGGAGTGTCTATGGTTTTGCGAATGGCAGTCTAATTTAGAGTGGGTGTATCAAAGATTATATTAGGGTGTGAGGAGGTGCATCAGATTATCACGTGGATGATGTCATCAGTGATGTCATTTGAGATGTCATCAGTGATGTCATCAGTGATGTCACTGACCATGTCATGAGTGATGTAATATGTGACGTCATCAGCAGTGCATTGCGGGGCGCGAGTTATAGTTAGCTGAACTAACTATAACGGGGAATTTCACGGGTTTTGTACGAGTGCAATGTCCAAGTAACTATAACTGTCCCTAAAACCTATGGTTTTTTCAGTGAATTTCAAAGGTTTTTTAAATGCTAATTTGTAACTATAACGTGTCTGAAACCTATGGTTTTTTCAGTGAATTTCAAAGGTTTTTAAATGCTAATTTGTAACTATAACGTGTCTGAAACCTATGGTTTTTTCAGTGAATTTCAAAGGTTTTTTAAATGCTAATTTCTAACTATAACGTGCCTGAAACCTACGGTTTTTTCAGTGAATTTCAAAGGTTTTGTAAATGACAATTTTTAAATGTATTAATTGTTATATTAATTTTTTTCATACTGATTTACTACATTTTTAGAAACAATTTTTTTAACATATTTTATTTGTCAAATTACATTGTAATTACATTATACATTACATTACAAAAAATACTTTCTCAGAATGAATTACTTTAGTTTAAATACTTTGCAGATAGGCAATAGACTTTTAAGTACAGTAGTTACAGTTGTTGCAATGGGCAACACATTTTCAAACACAATGCAACATTCAGCTCAATGTGAATTTCTAGTTAAATGCAATTAGTTACTTTATGGATTACTTTTGTAACCACAGGACTGGATCCTAGATTCAGTCCTGGTACATCTCCTGTAAACAGTTGAGTAAAAGCATTTTGGTTACAGTCGTGATTTTTAAGGAATATTATTGTATTTTAAAAGTTGACACTTTGAAACTTTTTCTCATAGAATCACCAATGTTATCCTATGTAAGGAAATTCACTTAGCAAGTAAAAACTGTTATCGTTACTTTTTCTTACTCAGTGTTGGATCCTGGATCCAGCACTGGTGCATCTCCTGTAAACAGTTGAAAGAATGCGTTTAAGTCATACAGGCGATTTTTAAGGAATATTTGTAGTTTGTGAAAATCAACACTTTGAAACTTTTGCTGAAAACCAGTCAATGTTAGCCTATGAAGGAAATTCAAGTTACCGGTAAGTACGGTTAAAATTACTTTTGAGGATCAGTACTGGGCTGAAACATGCAGCACTGAGGTCTCTCCTGATAACAGGTGAGTAAATCGGAATTCGTATTTCGGCTGATTTTAGAGGAATATTTTAAAGTTCCAAAACTCCACACTTAGAAGAATTTCCAAGTGAAACCAGTCAATGTTAGCCTATGGAAGGAAATTCAAGTTACTGGTAAGTACGGTTAAAATTACTTTTCAGGACCAGTACTGGGCTGAAAGATGCAGCACTGAGGTCTCTCCTGATAACAGGTGAGTAAATCAGAATTCGGATTTCGGCTGATTTTAGAGGAATATTTGTATGTTTCAAAAATCAACACTTAGAAGAATTTCCAAGTGAAACCAGTCAATGTTAGCCTATGAAGGAAATTCAAGTTACCGGTAAGTACGGTTAAAATTACTTTTCAGGATCAGTACTGGGCTGAAAGATGCAGCACTGAGGTCTCTCCTGATAACAGGTGAGTAAATCGGAATTCGTATTTCGGCTGATTTTAGAGGAATATTTTAAAGTTCCAAAACTCCACACTTAGAAGAATTTCCAAGTGAAACCAGTCTGTTAGCCTATGAAGGAAATTCAAGTTACCGGTAAGTACGGTTAAAATTACTTTTCAGGATCAGTACTGGGCTGAAAGATGCAGCACTGAGGTCTCTCCTGATAACAGGTGAGTAAATCGGAATTCGTATTTCGGCTGATTTTAGAGGAATATTTTAAAGTTCCAAAACTCCACACTTAGAAGAATTTCCAAGTGAAACCAGTCAATGTTAGCCTATGAA